>JANZLQ010000005.1:9634746-9654314 GCA_026212715.1 Elanus axillaris
ATCTGGGGGGTGGTGGTGTGTGCCAGGATTTGGGAAATGGAAAGAGGGAAATGCTAATAAGACTTGACTTTAATGTTCCAGATCACTATCTTGTGTACCATCATAGCTATTTGTGCTTATTGGAAAGCAATTACAAGTACTTAGTGTATTCTGATGGTATCCTCCTACTTCCTTATAGGAGTTCATCTACCACATTTGGTTATTTTGTTGAAGGTCCTATGTGAAAGCTAAATTTAGAGGAATATTGACTAAATCTAATTTCTGAAGACTGTTTGAAATGGGGAGGGAAAATTACAATGACATTGAGCATTCTTAATAGCAAACGAGTTTGGTTGCATGGGTTTGGTCTCTAGTAGCTTTTATAATTACTTAATTCAATTAGCTTCTTTAATACTATGAGATTCACTGAAGGAGAACCCCTGCTTAGATAAATAAAGAATAGAGTTTATTCCCAGATATCATAGAAAGCTAGACACCACTTCAAAAGGTCTTAGTACTTGGAAGCAACACTTAAGAATATTAAAAATTGCTCTGAGGTCACTGGTGCATTTCTGTTCCTGCAACACTTCTATTTGTTTCAGTGGGGGTCCAAATATTTTGGAATCTGAGTTGCATACTAATGCTGATTAGAGAACTCTTAAGAAAATAAGCTGTACCTTATCCTATTACTTTAGAGCTCTCACAAAACTTTTCCCCGAAGAAAAAAACATTCATCAATCCATCTAAATTTCAGAATAGCATTGCATATTTTAATGATATATTAGGCACAGTCAAAAATGGGTGAAGTAACCAAAGGAAGAAGTATGTTTTCCAATTTATAGCTTAAACGTCTATAAAGTTGCTCCAAAGAACTTCTGCTAGATTTATCTCCCTATTGTGTTTCCTTTTGTCTCTGCATTCCTATGCTAGGAATTAGGCCTGAGAGGGAAAGCTATACTTTTAGCCTAGCCAGGGGCCAAGTACCAATCAGTCTATCTGAACATTCCTCTTCCGTTAAAGGCAAACCTCACTCTAATAGAAAATCTCAGCTATGTCCCAGGACAATGCTACTTCAAAGGTCAACATGTCACTCATGTCTAAACTTCAGGGACATAGTAAAACTGACATTTGAAACCACAAGCCACAGTGTTTCCTTGGGATTTTTTTAACATGTAACCAGGAGTGGCTGCAGTCACATAATCAGAAATAAAACGTGCAAAAGGAAAGCAAAAGCAAGGCAATTTATGCAAAGAGAAAATGTTCCTAAAATGCCAAAAGAGCATATTCTGTTCTCAATATATGGTAGCTTGATTCAAGGGGGAAATATAGATTTTTAGGAATGTCAGCATGAAGATAAACATCACACTAGTAGGTCAAGGGGTTGGGGAAGAGGATATGTTCACCACATTTTCTGGCTTTCTGCCCTACCTATGAAGCTGAGCATAGTTGTACAGCAAGTTATATGTGGTTACGATAATCATATTTAGAGACATATTGGCTATTTTGTTATTAAAAAAGTACATCTGTATCTCTCCAGGAGGAAATGCAGATTTGCTTCTGAGCCAGCTGACACAGCAAAATGGAAATCTGGACTGTCCCTTACTCAGCTGCACAGAGATCCTTTTCTCACTGCCTTCTACTTTGAGTCATTGTAGGATGAACTTAATAGTTACTTAATGTGTGCTGACTGCTTTGAGGAACAGCTTGGATAGGTCTGTATGACTTCTTTTACTGAGTAATTTTAAGTACCTATTTTTTCCTTTTTCATCTTTTAGTATAATTTTTTTAGTTTCACATTATTCATAATACAATAAAAAATAGAGATAAGTTTCCATGGTACTCAGAGCTTATTGATGTTGCACATTGCTATACACTTTATCCTACTGTGTAGAATATATGTTACATATAAATGTGCCACTTAGATCTGAAGAGGTATCTTCTTGGAATTCAATGCCATCAGATTTAGGGAGGATTCAAACTGAGATATTGTTTGTCCCAGTAATTTGACATTGGTCTGAGGTTTTTTAAAAATGGGATGTAACTGTATTTGTGGTTTTGATTCTGTCTTTTCTGTTCTTCAGTTTGAAGTATTCTTGTATAAGGTATTCTTTATGCACTCTCATCTCTACACATACCCTTCCTTGGAAATTAAAAAAAAAAACAACCCTTCACCTCTCATAATGAAAGTCATCTAGAACAGCTTTATGAGGCAACCTGCTTCTGCTAGCCACTTTAAAAGTTACATGGGCATCAAGTTTTCCCTTTCCATCAGTTCTTGTGCCTATTCTCTTGTTAAGACATATCTTTACAATTACAAACTGGGAAATGAACTGTCTATAATTATGCACAATGATCAAGAAGCAGCATCTGTTTTTGCAGAATTCTCTGTATCTTATTCCGATATAGATGCTAAGCAACAATTTAGGAAAGCTGCACAAACAAATGAATATACATTCTCAACTCCTCTGTTGGTGAAGCACTGGCAGTTATTGATTTCTCTTTACCCTTCTTGTCTTCTGAACAGGAGAAGACAAGCAATCTTAGCATTTTCATAAAGCCTACCTTCTAGTCAGAGCAGCGTGAAAGGAAGCTGTGAGGAATTTAGAAATTAAGAAAAATAGGGCAAAGAAAGAGATCTAAAGATTGATTTCTCTTCCCTTACTGAGTGTTAGCAATTAGGTAAACTGATTTGCAGTGAGGTCATCAGTCACAACTGGAAGCTAATTTGAAAATGGATTAGCTTAGGAAGTAGCAATTTCTGCTCCATGGGTTTCAGCAGCAAGTGATTCAATTCCGTAACAGACCTCATAAACCGGCTGAGATCAATGCCTACCTAATGTGCCATTACGCACTGGGCATACTCCAGTGACAGCATGCACAGCTGCAGCTTCAGGGAGTTTCCCTGCTGGGTTTCCTCTGCTCCATACTCACTTTCCACAGGTGTGTTAGCTGATTATTTTGCCTAAGGGAATAAACAGTTTAGGAGAATTAGAACAGGTGAAACTGTTTCCCTCTCTCTTGAGAATGAGCTTTTCAGGTCTGAGATCAGTGGCAGCAAGTGAGAAGGATTAGTTAGCACACCCATATCATAGAAAAGGACTGAGTCTCCTTTATGAATGCAGAACTCCACAACAGCACAGTAGAGACTAATACAGGAGCTCCTGATATTTCCAGTGACAGAAGGACCTGATCCTGGTCAGATTTTTAGGCTGTGCATGAACATAGGAGGAGAAAGACCCTTTCTCATGCCCTGTGCCCACGTTTTATCTTTTGATCAGTGATTTGAGCAGGTTACAGACACTGGAGCCTGCAACATCATCTGGCCAGCCAAACAGCTAATGGGTGGCAATCACCTGAATGAAGCTGCTTAGGAACTTCCCACCAATTACCTCTGATGAATAGAGCGATATTTGTATAGGGGCTCAAGTGAGAGACTGAATGTGCTAATTGCTACCAATCCAGTGATAGTGACCAGTGATGGTCCGGAGGGACTAAGGTGTATGGTTTGAGTCAGTTTTGTTGGGGCAAGATTGAAAGGCAGAGTTAAGGTCCTTCTCGGGTGAAACAGTTTTGCATGCTCTTAGCGGTAATTTAGAATTTCATATTGGATAAATTAAACATCTTTGTTGTGATACTTCTATACTGTTTTCTTGAAATAAATTCTGAATTTAAAATGTTTAGGGGATGGGGGGGCTAGATGTAGAAAATTAAATTTTGAAATGGAAATTGACCTTGAGAAAAGGGAGGGTATTTTTCATTTAAAAATGTGAAAATGTCAACAACTGCAAAATTTAAAATAAAAATCTATAAAAATCACTTACTTATCTTCTGACAAAGACTTTTAGCAAGCTGATATTTATAAACTGCAAAGATAAATCATGACCATCAAGTAGTTATTGAGCTGTAATGCCAATATATATTTGAAAGCAAAAAATGGATGAATAATTGAAGCAGATAAAAGATTAGACTTCATGCCCTACTCCCACAGCTTGATTATGGCAATTTATGGTTATATTTTACAGTGGAATAGTCAGACACAATGCCAATACAAAATCTTGAGACTTCTAAAACTGAGACTCTTTTTACCTAGGTATTTCTGGTTGTATGAATGACAGCCTCTCATACAGCAATGAGTCATGTTCAAACTTCAGACCCTTAACACTTTTTTTTTTTTTTCCAAAGCATTATTCAGAAAGATGCAATAGAAAGCATAGGACAAAATTTGAAGAAACCTTCAAATGGAGTTCTTAAGAACATGAAACTTTTCTATCATCAGAATTAAACTCTTAGAAGCTATCTGTTTAGTCTTTTTTCAGGGTAATCAGACAACTATATAGTATGGCTAAAGTCTGGTCCCACATGCCCAAGCCATTTTTAAAAATAAAATTTAATCTGCAAAGTGACTTAGATTACTGTTAGAATTTTACTGGGTATTAAGGAAAAAAAAATAAAATGGAAAAACAGAGTTTATATGGCTTCTGTCTAAACCGTCAGTCATATAAAGGTGATACTCATGTGCACTTCCTTCCCTACCATGCTTTCCTTGGAAAGGAAGCACATCCGCCTGGAACAGTGGGGTCATGGTATGCTCTGTTATGTCTTTTTTTTTTGTAACCAGCTGAGGAATTAGGGTGCCAGTGCACTGTATACTTGGTGCAGTCTAGATATAAGCTTAGGAATTGTCTCTTGTACTATCCTAAGTTCTAGTTCCTTATGGCAGTACCAACTTTAATGCTGCAAATGCAGTATTTTCATGGAATTTCAGAGCGAGTGTTTCAGATAGGTATGAAAAGATGTAGTTCCATTATTTTAAATGTATTTTTACCTATTAATGATAATGCCAGTATTCAGAAACAGCTATTCCATGAGACTCCCTCTGAAAACTCAGAAAAATTAGTCATATTATATTGACTTTGCTTAGCTTGGAATTTATTATCAAAACAACATGAACAAAATACCAAACAGAATGATGAAGAAAAAATGGAAATAAAAAAAGTAGGGAACAAAAACCCAAACTAATTTTAAGATGAAATTTGACTAGTTTCTAAGAGAATTGTATTAAATCAATGACTGCAGCAGCAATGAGGTAGAGGTTAAGACCCAGGATGCCCTCTTGTACTTTGTACCTAGCTGTGCCTTTCTGCATTGTCACAGCAGCAAATACACTTAATTTTCCTGTGTCACTATTTCTTCATAAATTTTTGAGGTATGATAATTGTAAGAACTGTAGGATTTGGAAACCAAATCACTGTTTTGATTTCTGAAGTAAATATCATGTTCTGTCTCCAGAGCTGGTTTCACAAAGGCTCCTATGAAACCACCAAGATCTGTAGCCATTGTTAAGATGTCTTTCTCTTAATAATTAATAATATTGTATAGAAAGTCTCCCTCTCGCCTACTGTCACATTGGTACAACTTTCTGCTTGCCTTTGGCAGCAGGGTGCCGAGTTTAGCAATTAGATGGGACTACACCTTTTTTCAATGCAGGAGGGGGCATTATTTAAACCAAACCTAACCTGCTAGTGATTGCTGTGATTGGACTGTGGGGTCACTTTTATATTGCAATCATACGTCAACATCTGGTTAATAAGCAAAGTGACACTTTGTGATTATTGCATAGCAAATTAGAAGCAAGGTGGAATTTCCTGCCTTTTCCTTAAAAGAAAATCTCTGATGTCAGTGGCATCAGCTCTGATTTTCTGACCCTACAAAGTGAAAGAGGCTTGTTAGGGGATTAGATGTAGGAAAATTAGTTTTAGATGAAGTGTTGGCTAAACATGCCAAGTAAAATTTACCACTACTGTAGCTCCACTAATCACAGGGGAATAACACCAAAGACAAAATTTTTCAAACCTTGAAAACGAAATTTCCATTTATTTAACTATTTCCTTCAGAAATCCTAACTGAATTTCAGCTTTTCCATGTGCCTGATTCATCTATGTACAGCATGAAAGAACTTTGCAGCAAAGATTTAGAAGCAAATTGACCTTGCCTTTTTAAAATAAAGCGTATTAGCATATGAAAAATGCTGTTATCCTTTGCTCCTGAAGTCACAAGTGCTCAAGTACTTTGTTGACACCTTGCAGAATGGAGCCATCAGCAACATTGGAGTGGGAACATCCTTCTCCCATGTAACCAGCTGAGTCTTTATTACTCTACAGTTGGGCATTGTGTCCATGACCTTTCTCATTCCTCCTTCTAGGCTGAGAGGCTTTGGGTTACTTAATCTGTAAGTAACCATGACTCACAAAACCTTTAACTTATCAAAAGTGCTGTCAGATATACTGGAGACAGATCCACAAGTCAGGATGTAGAATTAAATTCATGTGCTCCCCCATCCATTTTGCAGAGCAGAAATGAAAGTGCCCAGGTTGTGTAAGCTGACACAGCTCTACTGAGGTATATGGAGGTATGCAGATCTATAGCACCAGAATGTCATCTGTGATGTTTCCATTGCAATTCTGGTCTTGAGGACTTATCAGAGAGAGAAAAAAAGAAATTAGTCTAGGATCTAGCCAACTCTGTCATGAACAAGATGTGGTATATGATGAAGTTTCAAAAAGAATAAAGGAATTCAAGCCAGTCTGAGTGTCTCCTTCCTCACAGGTTATCAAAGAATGTGTTCAAGTTACTCTCTACATCAGGTTGACACTTTTGTCATTTTAACTATAAATGACTATCACCTTAGTTCATGAAGACTTGTCATTGAATTAAGCTTCTACCAACCTGAGATGTTATGGGAGGAATAAGAACATACCACATGTCATTGCTGTGTCTGCTTTGCAATACCTTCCCACTAGCTCTCCACCCTGAAGATATAAGTCTGTTTCCTAAGATATTCTATAGTCAAAGATTCAATGTTATTGTTCTGGTGGGTTTTTCTATTCATTGTGCCTAGTCACTTCAAAGAGGGATTATATCATGGCTGTTTGCATAAAAAGATTTCGGCTTCATAAACACATGGAAATACTTAAAATGAAATACTGTTTTAGATAGCTGGAAAAACACCAAGTTCTTGTTATGTATGCTTCTTGGTTTCTCTGTATGAACACAAATATCAAGCAAACCAATGTCTAAGCATTTGTATATGAATTTTCGTCTGAGCTTCTTTAGAGACCGTTTGAAACCCACTATGTGTATTAAATTATGAAGTATAACTTACTTCCTCATATCTAATCCAATATCCACAACTAACCTTTCAGCTATTTAAGACAACTTGGATGAAAAAATATGTCTTTTTCATGTAAAAAAAAATAAATCAGTGCAGAAAATGTTGTCCTTAACACTCAAAACCAGCAGAATACTTGGTTTATATTGGTAAGTATGACTCAGACTTTTGGATCCTATTAGATCTCAGATCTTATAGAGTCAATAGAAATGCATATTGGTTAGCAGACATCTTTTAAGCAGTTACAAGTCTCCGCTGTCTTAGGGGGAGAAGTGCCCATTAGGTTTCAGAAGGCAAATGGCAGAGACATTTCACTCACACCAATTGACCTTTTACCATCCCCTTGGATATTTCGATTACATGAAGGAAAGCCAGAGTTTTAGGGGCTGTTCATATATTCTTTGTAGCATCCTTTACACCTAGGTTTTTACTCTTGATTGGTTTTGCTCTTGTAGCAGCACAAAGTTTGCTTGGGGATTTGGCTTGTAGTCATTGAAGTCTCCTTGGATAAACACACTCTTTTCTTTTTAAATAGTGACTCACCATGATTAATTCTCTGCCTCACAGATAGTATTGACAGTAGACTAAGTGGGATGAGAAAGCAAGATGTTAAATAACCACCCACGGGATTCATAAGGGACTTCCAGGAATCTAGAACACAGTCCCTTTCCAATAGGCTTAGCCATGAACCAGTCAAATGATTTATATATCAAGATTTGATATTAACTGGATGTCCAATCTATAGCTATTAACCAAATCAGCATCCCATCACGTATAGAATGGATAAATACACCACTCCCAGTAATCAGTCTAAGCACACATAATACAGTTTGATGAACTTCAAATTGTTTATACAGTGGTTTTCACATGAATAAACCCTGGAATCTATCCTCAGTTTAGCTCTTCTGACTTAAAAGAAATAGAACAAAAAATCAGTGTCTTTCTGCCCAGAACATATTTTTTCATTCAGTCTAATGAATGAGCTCTGGCATGCATCCTCAGGCCTGCTGTAGCTATGCTTTTAACACAAATCTGTAAGACTGGAGGACCAAAGTGTGTATCATCTATTCTTAGTGCCTAGGGAAGAGGTTTGATACCTAGCAAAGACAGAATTTATATCCCACAGTCCAGTGGCTTGCTTTGGAGCGATGTGCCGACTGGGTTTAACATGTAGCCTGTCCCGTTAACCCTTGATCTGTTCAGGTCCTCTGCTGACAAATTGCAAGACAGGCAAAACTTTCAAAGTAAGGCAGGTCCATAATGGTGCATTGCAAACTGCTTTCAGGCTCCCTCTCCTGGACATTTATACATCCATGTGCTTAGGAACCTGCTGTGTTTTCTGCACATGTGCAGCCATAGGTTGTTCAGGCCTTTACAGCACATGCTTGCCTTGTGTGCCCTGCACACTGTATCATGATGCATGTAATTACACAGGTCTTTTAAAAGGTAAATTTGATATTTTTAATAAGCCCTTTGAATTCAGTCCTTCAGGTGATTTTCTAGTTATTGGCTGTTTGTTCATTATTTTGGGTCCCTGTTTTAAAAATTATGACTGCTATGCACTTGCATTTCAATATTTCATTTAATAGTGGGGGGTTTTTTTGCCTTGTTCTATTAAACACACTCTAGAATATTACTTTGTTTCCCACACACAGGTGTTATGAGGGTTATTTATATTTTAAAGGTATATTTATAGTATGGTCACTGCAATTTCATATTCTCCTCCACTTCCAAATGAAAAAAAAAATTATTAATCATGTATGGTTTAAATTTGTCTCTTTAATGCATCTCCCAGGAACTTGAAACACCTGCTGTGTTAACCTATGCCTTAGAAGAATGGAGAGGTTATATATTAGATTTAGGCTTGTGGATTAAAATAAACCTTTTCTTTATAGGAGTTCCACCTGGGAATGGCTGCTCTGAAATTCTATATAAACAATAAGAAAATTTGTTTCCAGCCCCAACTACTTTACAAAATAAAAGAAATTAACATGAAAATGTAACTGAAACAAAGTTGACAAAAAAAGAAGTACCATGGGAGAATCACAAATTTTGCCCTGCTAACAACATTTTGAGACCTGCTGTTTTCCCTGTAGGTGTCCACATGGCTTTGATTTTCTCCTGATTATAAAAAAACATAAACATTGGCAAATGCAGTGAAGAAAGAGTGCTGACCCCACTGTGTGAACTAGCACTTGACGCTGTCTGCCTTGGTAGAGTCTCAGTTTGACTATAAAGATGTATTCATTTGGTTTTAATTTGAGAAAATTTTATATTTCAATAAAATCAAAATGAAATTCCCTTTGTTCAGATTAGTAAATTGTGACAGTTAAGTTTTACATAGATTTGCTGACAGTTAACTGTGGCTCTGTCATTGTTTTGGTTGGGTTTCTCCTTAATATTTAAAGGAATATATATAACTTTGTTAAGAACATGCAAACAAAAACTAAAGAAAAATGGAGAAAATCTATAGAACAATAAATCAACACTTTGTAATTTTCTCTGTAGCTTGTGTACAATGGGAGAATCAAATTTAAGGTCATATTCAGGGCTGTAGGCAGCTAGTTGCATGAGACAAGGTGACAGATTTAGTCTTAGAAACTTTGGCCTCCTGGTACTGTGGCTGCAGTTGCTATTTGGCTAAGTTGTGGTGTTGGCAGCGAGAACAGATTTATGCACATAAAGCTGCCATTCTATTAGGGCTTTTATAACACAAAGTACACTTCTCAAGTTGTACCTTGGTCTGAAAAGAGCTGAAAGAAAGAAGCAATTGAGTACCAAGAGAATGGTACCAGATGCTGGCCTTTTGACATCAACCAGTGGGCCATGGCTGAGCACTTCCTCAGTAAGCCCTGCTTTCAGCCACTTCAGCTACCTTAAGAAACCCTCATAATAAAAAACACTATCAAAACCAAAGAGTTTCATGAGCTCCATGTGGAGAAAAAAAAAAAAAAAAAAAAAAAGGAGGAATTAACTAAACAAGAAGGTGATAAAACACAGCATGCTGCTGTATTTGGTTCCCAAGCTAGACGTACATTTTCAAAGGCCTGTTTCTTACCTTTCTAACACCAGTAAAATCAGTAATTAGACTTAATGGCAGGGCAGTGGAGAGACTGTAGAAGGACTGTGTTAACCAGAATATCCTCTACATGAAGCACTTGGGATGGGCTTCAGGAGATCTGCCTTTACATCCCTGCATCTGCTGCTCTTCTGTGCATCCTGAACCAAATATATTAAGTTGTTCATGTTTCACTTCTCCCTCTGTAAAATGAGGATGATAATTTTTAACTTCTTCTGCCCTTTCATGTGTACATTCTGTTGGGACTGTAGGTTCTTTGGGGCTGAGTGTGTTTTTTACATCCTCAATTTCCACAAGGGCAGGTGAAAAATCTGCTCGTAAACACACAGATACACATTAGGAATTGACTCCTGTTGTTCCAGTTAACTCCTTTGCACTTTTGCAGTACCTTTTAGCCCAAAATCTCCAAGTCGTTTACAAACAACGCACAATGCTATGTTCAACCTCACGATACACTTATGAGTTCATTAAAAATTATTGCAGTTTTGTAGATGGAAAAAACAGGGGGACATAGAAAGTCTGTGACAGAAAAATCATCAGGCCATGGATTTTTCAAAGTGCCTGTCCTCTGACCTAACAATTAGACCATCCCTTCTCACTTACCCTCTACCAAAATATTTGCAAAGTAATTGTATGGGGAGAGAGTAGAGATATGTCAAACCATAACTAATGCTTTCTCTCTAATGAAAACTGCAGGCACATATTGCTAAATTATTACAACACCAACATGCAAATAAGATGAGTGCTGAAATATATGGAAATCAGTTTCAATGCTAGAAGTTGAGCACACCCTTCTGTGGTTTGGATACAGAGAGAGAAGTAGTCTTCTTTAATGTAGTAAAGTGTCCCTTACTAAGCTATGACAAATTTAGCCTTACACTTGGTGGGGTAGAATAAAGTGGAAATGGGCAGCTGAAAGGCAGAAAGAGAATGAAGGCTGGGGCACTTGGTTTATCCCTGTTGGACTAGTCCTCACCACTACCTGCTCATGAGATGACAGGTTGACTATTCTGTTGACACCTACCACATGATAGATTTCGTACTTTCTTTTCCCCAGAAAAGATATTTCTTTTAAGATATGAGATTAGATTAGATCATTATATTTAATTGTTATACTATATATTCTTCATTATGTATGCTTCATTATATTACATATACCTATATCTTTGTTATATATTCTGCATTATATTACATAACATTTCTTCAGGGAAAGAAATGTTGTCATGCTGAAAGCTGAAATTTTGAGACCTAGGTTAAGTTCCCACTTCTGCCATAGGCATCTTATGTCACTTAATTAAACCCCCTCAGGTTTTGTGCTTTGCATATCACATAATTCTTTAGAAAATGCTATAACTAGTCCAAGCTGAAAAATATTTCCTTCTGCTGAAAGACTATCCCAGGACAACTCTAAGTATGTGCATGTGCATCTACCCATATATCCAAGCAATTAGTAGAAATAAACAGGCACAAATGTGTTTATGCCTGTACAAGTTTATATACCTATAAATAGAGACCACTTCCTCCATTATGGAAATTGAGTCACCTCTCAGACAAAGAATGGTAGATGCTTTCTGCTAGTGGTGTTTCTCAAGGTTCTCTTGGAAGAGAAAGTGAAGAATAGCTTCTCCAGTTGGGACCTCCTGGAGAATTTAAGCAAGCATAATATAATTACGTAAACTGGAAGGAAGCCAGAACACTGGGGTTAACACCCCTGCTCAAGTGAAAAGAGCCAGGGGACCATTCATAGCTATAAAAGTGGTCAAGAGCTGCGGTTTTAAGTTACATCCAAAATACAGGTAACACAAGGACATCACTAAATGCATTACACTGAGTACAAGCTTCACTTATGTAGAATGGCCTAGTGTATTTTTAATATTTATGAATATTTGAAGCAAGCTTTTTCAGTTGTTGCTATTTGTGATACAGAGAGGTGAAGACGTTAAAGACAGAAGCAAAAATTATATTCAGTTCAAAACAATATTCCATTCTGACCTCAGGGAAACCGTAGGGACATTTCCCTACTATTGAGAGAAGCATCAGACTTGGTTTCAATTTTATTGTGCTCTGCGAGTTGCCTAGCAAATAAAATGTGAGTCTTTCTATCTGAACTTGCTGTTATAGAGAGATTCCTACATGATGAATATAGTTTTGGTTTTGTTTTCTGTGACTGTGTTCTGCCTAAGTGTTTTCTAAACACAGAAAACTTGCTTGGGAAGATACCTGTTGTAATGTTAAAAGGGAAGTGGCTGTATAGTAAAACTTATAAGCACTTAAATGTTTTTATAAAAGCTTAAGAAGGAAATTAGTTGTTCCGTAAAGCATTTTCATTAGCTTTCTTGCCTTTGCTCAGCTGAACTAAGACTGTTTGAGGTTCAGAAAGCACATGCCCTAAATGAAATATACACACAGTCATGACTTGTTAGACACCCTTAGATCACACCTAACTTATATTATGAGCAGTATTAGAATACCTCTTGATATAATTACCTAATGCTTACAGTATTGCTTCAGGAAGGACAGGACTCCTTGCTTCCACACCACAGTGCAGTGCCTTCAGTCACTGTCTTTTTTGACATGTTCTGGGTGAAAGGATTTTTCATCTATCTTGTTAAAGTTGAGACAACTTATGACCAGCAGTGCAGGAACAGAGGGACATGATTCATAGGTGTCCATATCTAGAAATCAGAACATTCAGCTGGGAAGGGGAGTCCTGTTTATGTGGGAAAGTCTACTCCTCATTGCTTACACTATTCTATTTTTTTCAACCTAGTGGTGTAAAATGTGAAAATAACTTATCTAAACTGTCTAATCATGTTTAATCTAATAGGTAGCTTTTACTTGATAACACAGTTCTTGAACTGACCTGAGTGGTTTTGCTCTAAAGAGGATACAAAGTACTTATGCACTCAGTTCCAGTGGCAATGGGTCATGTTAGAGCGATGGCTACAAACTGGTGGGGACAGTAGTATCTTACAGTGGGACAGCTGTTTCCTCAGGGAAAGTCTGATCATGAGTTGCACATACAGCTGTCAGTGGAGGTGTGCAGAGCCAACAGTACGGATAGAGAACAAGAGATATTAGGCATTTTCAGAGAGGAAAGGACTGTCTGTGCAGAACAGTATAAGTCTTAGGAAAATGTCAGTGAGAGATGCTTGCCTTCCATGGATGTGAACCATGCTGCATTTTGCTGCCTTTTCTTTCCTTCCCAGCCAGACATGCTCAGCTTGGCAGCAGTCTGGCGTGTACACCATGGAAATTTCTGTAGTGTACAGCTGTGCTCATCAGGCACACCAGTGTTTCTGCCTGTACTTTCTGTCTTTCCAACACTGGCATTGTTGGTTTTTTTAAGGGCAGTTGGGATTTTTGGCAATCCCACTCGGATGTTCTGCAGGTTGAGTGGAACCCATCCAGCAAGAACAGCTGAAGTCATCCTTGTTCCTCACTGACTTCCTGGTTATTCTCAGCCTTTGAGGAAGAAGTCAAGGGGGACAGGTGAGGAAATGTTTCATATTAGCATGCTTCTTTTACTGTTTTGTAACTTAGCCTGAAAGGCTTGGGCAGTGCATCTGGTGTTCAGTGAGGTCCCGCCTTTCCCCCAGTGATACTGCTGGATTGCTGAGGCACAGGGAGGTCAAGAGACTGTCTGCAAGGTCATCCAATGACTCAATGCCTCAATTCAAACCCAGTCCCAGCATCTGCTTGACTCTTTATTTTTTGTCCTAACCATGAGACCCACCCGAAATTAATTGGTGGCGAATTCAACTCTGGTTGGATTAAGTAGGTCCTTTTATGTTTGTGACAATAGCATGTCAGTGTTTTCATGATGAATAGAAGAAATCTGGTACACAGCATCAATCCTTACAGAAGAATTCAGTCCTTATAGCAGGAACAAGCTTTAGAAACTCAAACAACCACACATACACAAACAAATGAGAGACAGTCTTGGGGCTATTCATTGATTCAGTCAAAGACAAGTTTTCTTTGCTAATAGCTCTTGTGCTTCTGAGGCATTTTCTGCTGTGACCAAGGTCAGCATAACATGGCAGAAATCACTTTCTGGTAGGAAAGGACACTGTCAGTTCTGGTTTGTACCTTTCTTTCTCTTTCTATACCTTGCTTTGTAACTCTTGCTTTTTTGAAAAATGAAGGTTACACCAAAAATATGTCTAACGTTCTTGTTAAGTCCTGAAAATGTGAATATTCAAAGGTCAAGAACATGATGCCTTCTCTCAAGAAAACAGTCTTTAAGGGACAGAAAATAAAGTACTTGCCTTGATTTTATGTTTTACATATTCCCTTAAGACAATACACAGTTCCATTAAATATTTTTCTGTTATTCCATCAACAAGCTGACATCATCCAGAACAAATTGCTAAAGAGAAGGAGCTACAACTGGAAGATCGTTTTATGAATCGAGTTTCATGAGGTCTGTTTTTTAACCACTAGTCCCTTGAGGAAACAAGAACTTCCAATTTTACCAAAATAGTGCATAAAATTGTTGGATATTTATTTGTTTTCTTTTAGTAAATGCTCTCAAATTCTTGGCATCATAGTTGGCTATACCAGGAAAAAGTTTTGAGGGGCAGGAGCTCCTAAGAAAGTGAAGTAATTTGAGGTCATGGGGCATTTTTAAATCAGCCAGCTTTCATAAAAGAATTCCACAGGTTCATTGCATTACATTAGGGTGATAGTAGCTTAAATTAAGAATATTTGTTTCTTTTGTAGGAGAGGTAGGTAAACTTACACTTTCCCTATTACTGTAAGATATCACCTTTTCCTTCCATCTTTGATGGAGTCAGGAAGCTGAACTCTGTTCTAGATTAATCTCTGGGTGTAAAAGTAGCCCTCTGTAAACCATGAGGAATATCACTCTTCTGTTCCTTCTAGAAATACTCCTTCTGCCTTCATAGGTTTTGAACAGTGTGGGCATTTAAAATTCTACCAAAGCAAAATACAACACAGCACAGATAGTTCTGAGGAGAAGGTAAGAGAGAAGTCACTATGACAGGTGTCAGTCACATTTCCTAACACTATTTTTAGAGAGATTGTGTTATTGTGATGATAAGGGTGTCATAGCCTAGGCAGGCTGTAGCAGAGTTTCTAGGCCTTTATAACATGCTTTAACAGATACATCATTTTGATCATCTCTTTAAAATATTTATCTTCTGTTTTGTTTTCCACTGCAACCAGACACTCAAACACATTATCATCCTCCTGCTTTTTAAGATTAATTTTGGACGTATGCAACTAAGTTTTGGAAAGTTTGTGTATTCTTACATGACCAAAATGCACAGATTCCTTTTTCCTCTTTGAAGAAGTATTTTTAAGCAGTTTCTCATTCAACTCTTTACTAGCTGTTTTAAAATGCTTCAGAATGAAATAGTGTGCTTGCAACGAAGTGGCAGCACTTGTCCTGGAAATGAAATTCACATTGCTAAAGTGTTTATGGAATACATGGAATGAGAGCATATAAATCACGGTCTTTCTATGTATAGTTCAAACCCAGTAATTTCAAACATTGCAGGCATTACAATAAGTTGTGCTGAAAAATAATGCACCATTTCCTGAGGGCAGGTGGGATGGCACTGACAAAACTTTTACCATATGTAGCAAAAAGGTCAAGCTTTATGTGCACCTAAATAAAGAATACACTTGATTAAACTTCACTTGTGAGCCTCTTTTAAAAACTTCAAAGATATTACTTATAACAGCACTGAGACATTGGTGGTCTGAAGATCACACACTCATGATTAGTTCTTTAAAAAAAAGGGGGGATACAACACCATATTTACAGTAATAAAAATAACTACATTTCCACAAAGAATGTCGTGGACTGGGACAATTTTTTTTCTGTTCCTACTTTGGCAAATCTGTCAGTTAGTTCCAATCATTCATGAATTTGCTTTTATAGCAGAAAATGCAAGCGGTCAGATGAAATGATAATGATATCTGTTCTACTGAATATATAAATTAATTATACTAGTTTTTACCATTTCCAGAAATGATGTAGAAAGGCTGGCTTTGTGGATGCAGCTCTTAGCAGCCATAACCAGATGGAAAGAAATTACAACTTTGACTAACCCAAAATCCAGTGGGTGGAAAATGGAAATCATTTGTCATGAACTTCATATTTAAGAATGAACTCCTTTGTAGACATAAACATATCTTGCTATGGTATTGCTTTAAACAGCATACTTAGTTTATACTTTCAAACTGGAAGTTTCTGTATTCTGGTGGTTTTTTGGATTCCCCTTATCTTCCATGGTTTTGTAAAAAAAGACTGCAATTTCAAGTCAAGAATACCTGAAGCTGGCTTCCACATTCTGGTCCCAATTGCTGTTAGATAACTGTGTTCAACAGGAGAGTATTTGGCTTCTCACTGTACAGTATATAAATCTTATGCAATTGCTGTTTCAATTTTTCTCTTTCCTTTGAACTCTTGAATGGAGGGAAAGAATTTCTTAAAGACTTCAGTAGGAATGTCCCATTACGAAACATTAATCATCAAATGCCCATTGTACATGGAAAGTGAGGTGACTGTAATAAAATTGACATAACTAAGCAAGCAGCATCTGACCTTTAGGAGCCAGAGCTTATGATCAGAAGACCCAGTATTCCAAACCTTTAGGAGTTAAGAGTTATCATCTCCCCCAAAAAATACCTCAGTAAATGAAGTGCTACATATGAATGTATGTGATAAAAGAGGTGGAATAAATTCTTCCCTGACCCTTAGTAGGGGAGTGTTGACAGAACAGAGGTAGAGAGTGACTTTTGAAAGGAAGGAAAAAAATAATGTATCCTCGGGTCTAGATGGGAGCAGCTGCTCCCCTTATCTTGCATCAGTGGTAAAGTAGTTGCTGTTCCAGTCACGTCAGCCAAGTCACAACACAGCATGCAATGCTGCCTGCAGTTGTTGCAAAGTAAAGGCACAATGGGTACCGTCAAAATGTTGTATCCACAATGTGAACATAAATCTTCCTTGTGCTTTGTCAACCTGTTTGCTTTTGTCTACACGCTGTTTTCCACGTAACATGCTGTCACTACCATATTATTCTTTTCGAGCTTGCCAGTCCTTCAAGTACTTCCAGGGCTGGTTGGAGGAGACAGCTACTGTGAGTTCTGACTCAGCATCAGACTGCTGAATTAATGCCTTTTTAGTGCTCTTTTTTTTAAATTTAGTTGCTCCCTCATGCTTTTCTGTTTTATTTAAGATGAGTCAACACATACACAACTGATGTAACTGATTAGTGCAAACAAAAACATTCAGTGCTTTAAATCTTAGCAGAAGGCCTCCAATCAACCCTTGAAGGCATTGCTCTTCCTATTCAGGTGCCACATACTTTTGCAAAAAATGTATGACCATAGAGCAGGATGTATCTGACTCTCTGAGTACATACTTTGCCAAGGACATGAGTGTTACAGGGTTATACCAGTTGTTTCCTAAAGCCTTTGTGTAAATTCATAATATTGACCAAAAGAAAATTACCAAAAATTCCAAAAGGAATTTAGAATGTAATATTTCCAGAAATCCTTGAGAAAGTTCTCTCCTCCCATTATAGAGACCCTGCTTAACTAATCCCTAGGTCAAATACATAAGCTTTTAATCAGTGCATTGCAACAATATACAATAGATTTGAACTGCATAGGGACTGTTCACTGGAAAGTAAAAACTTCAAAGAATTCTAGCACAGCCTTATGAAAAAACAAACAAACAAACAAAAAAAACCCAAACCAACAACAACAAAACAAACTTAGCTTGGTTTTGGTGTGTGCTTGACATTTATTATTTCCTTTAGTTTTTTCTGTTAGAAATACTTTTGTGATTTAGGATGACTTGACTACTAGCTTCTGGGGGTTAACAGCAGACAGAGGTGGCAAGTGATAATTCTCTTATTACTCCTTGATTCATGAAAGAGTAGGGAGATATCAGTGAGAAGACAGTATCTAGTAATAGTTAAATCTTTCTATTCTTCTATCCTGCTGTTTGTATCTGAGACACCAGTGCTCTGAGAAATATCATATACAAAGAAAGAAAAAAAGGGTATGTTGCCCTCTTTGTGTTTTTACCTCCATCCTTCTGCCTCCATGCTTACATGGCTCCATTCCTGAGGTACTACAGTATCTGACAATTTACATTACAGATTCAGAAAGCAGTTTGTGGCAGACAGTTACTATAATCTCCGTTTTGCAAACAAGAAACTGAAGCACTGAGGAACTAAGCTGCAGAGCAGGTCATCCAAGTAAGACACTAACAGAGCAATGAATTAAATTATTCTTTGGTCCATCAGTAAAGTCCTACTTGAGAGGCCACTTCAGGAGGTTCTTATCAAGTACCTTCTCTCCTCTGTCCCCCACTTTTTTTTCCCCTGAGCACAATGTTATAGGAAGGATCCTTCGCCTGGCCTTTCTTGCTAGTGTTTCTGTTCAGGAACAGATTTCTAGTGTTCAGAATTAAGTATATTGATATTTCACAAACAAGTTTATAAATAAAACAAATAGAGGAGCTAAGCATATGCCATCTTTCAGTTTGTGTTTTCGGGGAATATATTTCCAAGAGCACTTTGAACTTGAGAGCAAACAAGCACTTTGTACTCTGCAGATGTTACAGCAAACTACAACGCATCACTGCTTCTCTGGAGTACAGTGTACTGTGGCTTTAATTCAGCAAAGTACAGCATGTCAAATGTCAGGTTGTTATGACAGCAATAAACTTGTGATTCCCTTGAAGCAGATGTTTTAATTTGTTAGGTGGTTTTGGGGGGAAAAAAAATCTGCTTGCATTTAAATAGATGTTCAGATTGAGAAAGGAATTTGCTTGAAAACATCTTTTCCACCTGTATGAAAACTTTGTCAGAGAGGCTTATGACACATGTGTGAGAAATTGTGCAGGAAATCAACACAAAGATGGCCAAATACAGAAATCTCCTTCACACCTGAAATATGACCTTTCTGAAGTCAGTTCAGTATAGGAGCCGGATCTGGCTCATGGAAGGACCATGTTTAATATGTCTGATATTGCAAAAAAGCACACTGAAACCAAAAGTCTGCTGAGGGATCTTCCTTCAGGGGTAGATTTCCAGGGTGTTGATGGTCCTTGCTGCTGTGAATTAACATCATACTCTTCAGATCCTGCACTCCTTAGTGTGCTGTTGCTTTTACCCTTGTTTGTAGTGATCACTGAGGACTATGGTTTTAAAGCAAGTTGTGATGGGTTGACCGTGGCTGGATGCCAGGTGCCCACCAAGTCGTTCTATCACTCCCCCCTTCTTCGCTAGACAGGGGAGAGGAGAAAAAAAAATATAACAAAGGGCTTGTGGGTCAAGATAAGGACAGGAGAGATCA
>JANZLQ010000005.1:9654414-9674015 GCA_026212715.1 Elanus axillaris
TTCCAGCAGCTTCTCACAGAAGCCACCCCTGTAACCCCCCCCACTACCAAAACCTTGCCACAGAAACCCAATACACAAGTGCTAAAAGTGAAAATCTTGGATGGTTTTCAAAGACAGGGAAGAATTATTCACCTGTCTGAGCTGCAGGTAAAGAATGTTTCAGCTCTGGGAGCACTAATTCAAATAATTAATTGATCTCACTTTGCAGTGAAATACTTATTGGACCATACTCTGTTCTCAAAAGATGGCAGGATTGTCCCTCGGTATAAGTCTGATTTAAAAGTTCATAATTTCCTGAATCTAGGTGGAAGGCAAAAGTTTAGGAAAGAGCCTGCCCCAATAAACAGGATACACAGACAGATACACAGAAAGATCGGTCTAGGATTCCTCTTGCTCTGGGACTACAAACTTCAGATGTGGTCATTATTGTGTTGTATATATTGGTAGTTTAAATTTTTTTGTCTAGTTCTTTATCTGAGGTGGTGAAGGCCTTGGTGCTGAGGAACATGTGCTGTTTAAATTTCAGATTTTTCACCTTTCTAAGGTCTGGTAACCCCCAAACAAGTAAGAAAATGTAAGCCTAAAACCAGGCGTGGGCATTTCTAGAGTTTCCTTGAAAGAAAAAGAAAAAAACCTAAAACCTTGCTTTGTTTAATGAGTCTTCTGTCTCTGATAATGTTTTTAGGAGTTGACTGCAGTCCACCTAGGATCAAAACAATTCAGCAGAAGCAGCTGTGCATAGTTAAAGCCCCACAGACTAACCTAATTCAGCCCAATGTAGACTGATCCCAGACACAGCCACTCAGTGGTATTGTAGGGGCAATGGGGATCTGTCAGCGGTGGGAGTATGAGAATTTTGCCACATTGTTTTGAATGGCTTATGTGTTAGTATGTCTGCCTACTAGATACCCATAATAACTAAATAAGGGGCCAAGTTAGATGGTTATACAGCAATATTCTTTTCTTTTTTTTAATGGTTAATACGGTAGCCTATGAAAAATTCTTGCATGTTTCTTTCTTCTCAAAACTTATGACCACTCATACCTGAAAGCAGTGGATATATCCTGCAGCAGCAGGCAAGGAGTCAGAATGGCAGAAACCTTTGAAAAGAAACCTACTTCTTTCTGATTTTGAAATACATTTGAAATAAGAATTTGGGTTGTCTGTAGCACTAATGTTAACTTAATGGGAATTTACTTTGGAAACTTCATTTTCATCACACAATACGCCTTAATAATATGTTTCCAAACACAGCAAACTTGACAAAACATGGACTGTAAGTAGAGGGGACTCTGTCACTCCTGCTTTCTCCCCCCTACCACACATATGTCTGTGGTCAGTTTGAGGATTTTAAAACTTTACTAAATGGGTGGCCTCTCAGATCCGTACATCATTGCTCTTTTGCTGGTAATGTGTTTATAAGTAAAAATCATGACACTTGACCTTTAGTCCATGGCCACAGCATAATTGCATTTACCCTACCTCATTTATGAATGCAAATCAGGTCAATTTAACTCAGCATTGTGTTTACTCTGCATATTTTTAAAAGACTCCTCTTGCTACAGCATGTCTTTCTCCTAGACTCCTGCACTTTTTGGTAATTGCAGAGCACGCTGTCATGCTGGAATTGCAGGTATGGGTGATTTGAGTGGTGATAGAGTTTGAGTGGTCTGGAGATACCTTGGATCTGTCAGCAGCCAAAAGTGATGAGATAATTTGAATGGGACAACTTTGTCTTTGAATGGCTAACAGTACACCAGAACAAGCTTTAATAAAACTAATATACCTTGGCAATAAAACTAATACATCTTCGCTGAAGTTATTTATGTTAGCCGAGGATCTAACTCCCTGCTTGTTATATAAGCAAGGAGAGTGCAGGTTTCAGAAGGCTGTACTCCCAAAATTAGTCTATGGAAAGCCATTCTTCACTGTGCCTTTGAACCCTCACCATGCCTTAAGGTAAACTCCTCCCAAGTGCCAGTGGATTAAATCACCCTTGTATGGAGGTACACGGGGAGAAGTGAGGGGAATTTCAACTGGTCATTATCAATCACACAGCACAAACAGTTTGGAGGAGTAATCAGTCTCTCTGTCCTGAACACAAAGAGTTTTACAACACCAGAGGAGTTTATTATTATTGCTGGTCTAAGATCATCAAAGTCATTTTGTTTCGTCTTGAACAGTAGTCAGAGGGGTTAAAGTGAGGTTAAACTGCCTAAACAAAATGGAAGCAATTACACAGTGGGATCGTGGAGGACTGTTTGCTTTAACCCTTACTGACAAAAAAGGTACTATAAGAAAAAAGGTCCCTGACTCTTTAAAATCATTAAATGCATCTGTCTGTTAAAGTTCATGCCAAACTTCTTCATCTAAATCTTTTGGGGAGTGTCACTATTTTAAACACTATCAGCTTCTTCACAGTTCCCAACACAGCCCCCATTCCGTGTCTGATCTTTGTGACGTTGTCATCGCTTTGCAAGCCACTTTGCAGGACAGGACTTACACTGTGCTGAAGATGTGCCTGTAAAAGTTATGCCTTAGTTTTTTCTACTTAGCAACTTGGCAGGAACCGACAAGGCTATGTGGAAGAGCAGTATGATGGGGAATGCAGATTTGGCCTATTCCGAGCTTTAAATTACAAGATAGGGAATTGACTCTTCTACTCCATTCAAGGTTATATCACAGCTGAATTGTCAAACTTGGCCTTCCAGTGACCTACATCATGAGATGGGACGAGATCTGCTCTCTACTAGTTTTGGTTTTTTCTGTTCCTCAAAAATCGAAGGTGGTAGCATAAACAGCTTTCACTTACAGTGTGAGCACTGCTGTATTATGGGTCTGAATGGAATCTTTATTTAATTCCCTGCAGATTCATCACTGTTAAGCAGAAAAAACATAAAAAAGTCCTAGAAAGGTGGTGTGGTTAAAGAAAGAATAGGTTAAAATTTCTAATTCTATAAGAAAGCATTGACAAAGTGTTTATGGAAACTTGTCTGTCTGAAAGGGGACTGGGGTTTCTATAGATAACTGAAATGAAGAGTTACATGCTTAATTTTATCATTATGTAAGATGCTTGCAGAATGGTTCCTCTGTACCCTGAAGGAATGTTACTGAAATAGCTCCTGTATAGATGCTAATCTTTGCAAAGTTAATAGTGAAATATTTCTGTGATCCTGTGTCACACCTCCAAACAGGGGGTGACTCTTTCAAAGAGTTCTCTCTATCCTGTGAAGTGTTTATCTTGTTCGAGCTTGTTGCAAGGCTTAAGGACAAAAACAGCAGGGGTAGGATAGGAGAACTCTGCATTTACAATTTGTAAATGAGCTTGCAATTATGTGGCGTATCTGCTGTTGGCAAAAAAGAACACCCTTTTTTATGCAGAGAAAACAGCTTGTCAACAGAGCCAGAATGTTCAAATACAAAAAAGATTTAATAGATTCCCACTAATAAAGTGGGGTTGCACAGGGATGAATCAGGCTCTTACTTCTCAAAACATTACTGTAAATGGTAAAGACTAAATAATATTCTTACACAAATATCTGTGCATCTCTGATAATTAACCACAGCACATGAAGGAACATACTTCAGTCTGTCTTGCTCCAGATTTAAAGCAATGGAAATCTGTCAGATTCAATGGGACTATTCTTCCTTTAAAATGCTAAAATTGCAGTGTGCTATTAGAAGAGAGCTTATCGTTTATGATGAGCTGCTTTGAAAATGTTGAAGCTATATAGATGAAAATACAGGTAAAGGCATGTAAAGGGGTACTGATTTGACTGAGGTTCTGAATGGGTGGATGGCAAGGCTGGCACCTGTCATGGTTTATATGTTAAAAGAAAATAAGAGTCTAATTTTTTCTGACTTATCTGAGTGAAGATAGCGTGAAGTTTTAGTGGAAATGTGTTTTGAAATGTGTTTCAATTAGGAGCATTTGAATCTGCATAGTTAATACCAAAATGCCAGCTAATCATGTAACAGCAGTATAGTATGCCACTCGCTTAATTAAATAAATTTCCTTTCCTTCTCCCAAATCAATGGACTACTGGACCATAGAATAATTTATGTATCCTCTAACACTGGCTCCTTAATCACAAAAAGGACATAAATGTGCCAGTGCAGACACTATTTTATCATCAAGGAGGCAACTAGGTATGAGAACAGAAATAGGTAATACTTCCATCATATAATGGTCACAATGGCAAGATCCTTGTTCTTGTGTCATTGTCAGTGTAGCACACAGGAGAGTCTCACTTCTTTGCCCTCTAAAAGCAGGCTATCCAAAGGACGTGTAAAGCTGCACCTGAGTTACCTGCACAAGCTCAGATTCAGCAGCTTGTTTAATCACACCTTACACAGGATCTTTATATCACATTTCTATCAATGCTTTTTCCTTGTACAGTCCTAAAATATATATCATACTAGCCTGAATGTAACTGAAGGCTAGCCTGGAATGTAATTTAACCTGGCAGGGGTCAGTGGTGTTTAGTGACATTCAGATTGTAACTTACTGTCACTGTCTCTCTGCTGGCAGCAGAGAAAAGAGCCACTGAACTGCCCCACAAGCTTCCTGTCATGGATGCACCTCCTCCTGCTCAAACCATCTACCAGCAGCTGCTTCATCAAGGTAAAAGGCCAGGGTGAATTGCTATACTATAGAAAATAAACTTAGTTCAGAATAGGACACACCACAAAATGTTTTTGCGTAGGATAAAGTTACCAGCAGGACTAATTTCTTCAGGCAAAGAGCACCTCTGAGAACTGCACGTCGATTTTGTACTCAGGTCTCCCAAAGAAGAAATTTCCCAAACTTGCACTGAGGATGTCTGTTGGATGTCTGATGTGTGAGCAGGTAAACCAGGTTATTCTCAGTAAATACTGAGTGTCACTGATTTTCCTGCTCTGTATGAGCTGGACATCCACCTCCTGCAAGCATGAGATCAGAATGGGATGCTGCATGCAGAATAAGGGACAGTATTTTTGTCCCTGATTGTAGCACCAAGAGGGAGGACTTATTTAGCAAAAAGAAGAAAGAGTCATTTTGTCATTTGAAGTCTTTATTCCTGATACATACTAGCTTGTGCAGAGAGGAGACATGAGACTTTTGGACTGCTCCCCAATAATTCATTGGGATTTCATTCTTTCCCCTTAAATGGACAGGGAGGATAAGACTGTTAGAAACTTTCAGGGCACTGCTTTGAATTAAAAGTTTCAGTAGCGGGCACTATAAACAGCCAGTCTGGGTTGTGCCTTCTGATCTCACCCCATTTAGACGCTCTGAAGCCAGCCGATCCTGTTCTTTTTCTTCTTTTTTTTATTTCCTTTCACAGACCAATTCCAAAAGATTCTTAACCTATAAAAATGAAATTGCTCCCTATAAAATATAATTGGAGCTGCACTGTAGTTCAAGTGACAACCAGATGCTGGAAAAAAAACCACCAAACTGTTGGTCCAATTATATATATTAGTACTCTCACTGCACGAATTCTTGTTCAGAGGAGCTTTGCTTCTGCTAAGATCTTGCTGGTAATTTTTATTCACTCTTAACAGCCTTTTTGATAGCTTTTCTCCTTCTGTATCTACATGTTTTCTCAATATACCGATGATATATGTGTGTGTTCTGTAGGTTAGGAAGCAAATTCATAAGTGTAATAGGTATTAGAGAATGCTATATAAAACACATAGCAGCAATTACAGTGGCTGTATTCCCACCATCCCTTTAAAAGCACAAGTTACCTCACCAAGCCAATGGATTTCATCGGTGTCTAATAAATTCAAATTAAAGAAAATCAAGCCACGTAATTTTGCAAATCTGGATCTTTTTATTGAGTAAAATAGTATGTGTATCATGCTAATTAAATACTATGGGTTGGGTTTTTTTTTTCTCTGGAGAATTCCCGTCCCTGGCTTTGAGAGGTTGCCTGATCCACCCAAACTCTTTTAGAAACAGCAATACTGTTCTGTCTAATCTAGTTATCTAAGCTGAAAACAGTGTTAGCAAATTTGTTTACTTCCAGGTGATTGCAACAAGCTGAGTAAAATCGTTACCCTGTCATTGTTAGCATCACTGAGTTGGTGGAACATTTTTTTTTCACAAATTTGGAGTTTGTCTGTTTGACTCTGGCATTGGATACAGGTCTCACAGGATGCAGTTGAAAGGGGGATTTTTGGACTTCCCACTGTCTAACTTTACAGGAATCTCCAAGTTCTTTCCATTGGGTTTTTGTATGAATTAGTACCCTGAGCAAGGTTAGTGAAAGGGACTGTAAAAACAAGACTCAGCTGAAGTGCTGGGGAGCGCTGCACTGAAAGGAAACATTGGATAGCATGGGATTAGGCTCCTGCTGCCCATGTCCAGTGACAGTCCAAGTGAAATTAAAAGTCTTTTTGTCAAGTGATAACTTCAAAGTCACATTCTTGCAAAGCTCAGTGGACAATATACCTGTTTTCAAATACCTGAACCATAGAATAGTTATTCTATTTATTTATATAAAGTTCTGATTTTCAGAATTCTTATTTAATCAGTGAAACCTGTTAATGACAATACTTGT
Organism: Elanus axillaris; assembly: GCA_026212715.1. Taxonomy (NCBI): domain Eukaryota; kingdom Metazoa; phylum Chordata; class Aves; order Accipitriformes; family Accipitridae; genus Elanus; species Elanus axillaris. The sequence continues at coordinate 9,660,963 of JANZLQ010000005.1, forward strand.
GAATGATGGCTTTTTGAGCTTCAATAATAGAGCTATTGACACATGTTAGATAAGAAAACATCTTTATTTGTTTTGAACCTGAATACTTCCTTCTGTTTCTCCCAAGAGAGCACTGCACAAATGGCCAGGCTTCTCCAATAATTTGCATTACCTAAGGTAAAAAATGTCATATAAAATTTAACCTGGAATGCACCATTTTGTACTTAGTGACTATCAAAGACAAAGCTGTTTCTGTATGGAACTTTTCTTGTAACTGCACTAGCAACAGTTTCAGAGTGGTTTATAGGCAGTTAAAGATGGAGGCTGACCAGTAATTCAGCTTCAAGGTGATGAAGACATGAATAACCATCTGCATCTGAGCTGGACTGGAGAGGTGAAATTTAGATGTGAAAAGGGATTTTGCATGACCAGATTTAATGATCATTCTGTTTATATACTTAAAATATGTGAAGAGTGGTTATTCTTTTGTTTGTCTTTTCTGGTTCCAAATGCTGCTAGTATCTTCAGCTTTCAGGCACAAGTAACAATTTGCATTGATATCTGTAGGCCTAAAAAAAGTGTGAGTTATGCACTATGGTTCAGAGGTTTATATTGCAAACTTTTTAGGCCAGGAATTGTATCTTACTTAGTATGTGTAACATCCAAGTCTCTGAGGACCCTGGGTCCCAGTGTTCAGTGAAATCAATTGGAATATAATATTTTGCTTAACTAGGCTTTAGATGAGGCTATCTTAATCCCTGAAATGCAAAATACAAATAGAAATAATAAACTTTTTTTTTCCCACCCTCTCCAAGAAGTGCCTATAATCCAACTGTTCTTTGTCTTAAAGTCAGGCTATAAATTTTATGATAGCCTAAATGCCAGGAGCTTTGCACATAGGCAGGTTTCTCTGTTGTCAATAACCGTTTGCATCACAATGGGAAGTTTGACTGCTGTCTTCAACACTCAAACGTAAGTGGCAGAATCACAGTACACAGTCACGATTTTACGAATAAATTTACTTTTCTTCAGATCTCAAGGAAATTATTTATTTTGTTTGGATTGAGCTTTGAGCAGCAGCTCTTCTGGATGGTTCATATTTAAATTCAAGTCAGTTCATTAATTTGCAAATATTGTGCCAGGGGCAAGTGGAACACAGTAGCTGGCCTCGTGCTTTGCTACCCAAAACTGGTCTGTGAAGGGCGGTCATGGTACTCCACAGAGAGGCCATGTTTCCATTCATATTTAACAAAAGTGTTCCTGTAGCACCTGGCTCCACTGCAAGCATGCCATTCTCCCACTTATAAAATAGCTGCATCCTTCCCTGCCTTCTTCTGATATGCACCATGTACCATGGACTGAGTGGCAAGCCTTCACAGAGTTTATCCTGAAAGAAACAGTTTCTGAAAGTCATATCCTTGTCCTTTCCATCCCATAAACTCATACTGCAGCTCAAACACAGAACAACAGAAACAATATGTCATCAAGATGGTTGTGATTGCCATGAATTATAAAAATATCTCAGTATGAATCTATCTGGGATCCATTTTTCCCCCCCAGACATTCATGAATGGATCAGACAGAAATTCTTTCAAGTGTTTGCCAAGTGAATATAAATATGAACAGCTGGGGCCACGGAGGGAATCTTTCCTTTATTTTTCCTGTTATGCATCAACATTTAATTGGTTTGTTTAGTTGGTTTGGGCTTTTTGTTTTGCTTGTTTGTAGATGTATGAATTTTAATGAACAGAGCTCTCTAGTGTGAATAAAATACCTGGTGAGAACACAGACTAGTGATTAAAAGACAGTGTTGGTGTTCAGGTTATTTAGATCCCATTTCAAGTTGTCTCACCTTTAGAAAATCTCTTCATTGAGTTCTAAGCATATGCCCATCACCAGTCTTTCTCTCATCTTTGGTTTTGCTTATAGTGGTTGTGACAATTCTCTTTTTCCTTCTTTTTGTTCCGCCTTTTTTCACTGTTTGACCTTTTCTTGTCATGCCCAGCTCAAGTCTTTAAAAACAAAAAGGTATAGGAAAAGTCCAAGTCTATTCACCATTTCCCATAACCTAGGGTTTAAAAGACAACAAAATTATCAGGTAATGTACCTTTTATTAATGAACTATCTTTTTTCACAGTAAAAAAGTATAATCTGAAGTCCATTGCTACTGGATTTTGAGAAAGCCAAATAAGTGAAATGAAGTGAAAATGGGTTAAAAGGAACCCGTGGAGGAGAGCTCCACCAGCTGCACATTCAAAAGATCTGATTACATGATGCTGGGAGGATGGCTCCCTTCATTCTTTCCATTTTCTTATATTATTTCCACAAATGTCTACTGATGTATTCCACAGGTAGGAACTGGGATCATGATCTGAACAGCTATGGCAGTTGTAGAAATTTTAAGTGCAGAAAGGTTAGAGTAAAAAATGTAGTGATCAAGGTGAGGAAGACATTCCATCTGCATTAAATACCTATGTTAAGAATAGGAAGAAATCTGGCAAGAAAAACAAAACAAAGGGAAGAAAAATTACAAGGCTCCGCCAAAAATATTCCAGTTGTCTTGTCACATAGAAGGAGTAATACCTAGACAAAGGTTTAGACTTATTCCTGCCAATAAATTTCTGGTAAAGAGATGAAACTGAAACACAGATGTCCCATCTCATCAAATGTGTATCATGACTGGCCTTAAGCCATGCTGGAGTCTTACTTATAACTGATTGGTCATTTCAGAAATGCCTGTCTCTCAACTGGAAGAAGCAGCTTTAGGAACAAGAATGTGTGTGACCGGGAGCTGCCCTTCAAATACTACTACCTTATTTATTTTTTTTCTCATGAAGTACACCCTAGGGCCAACCATAGCCTGAACCTAGTGGCAAACTGAAGTTAATGCCTGAAGTTAAAACCTGCACAGCCCTGATGAAGTTGTGCCTGGACCATGGAGTTTGATTTCATAGCACTTTTTCAATGTTAGCAGGAAAATATATTGTTTGATTTCCCCTATCTCTGCTGAAGAGTATTTGAGAGAGCTTGTTCTCACTCCCGCTCTCTGGATAGGCTAAGCCTGCATTATACAGCTGACTCAGTGGCACCTATGACTTCAAATGTCTTACAAGAGGTTGTACAGGAGCAGAAAATCTTTTTTTTTTTCTTTTTTCTCTAGTAACATGATTATCGGGGTGAACTTTCGTAGCACAAATAGTGCTTTTGTGGGGATAGAAAATGCCCCAGTAGGTTTCTCTAATCCTTCTTGAGAGAGACATCCTGGGGCAATCAACTCATTTATACATTCTCTACATTTTTTTTCCCCCTTTTTGTTGAAGAAAAGGGCTGGTTTGCTGCCAAGACCTGTTTAAGTGGTAACCTATGCAATTCATTCTAAAAACACTCATTTATCATTCCCAAATTAATCTTGTAACAGGATAGCTGCTCTTATTTTCATTGTCATTTTGCCCTTTGGATAAGAGATCACAAACACATAGATATCCAACCCAAAGTTCTAAAAAGCATATATAAAAGAGGGAAAATAGGAATGGCATTGCTATAATTATAAGCAGAAACAAGTAACCATACATCTTCATTTCTCACATATCACATCTATTAATAATAGAATGAAATGTAATTTGTGCTGAATGTTGTTCAGAGTCTTGTGCCAGAAGCATAATTGTTTTCAATCAGATTGGTAGTTGGGAGGAAAAGGCTTTTTTTAAACCCGCAGTAAACACTCACAATTTATGCAAAATGATTAAAATGTGATAGATTCCATTTTTTCTGGCACACAGAATGCATTCTGACATGAAAAATTATATAAATAATGAACAGTTTGGTATGAAACTACCGTGCAGAATTTTAAAACCATACATACATGCTATTGTGAGTGTAGAAAAGAATATCTTGGCACTGGCAAGAACAGCTTGCTACAATGAAAAAGTTATAGATGTAACTTTTTTACTGCAAGCATGCAGCCTTTTTCAAGCTATGTCTTGTAAAAGCATTGCAGACAAGTTTAAACGAAGGGTCGAGGTTTCTGTGGCAGGTTTGGACTATCGATTCTTCCTTTTTTGGGGGGGTGGGTGTAAAATTTTATGGGTTCTGCTCACACACTTAGAGGCTTTTCTCTCAAAGGACTTTCTTGTAGAGGAACACACTGCAAAATGTGTGATTTCTGACACCTCTCCTGTTCCCAGCAGCACAGGCCTAAATTTATGTTCTCTGTCCTGCATCCCACTCTGCAGGGACATGAAGAAAATAATGTCTTATTTTTCCTTCATTTCCCCCCACACACCCTTTCCCTTCATGCGCTGACATCTCTTCTCAAACTGACTTTCCTTGTCTTTGGATACTGCATGTCTCTAAGTGTTTTGAAAAGATGGTCCATCTCCTTGTATGGTTGGAAGGGCCAGAAATTATGGTTCTTCAAACACACTTGAAGGTAAGAATCATTCCCAAAATCCACTAAACAGTGATTCTTTCCATTGACTGCAATGACCTTCAGACCAAGATCTCAATCTGTCTTCATTGTTAATTTTTAAAAAAATTAGTTTCTTCACTAAGCTGTGAGTTACTATTCTTTGAACAGTTTATGCAAACAAATTTAAGCTCGTGGATTTTTTTATTTTTTTGAGTATTTGCTTTCTTTACCCATCAGTTGCTGCTCACTGGTTTGTCTGCGATGGGTTGCTGAGGTCAGTGGCACCCTTTCTGCTCCGTGAATGGAATGACTCAAGTGTTTGAAAGAGACTAATGACTCTAATAGCCAACAAAGGATGAATTTGCTTATGTATAAACATCCTTGTTTGTATGCCAGTTAGGACATTCATGCCCAGTACATCTATTCTTCAAGCATAGGTGTATGCAAATTGAAATAAAGCTGGGGGGGGAACTGGCAAATGGAGCTTACATCTAAGACAGAGACTTGGGAACAGCCCAACTCCCTGGTGAGAGAGAGGCGGGTGGTACAGTAGGCGCCTCCGGTCCCCCCATCTATGCCCCGGGTTTCCCACAAAAGAAAATTGCTGCAGGTCCCATCCAGCCTGCATGTCCCAACAAGTCCCCAGTTAGGATGTTCAGAGCGGTAAGGACTCCAGGGCACAGCACCACACAGGCCCACAGGTCACATTATAATGAGCTAGAGATTATCAGAGAGATGTAATGGGCAACTCCAATTCCTGATAACAGCTTGAGAGTGGTTTTGGTATGCATTAGAGAAACAAAAAAATAAGCATAAAAGCAAAAACCTTTCAGAAGTGTCCCCCATCACCCCTGACTTGGAAATGTTGTAAAACATGTTTTCCTATCATAAGGGTCTGCTTTTCAGTATTTTTTTCTTCTTCCTTTTTTCTTCTTTTATCAGAAAGTGATCTCAGAAACCTTCTCTTTTAAAAATACTGTCAATATTCAGATGCTTCCGTGGAATGTTTTAGTCTAAATAGGCTAGTATATATTGACTAAATTCTATTTGGGTGAAAGTGTTTCAACTATCTGTAAAGGCAACCTTCTTCCAAAATTGTCTTTCAACTGGAAACATTAAGATGATCATTCTTCAATCTCTTGTGATTTCTTTTTTAATTCTGTCTTTGCATAGTTTGAAGTATTTTTTTAGTTTGTTTGCTTTCTCAGACATCTGATTTCTTTTAATAAGTATATCCATGAAAATGTTACATAAAAAAGAAAAAAGAGGAAGTATCTTACATTAGACCAGTGACTATATTGGGGAGGGTAAAGTTAAACTTCAATAATTGCTGCCTGTATGAAACACTAACAGCAAATCAAAACCTGAACATTTTCCATTGAAAAAACATTTACATTTGTTCTGTCTTTTTTCTCCCTCTTCAGTGCATTCTTCTATGTCTTTATCTTCAGTCTTGACTACAGCATATCATTTTGTCCTAACTCACTTCCTTGGCAAACCATGAAGCAGAAGCTGGAGCTCCATAGTTCACATCTTAAAACCTCCCAGGGCTCTGAGGGTCAGACAAAGCTTTTAAGAAGCAGAAGCAGCATCAGCAGTGCAGGACCCTCTCAGGTGGGACCACCACTGACCTCAGTGTTTTGCCTTCAGCTAAGGGCAGTGCTCCTGAGTGTGCCACCTTCTCACAGAGACAAACTGATGCCCATTAGTGCTTAAAGTCAAACCTGCCACATCCTAAGATCAGTCTGATGTCAAACACCTCTTTGGAGCAGAGCAGGAACATTTTCAGAGGTAGGCAAGAGTGTCAGCAGCTGGGACCGTCATCTCCCACAGCCTGCCAGGATGACATCTGCCTGCCTTCATAGCACATCCAAGCCAGTGGGCTCAATATGCTAGAGCCCAGAGCTCCAGTCCAGGGAAAGTGTTTTAATGCAGATATTGTCATAGCATGTCTTTTCTCTGCAATAGTGGTGATTCCAAGCTTCCACCCACAGCCTGCTTTAATGACAGTATTGTGGAGGACAGTGACGCCCACAGTTTGGTACTAAGTCTGTTGTCAGCTCTCAAAGTTTCTCACAGAGTTTAGCTCAGCTATTTAGGGCTGATGAGATCATGCTGTTTAATAGACCAGAGACCACATACAGATGATATACCAGCACTTTGGGGAACTAGTTTCAAAATCATTGAGCAAAGGTAATCCCAGGACTTGATTCTGGCAGGTAAGATTGGTCACTGGAATTGCTCCTGTCTAAGAGGTGCAAAAAGCCTCGACTAAAGCAGTATTTTCTGGATTTACTTCTGTAGCACTGTTATGACTTCACTGATGCCTGCAGTAATGTATGGGAATGAAAGAACCAACACAGCCATGATTACAACAGATCTCAGCTTTGGCATCAGTGCTTTCAGAAACCTACACTTTCTTCTTGTTTGGTACCTGCTTTCATTTTGTCTAAAGCTGCCTCTTTTCCCCCAGCCTATGCTGGGTTTTGCCTGTAAATCAGGCTGTGAATTTCCACAAGAAGGGATCTGTCCCTTCTGGATGAGTGGGTGTTGGTGGCGTTGTATAAATAATAAGCTATAGGAGCCACTGTGGTGTAGGTGACTTCTCACAGCTGGCAGAGGGTGGTTTGTCATGCTGGGTACTGAGAGGAGGGGACCTGGCTGGCCTAATTCTGTCTTGTCAGCTGTCAGTGAGCCCCATGCATGTTTCTGCAGAAGAATCAGGGCAGGTACCTCTGCTCCAGCAGGTTTCCTTTCAGGGGCATCGGGGCTGGGTGGGTATAAAGCTGCACAGCCGCTGTATTTGCCTAACAATGTGCGGTGCAGATCCCAGCCAGGGCTTGGATTTGTGGCTGGGCTTGGAGCCTGCAAAGCAAAGGATTCAGGATTTGGCCTGGGTCTGTCTGTGTATTTATATAATGACAGAAAAAGCAAATTCTTTACAAGTAAATATGAGTCAAAATAAAAACACTGTGAAGGTCAGCTGAGCACAGCAGTGAGATGATGTTATTCCAGCCACACATTCAACTCTTGAGCTGCCAGACCAGCCAGAAGGACTCTCGGCCAAAAGTCATGAGAAGATGCCAGCTAAGAAACCACCCACCGACACCCCAGCTGGCTTCTCAAAGCAACTGGAGCCTCAGTGTTTGACACTCAGCTCCAGGCACAGCTGCAGGGCATAGCCCAGCCACAGAGCAATACCAAGGGCTTCTCACCAAGTTTTCCAACAGAAATACTGTGTATGGGCAACACTGTCATAAATTCTAATTTGTAAGGATTTCCTTTTTTCACGAGAGGAACAGCAATGTATTTAAGGCTATTTTTTTTTTTCAACCTAGCTGGCATAGCATTAATCCAGCAAGTCAAATCCTCATTTAGTGATTTTTTTATTTTTTTTTCTTGAATATATTGGTTAGCATCTTGCTTTCAGCCATGATACTATAAACAATTCACAGACACAGATCCAGTCCAGAGTTAATTAAGTTTGATCAAAGCTTATGTGCAGTCCTCAACTCCTAGTGCTGAGGATAAAAGCACTGAGGTCTTTGTTAAGGATGTACTGTCCTTGGAAATATATATCCCCCCCCCCCCCTTATGGGTTTTAATTTCATTTCATTTCATTATAAACTCATGTCTATAAATGCCCCTTCATTAAGTAATAACAATCTCTATGCAACTCTTCCTGGAAAAGTTTCGAAACTATCTGGAGGCATTCACTATAAATGTGTATTTCATTTTTAGAGATGTAGTAATGTGTTTGCTATAGTCATTCTGAGAAGCTACATTGCATTGTGATCACTTTTCTTGTAGGAAGGCTCCAGCTTTGACCAGTCCTATTAAGTTAGGCACTTTACTTAAGGAGGTACCATCAATACCTGGAAAAGTTTCCAGGCTAAGTGAACAAGACAGGCAGAAAATCCTGTCCACATTCTACAGACAGGTTGCAGAGACATCAGGGCTAAATCTGGGATTCAAATCTAAAATCCTGGCAGTAGGGCTGTCTGTCTCAGCTCCCTGTCCACCGCTCCCTCACCTATTCTGGGGCAAAGCCTCCATTTGCACCAGCCACCTACACTTGCATTTCCAGGTGCAAGAGAACTGAACCCGTTGGGTGAAGGAGAATTTAGCAAACAACAGCTAGATATCCGTTGCAAATAATTTGCATGCTACATATTTGCTATTCAGTTTAGAGAAAGCCAAAGAAATTCAAATCTGGACTTTAATAATAATTAATACTAATACTAATACTAATACTAATACTAATACTAATACTAATACTAATACTAATACTAATACTAATACTAATACTAGCTTTGTTTGTTTGGTGTCATCCAGAATAAGTAAGGTGGCCAGTGCCTCCAGTGTGCACGAGCTATGTCCCTAAACTAGGTTGCCTGTAATAGTTATAACCTCTTATTGCAGCCTATATGGCACTTCACAGTCCCAGGTAACAGTTTCAAGTTGTTTTACTTCCTCACACTTGCAGGAAGCATTGCCCAGAGGCATTACCCTCTTCATTACTGCCTAGCAGGTCCTAAACCATGCTCGTCTTTATGACCTTCAAGCTGTTTTGGGCCTAGAACATGTTTTTTTCCTGAAGAACTATACACAAAGTATGTGTATCCTCTACTCAGGGCAGTAGTTTTGTCTGTGAGGGCAGAATCTAGCATGGAAAGGCCCTGAGCCTCATCTTTTGACAGGATAAGCTCTCATGTGCAATACCCCACAAAAGACCTCTTTCGTGTTACATACAGCTATGGACCAAATGCTTTACCCTGACCATAGCCATCTCCTGGTTCTGTTTGTGCGCCTACTCATTTCAGGACAACTACTTATTAAATTGCTGTAATACAAAATTAATAGTGTTGGCTGAATATGGCCCTCTCATGGAAATGGGAAATGGAAAATCTTAGATCCAGCCTGCCTCCCTCCTCATGAATATAGCAGAAAACCTCTCCAAAGACAGAAAAATTGGTCCTTTATTCTTTTATGCCAATATGCTAATTTTTGCAGTCAAATATTTTGCTTTCCTTTTTCTTCACTTTTCTTTGTGTGTGAATTTTGCCAGTCTGGTAGTCTTCAGGACAAAGCTTTCTCCTTGTACTACAGCACTGATAGTTCCTCACAGAACCTTCATTACATGTAGAGATACCTACTCTTTTTCTAGTATTGAGATTTTGTAATATGCACCTGAGCACTTGATAAACATCACCAGACTTATTCCAGTGGGCCACGGAGGGCCATCTCTAGACGAAAGCAGTTTCCATTTGGAAATGGAATATAAATTTGAACTGGGAACCCAGAAGCAGAAGGATTTTCATTTCTATTGTTCTGAGCCATTCATCAGTCTTCAATTAGTTTTACTGTCAGGAGGAAAAAAGATTATAGTAAAGTATAAAGCAAAATGTCAACATTTATTGCCTGCCTGGTTTTGTTGTAATGGGAGTTGATCAAACTGGTAATGGGTAGAAGCCTTATGCTCACAGTTATTAGAGAACCAAAACTCTTAGTGAACTTTGTGTTCTGCCTAGAAGAGCACTCTGGGTACATGGCTACTATTTCATGCTCCTCTGTAGAAGTGAAACTTTTTTTCCTTAACTGTTGAAACAACAGAAGTATTCTCCTCTTCCATAAAAAACCTCCCAAAATTATAAAAAACCCTATGTCATCACTTTGTTGACAGCATTTCTTAAGTAGTTAAGAAATAGTAAATATTTCCTTTAGACTATATTTAAAGAAATAAACCAGTTCCTTGGGCTTGGATGAGTCTGCGGTTAGAAAGAGGGATTCTGTTATTATCTACTGTAGATAAATGAAAAATCACTAGTGGAAACATAACTCAATAAAATGTCATGTCAAATCTCAAATTTGAAATAGGATAAAAAAGCATCTTTTTAATCAGATTTTTTTCATCTAAATTTTTCAAAGACAGTTCCTGCTGCATTTGAAATTAATTTCTGGTTCCGTGTTTCTTTCTAAATGGCTTACTCTCTATTAGTCCTCTCTTCACTGTAATCTGTGAGGACGGCTCTATATACATTTGAATTCTTCTGGTGTTTTAATTGGATGTGTCTCCAGTGTGGTACTGTAAGTATCTCATTTAGCATCAGTGGTTTAACATCCTCTGGAGCAATGTGAACCAATGACTTAATTAACTTCCACTTGGGCAGTTATCTGCTCTGGGAACCTGCAGGAAGTATTATTGTATTTGAGGGTGACAAATGAACATACATGAGGTACCACACGCCACCCAGTGGGAGATCTGACAAGAAACATAATTTATTTCATTAGCGGTGCCAAAATGGGCTTTCAAGCTGAAAACCTAAATATGTAGCAGTGTCTTAGAAGAAGAGGAAACAGCATGGGCTTTGTCTGAAATAATTGATTGTGTACAGTTCATAACATATATTTCCATGGGAAAGTTTAAGTTTAGTGTCACTCTTCATCCATCATATTTTAGTTTGTTAGGTGTTAGCCTAAGTGGTGTATAAAATAAACAGTTATAAATACTTCTGGATTTAGTAATATTTAGCAATTACATATTGAAAAGAGATTTAAAAGAAAATAACTAGCCTTGAGTCAGAACTAACTTTGGTGGTTTAGAACATATTTGTAATTTTTCTGAGCATTGTAGATATTGAAATATGGCTACAGACTCAAAGATCCTTGGCTTTCTTCAGATTCATTGTAATTTATAGAGTAAAAGTTAGTGGCAGCCTCTAATTACCCACAGAACCAAAGTTTCCTGAGTGAAAACTTGAGATCAAAGGGCATGAATAATAGCCTTAAAGGCATCTCCCCTTACACAGGCTACTCTTAGCCCCTCTGCTGTCCTTTGGTATAAATTAAGCACCTTAGGATGAATAAAACATGAAGCACAGAAGGTTTAGATTTCATAGAAGATTAATGGTTGGATTATTGATGGGGAAAAGGAGCATGGGAAAGTATAAACCATGTAGATCGAAAAATTTTAAACTCTGTAAGCATTCACCTTTGCTTTAGTAATTTTTAAAAAAAATTCTTTTTCATCATTTTGTCCAAATCCTTTCTGTTGATAAGACAGCTGGGTTGTTCTGTGTCACTGAGCTGCACTTTTAAGCAAACTCAGAAGCCTTTCAGAGTTCATTCTGTTGATTTCAGTGGGCATACGACCAGGCCATAAAACCACAAGAGCAATCACTGGTTGTTAAAACCCATACAAGCACTTACATTCAATTATAATGAAAAAGGTGCATACCTCTTGTGTCTCATGAAACTCAGACTTGAAGGCTGTTTGCTTCCTCATATATACAGCATGAATCCAGTTCCTTCCTGACGTAAAGTTCATTGCCTTTCACCTGTGTTACACGTGCTGAATTTAATTCATTTCATAACCCATCATGGTATAGATGTATGCAACCATATGAATTAGGAAAGTAGGATCAAACCCCTTTCTACTGTAGATGTTTGTTCATAGAAAAAGATTTTGCAGGATGAATGGGTGCATGAAGCAAAAGCTGTGTATTTGTTTTGAACAAAATTCTGTATTCATTTTCTCTGAAGAATGTTTTCTTTCAAGGAAAAAAAAAAACAAAACAAGAAGACAAATTACTGTTCTGGGAAACAGTAAAATGAAGTGTTTCTCCATGAGCTGTGAAAATGCCTGACTCTTCATCTTGGCCATACTTTGTCAGGAATCAAAACCTTAACTTCTTGATATTTGGACATTTGAAAAATTATTGGTTTGTGTTTACCTGGGTTGAAAGCAATCACACTAGTCTCTTTCTACTGGCAGTCAAACTCCCAAATCAGCTTCCCTTGCAAATCAGAGAGATGTATTATTCTAATCATATCTCATTAAGTCCTATGGCCCAGCTATCAGGTCAGTCATACAAACAGGAAAAGGGGCTTACATACTCCTGCTTGATTAACATTAGGGCTTTGAACGAATGTCATCTGCTTCCCTGGAAGTTGAGTCAGGCTTTGTCTCTCCTTTTAAAGCTGTTCCACTTTTTAGAATACAACTAAAAATTCATTGGGACTGGGAACCCAGGTGTCTCACATCCCTTGGGACTTGTCTAACCACTGTCTCATAGAGTCATTTTCACGGTCTCTCACTGGCTCAATAAATATTAAAGTATTTTACGCAAAGCGAAAGACTTTCTGTATGAGGAATGGAGAAAAAATGCATTCAAAGAATACTGCAGATTGTGATGATTACAGCAGCCTCAGGGGAGGTGGGACTCCTGCCTTTAATCCTTGCTCTGAATCAGGAAAAAAGAGGTTTGAATCTCTCCCTCCTTGTGTGAGATTGGGCTTATTTTTAGAAGCAGGATAAAAATTAAATATTTAAATAAAAAGATGCACTGAAAAGCCCTCACACTATCTCTCTGAATGGGTTTCTTTATTCTGAGTGCAGAAAGAATGTTATTTAGAAGACTGTAATGGCAGGGTTGGTGATGTGGGGTTTTTTTGTTGGTGGTGTGTTGGAATTTGTGTAAAATTTTTGTTCAGTTCAGTTTATTTATGCAAAAAGTCTTAGAGTGACCTAAACAGCATCTTTTTCTTTTCTTTTCTCTTTTCTTTTCTTTTCTTTTTTTCTTTTCTTTTCTCTTTTCTTTTCTTTTCTCTTTTCTTTTCTTTTCTTTTCTTTTCTTTTCTTTTCTTTTCTTTTCTTTTCTTTTCTT
>JANZLQ010000005.1:9674115-9690283 GCA_026212715.1 Elanus axillaris
CTATTCTTTTCTTGTCTTTTCTTTTCTTTTCTTTTCTTTTCTTTTCTTTTTCTTTTCTTTTTCTTTTCTTTTTTTTTTCTGAAATAAATAAATAAATAGATAAATAAACAACTAAAGAAAGAACGCAAAAAACTTTTCCATGCCTTTCCAAGCTTTTTTGTTTTTTCTTCTCAGGCCCATTTATTTGAAGAAAGAGCTGTGAGTCAAAGTTTTTTTGACTAGACTGTAGCCAAAAAAGTTGAAAACTATTTTTTTTTTTCTTCCCCTGTGAAGTATGACAGGAAAAAGTACCATTTTTCAAGCAGTTTTAATCTTATCTCTGAATAGGTGTAGTTATGCTTAAATTGTCAGGTTTCAGAAAAACTTTCAGCTCCCAAAGCTGATCCAAAGCCCTCTGAGTAGGTGACAGTCTTTCTGTTGACTTAAGCTGTCTATAGAGGGGACACTATCAGAGTTAAAACCTACTGACTGAGAATCTGTGCCTGTGTAATCTAGTATATTAAGACAGAGGTTTACAGAAAGGAGAGATACTTCAAAGTTATCTCAATATTACAGAAATTTAATTAATTATGCTTTTGAAGTAAGGATATTTGTATTTATTATGTGGTTGTTTTTTTTCCTGCTACATTATGAGCATAACATATTGATGTTAAGGATACTGTAGAGGCTAATGAATTCCAATCAATACAGGCACAATGAACCAGGCAATATGCACATGCAGAAACCTTCAGCAGTCAAACTGTTCTAGCAAACAAAGCCATTTTATAATATATCGACACACTCTTTGCATTACATTGTGGAATAAAAGGGGTAGTTAGTTTAGGCAATCATGAAAAAGTAAATCTCGAGAAGCAAATATTCTCACAACAGTTTTCTGACAATAAGACCATTTCAAAAGGAAAGGGAGTTTACAGGTCATTCTTATTAAGTTCCTGACTGATTTATTTTAACACAGCTCTCCCTTCTGCTGGACCTGGGAGAACTGAGGTGTATTTTTCCTCCAGAAAGGCCAGCTAATGTTGTGCTGGGTTGCTGAATGGAGAGGGTGAGCACTGATATCCCCTTGCACTAGTTGTGGCATGCTTCCATCAATGCAGCCAAACTGCTCCGGGAGGGAGATTTCTCCAGCTTGAGTCTTCTTCCTTTCTGTCTCTCTCCCTGACCGACCTCTGGAGTCTGCCAAATGCCCCTGTAGGAACAGTTGGGTGGTCACTGTGCTTGTCCTTGTGAGCTGGATAAAATGTTTGCTCTATCCACTGCCCTTTCCTACAATCTTTTATTTAAGGAACAGCCCAATTCTGCCTCTGGAAGCTAGCATTTTTTAATCTGCCTTAAAGCATTTGAGATGTCTCTGCAAAGGCAGACTGTATTGAATATTAAAAACATAGTATGGGATATAATTCTTCACCCATATCATGAATTATATCTTTTGGGACTCCAGCTTTGCTTTTAATTACATCATTACCCTAATTATCTTATTAACATCCTCTGGTGTAGGCAGCCCTTTATGGAAGAATAAAATAAAGGCTTTTTCCTTTGCCCCTGTGCCAGGCTCCCAATTGAATGTTCGGAAACTATTACACTAATCATAACCATTTCACTGTTATCTTCCGCTTTCCCCATCTGTTTGCCCATATCCACTTGTCTCCTGCCATATCTTCAGACTGTAAGCTCTCTGAGGCAGGGTGTCTTGCAGAGCTTTGCACAGTGTTTGTTCCTAACTGGGGTGCGAGGGTGGTGGAACAGTTACAATGATAGATTTGTTTTCCAGATTATCAATAACATAATTATATTATATTAAGTTGTAATATTTTTGCCAAAGCAATTTCTTACTTTATAATCTTGGAGTACTGTGAAGCATTTCCAAAGCAATTGGGAACAGCAATTCATTTATTAATTAAACAGTTTGTTAAATAGCAACCAAAGCAGTTTGGGTATAACAAAGGCAAATGTTTCTTTCTTTAGCAATAGACATTCATGAGCTTGACACTCTTTGCAGAAGTGAGGCATGAGACACTGAAAAGAGAATTTGATTATGTGATGTCACTCCAATTCATACTTCTCATTTCTCACAGTTAGTTCAGACCCTTCATCTATTCATTGCATCCACACAGCACATCTACATCCATTGTTTATCACCTTCTTCATTTATTCCTGCTTTGCAAATGTGACATTTTTACAGTATTGCTTAGGACGAAATTATAGATCAAACTAGCCAGTCACACTTTTTTTCCTTTCATTTTATTTAAAGACAGAAGAAATATGAATTGAAACCCATGTTCATCAAAGAGAGCATTGGTTTGAGAACACTGGATGTTGGTTTCAGCAGTAAAGGAGTACAAGCTGAAAATATGATACAGCTGTGCTGATCTCTTTGCGATTATTTTGAAAAGCTGGCTATCTGCCCCATCTGACAGTCTGTGAACATGGCAAATAATTTTAACATTCATGCTGCTCCTGTTTTGGCATAATATATATGAATCATGTGGTCACCACTCTCCAAATTGGTAGTAGATCAGAAAAGAGTTAATGACTAAAGTTTTGGTCATGACTTGTTCCATTGTTCCATAATAAAAACCATTGTAAAATGAAATATCAAGGCATAAAGGACATTTTGTGTTGTGACTCATAAGTCACGGAGAACTTCTTTTTTAGTACATCTAAAGGAGTTGATTTCTAACTTTGGAAGTTTCCTGGAGAGTTGATCAACAGAGTATCCCTGAATGCCAGGCATGGTCCAAGTTTTCATGGATTCTTCTTTGACTCCAGAGGCTTCTGTGCCACTGTATAATCAACCATTTACTACCACTTCTAGTGAGTTACAAGAGAATATGCTAAGTCATATTTCATCTATGCTTCAGAAGTCTATGGGAGGTTTGCAAACAGATTTTCTTAAGTCACAAAGTACCCATTTATTATTTGCCTGGTAGTTTTTTTAGGGTAGCTGAAATATGTGAGAAGGGCAGCCTTTGTTAAGTCAGGTGGTGAAAGGATGATTTTTATCCTGAATGTTGCTCCAGCAAAGATTATATGGCCTGGGATCATTTCCAGGCATGGGTCTTCATTACACTCCCCATGGGGAGTAGCAATCTTGCTCCTAAGTCCACCTGGGCACTGTGCTTATCTGCCTGTCATTTTGGAGCAAAGCTGATGACCTAATTAGTTGACATGCTGGGCAATTCTCAACAGAGCAGTGAGCCATATCACTTCACCAATTCTTCCTCCATGATTCATCATTATGTCTGAGCATGTGTGTGACCCCAATAGCTGACTTGAGAGGAGCTTCTCGGTATCACCATCACAAATTGGCCCTGTTAGAGGATGATGAGTTTCCGCTTATCTGAAGGTTAGCTTTTGTCCTTTTTAATGGCTGAGCCAGCATAAGTTAAAAGCAGGGGTTTGTGTGGAGACAGAGCTAAAGTTAGACTTAATGTCAAGTAAACTGGGTGTTTTCAGGTCAGGAAAAGCACAAAAGGGCAGTGGATACTAATCCAGGTAAGGCCGATATGTCCTGTATATCTGTGCTTTGTGAGGAGGTACGTCATATGCACTGTGAGTTGTGTGGTCCTTCTGCTTGTGTTTGAGAATCCCGTTAAGCTGTATATATGATCACATTTACAAACAGGTGGGGAGAAAGAGGTTGCCTGTGTACACATTAGCCTAACATCAAATTTCTTTTGTTATCTGTCCTAGTAAGCAGCAACCACAGTCTTGGTTCTTGACTGCATGGACAACAAGGAGGGAGGAAATGGTGTCACCAGCCTTCCTAGACTCCATGGAAGAGCCACCCTACATTTCACACTAAAGCTAACAAGCTCATGAGGCAGCATGCACCAGCCTTCTCAGGAGCATTGTAGGAATTCAAGCAAATGTTGTCTCATCACTACCCAAATAGTAGTCTGCTTATTTCACCAAACAAGGTCTCTAGCTTGCTCACTGTTGGTGCAGAACACATGCATACACCTGCCATACATTTGGCATCAAAGGCATTGCAGAGCTTATGTTCCAAAGTAAGCATGCAACTGGTAGAAAAACACAGCAATCAAAAGCAGATAGTGCTTCAACTTGATGTAATGTAAGAAACATGAATTTGTAACAAATTTGCTGATTATATTTTGTCTTCTATTGCTATACAAGAACATTCTTTTGATGATAGTTTGAGCAAACTAGAAGTCTGTCGAAACCTCTAGTTAGAACAACAGGAGTTGGATAACATTTTTGGCTTGTGAGGTTGTTTGTTTCTTTGTGTTACTGGTGGCAACTGGAAATGCTCACATTACCTAAAGTGATGGGAAAAATTGTCAGCATTGCAAGAGTACCCACTGCCCCCCTCCTGAAGGAAAACACTCTCCTTATTCATCTGTGAAAATTCATACACATACAGCCTTGATTTGAGATTTGCACCATTAGAATTAATAGTGTTGCTAGGGATTGCACAAGAGGCTTAAAATCCGTGACTCAGACTTCATCCACCTAATACCTGATCTGTTTTATCCACCTAATTTACCTTGCTCTAGTTTGCATTTTCCTGTCATAACTAGGATAAAACAAGCTCCTAGGAAGAAGCACAGTCATACAATAGCCATTAGAAAGATTTGAACATAAATGGGAGCAGCCTAAAATTTAAGGGGTCACCTTAGCTTCCCACTCCAGCAAAAGCTATGACTCACTGGAAGATTAATAAAAGGAGTTAATGATTTACAGATTAGTCATTGAAAAAATCTTTGAAGCTTTCTTTACATGGAGATTTTTTTAATTCATTAGCTAGCTCTGTTAACATTTCCCTTCCAAAATATCATATTAGTGTGAAAATAGCAAAGAAAGAATCACAATGAAGCAAAGTTTTTATGACTGTAAAATTAATCTCCATGGGAAAATGGAATTCCCAGCTGAAATGAGTAAGAAATCAATAAAAGTACTGAAGTGATAAAACACCATTGTCAAGGCAGGGAGTCTTGGCGTACATACTCTACACAAATGTCATTCAATGACTGTAGTGGGATTCTTTGTTTCCAGATAGTAATCAGATGACTAAGGTGCTATCCTACAGATGAAATGCAATTGGTTTAATCTTCAATATACTACTCTGTAAATGATTATTTTGTATGAATACACATGCATTATGTATCATGTATGATACACATACATACAGACATTAAACTGTAACCAGATCAACTGCAAATACACTTTTGAAACCCTGGTTATACAGTAGAAGAATGAGGAGAATTTGTTATTAATGATCTAAAGAGGCAAAGATAAGAGATCATCAGTGATTTTTCACAGCAGGATAAAAACTCCAGCTATGTGAACTGCAGAAACTACTACCTGAATAACTGCTTTTGCTGTATTTATAACACAGCTGATCTTCTGATGATGATGGAAGTAGCATAACAGCATATTTTAGACTTTTGGACTAAACCCCATTTTTTAGAAGATAAGACATAGCCTGATATGAAAGACTGAATGGAAGGCCTGTAAGTAATATATGAATCAATTGTAACCATTTGGGGGCAGATGTTTCTTTACAAAGGTAGTAGATTGAAGATTCATTCTCAGGAATGTCAGAAGCAAGAGTTCACCCAATCTACACCACCTGTGCGTAGCAATACCCATCAGTGGGATTCAAAGAAGCAGAAGCTGATTTGTCCTCCACCAAGCAGCTTATCCTGGTGATTTTAATGCTACAGGAGGACAACTGGAAAAACAAATTATAGAAGGAGTTGGAAAGGCAAGTCAGAGTAGCATTTTTCAAAACAGCAGCAGCACTAAATATTTCTGATGTTAACAAAAGTATAGGAATACTATTTAGATAAATCTTTTAAAATAAAGATTGAATGGTTCATCTGCATGGCACTTAAATGTTTTTATTTTCATGTTGCTCTGGCTCCCCTACTGCTTATATTTTAGCCATGAAATTGAGTCCATTCATCTACTTTTTGTGCTTTTCTTAAAACTCACTCTCAGATGGGCAAGAGATGAGAAATAAAGATATTGCCATGGCTCTTTTATTACTTTGTTACTACTGTATTCCTTCAAAATTGCCTAGAGTTTGGATATTTGAGAAAACTGTGCATCATTTAGCTCCTGGGTTTTCTAACTGAGCAGTATTTTTTATCTGAGACACCACATAAATTTAGCACTAATTTAACAGACATGTTAAAAATATAGAAGCCCATGACATCTTTTCACAGACAAGCATCAAAAAAATTAAGAATCATTAGCATAATACAGAATTTCAAAATATTTATAACCTCTTCTTTTCCTTATGTTTTATTCATTAGTTGTAAATGCTCTAAAGTGACCAGCAGCTTCTGACATGCTGTCCCAGAAATCTTCATGCCTTCCGTTGGGACCATCAGTCTCATTTATTTTTGGCTATGCCATGCCCACAGGTTTCACTGTGTCAATTTGCTGCAACTCTTAACCAAGTGACACTTCCTTAGGGGAAGTGACCTTTTCAAATGTCTCTCCAAGATTTGTAAATATATTACCCTTTCTTTACACTATGTGTCAGTCTAGAGTGACAGTTTCATCCAAAGTATGCCACCGGTGACCATCTATTCTCACAACATATTCTTACTCCATTTTCATAAAATGGTGACTTCTCTTGGTGGCACCAGGTTAAATTAAGTTTTTCTTTCTTTTTTTCCTAACTGTCTCTTTACTTTTAGTGTTTTGTCTGACATCATATTAATGTTTTGTATTCTCTGTGGAACAAATAACACCCCATGTCAGATCCATTGGTAGCAGTCCACAACTAAGTCATGCTTAACATCATTAAGAGCATGATTTCACAGGGTTTTTGTTAGTTGGTTTGGGTTTGGTTTGGTTTGGTTTTGTTTTTTTTTTCCATTTCAGCACCATTTTCTTGCTTACCTATAACATTAGGGATAATATCAATTAATGGTTGCCTTCTAAACCTGTACTAAAACTGCTTACAATAACACTAGCTAATCTGTGGCAGAATTTACTATGTAATGGGTTTCTATTAGACGTAGAGCTGGTTTAGCAAAAAAAGATTTAGTACATATGGCTACATGTTTAGTTGCAGTATTTTCTGCTAAAGTCATCTCTAGCAAGTCAGCTTAATATTCTAACACAAGTATATTTGTCCTTGCCAATTTAAACAATATATTCTATGTCTGCTTTCTTTCAAGGTGCTGATTTTCCTTTATCATTAGCATGACTTTATCACTCTTGCACTTAGTTTTGGCTCATGTGGTAATCCCTGCCAATGTTCTTTATTTCACTGTTCACTTTAGGTTGTTAAAAAATATTTTTGCCCTTCCTCTAAGGTGGTTTTGGACCATAAAATTACTTTTACATATCCTTTTGAATATATATTCCTGTAACGCCTTAGCAATTGCCAGGTTGTTTCCTTTAAATAAAACCCCATCTAGCACTGAATAGTCTCCCTTGAAAACACCTTGGAAAATTCTGATCCTACCACCCCATGCTGGTAACTGATGATTTTCCACAGTGTTATCTCAGATATAGCTCTGGCAATCTCAGTCCACATCTAACCCAAGACCTGATGAGTTTGTTCATGTGTTGACGACTCCATAATCTAGTAATAGACATTGTTCCACTGCATGTTTGCCCAGACAATGTTACTGTAGTTATTAAATCTTTCCCACTTTTTATCAGTTTGAAAGTGTAGATTTGTATCTGAAAAAAGAATCATTTCCAGCTTCTCAAACACTGGAACGGTTTGCCAGATCCCCTTCTGATATCAGTAAATAATGTCTGACCAATTTCATTTTAAAAGGGCATAAAAAGAGTTAGAAAGAAGGATGTGAAGCTTCTTATTTCCATTGCTTAAGGTCAATGCCTCCTTTTGAGCAGACTGCTACTCATTTTTGGTTAGTGGTTAGTGTGGTTAGTGTGATACATGAACCAGTGCTGATCATTTTCAATCACACTACTGTAAGTATACTCTGCCAGAGCCTTTCTTAGAACTTTCATAGAAAAAAAACAGATTTCTGCTTTCTGGTATAAAAGGCTATATATAACTGGGTTTTTTACTAAACCCATCAGTTTCAGAACCTCTTTAAGCTTCCCTAAGATAGCCATTACATTTTTTTGCACAGTTTAACTTAAGCAGCAAGACTTATCACAGATGTCCCTTTATGATTTAGCATTGACAGAAACTTGGGAAACTTTGTTGCATCAGGCATTTTAGTGATGACTTCTGCTTTATTATAATCTGCACATATACCTAGTTGTGTTAAGGTCTCCACCAGATATGTTATGTGTATTATATAGAACCTGCATTATGGTTATTCAGATTTGGGCCACAATCTCTGTTTCTTTTCAAAATTCCAACAGCTCAGAGCTGTTGGTCATGACTGTCTAATGTTTTATTTTGCTTTTCTAAAGCAAAATATTACTTGGGCAGGTCTCAGTATTGTCTATAGCCTAGATGTACAACTTGTGTTATATAAACCAGCTACATACTGCCTAAAGAAATACATCATTTAGTCCCTGGACCCTTTGTATGTTTTCTCTTTTCCTGAATAAGCTGGAAAAAAGTCTGTGAGCCAGGAGGATTTCCCAGGTGATGCACTGGTCCAGGTCTCTACATTCCTCAAGAGTATCTTAGGTCATTCTCTCTGTCATGTCATTTAATATGTGTAGGATGAATGTAATTATTATTTTAGAAGTATTATGTAAATCCATTTTTCTCAGGAAGGCCAGTTTTAATGAGGGTGCACTGTGCTTTTGTTTTGCACTTGCATGATAAATCTGATATTCCTGGGATAAGTGTGCAGTATATCTCAAGAATGAGTGTAACACACTGAGGCCTCTCGTTGCCCATCTTTTAGCTGCTGGTGCTACATCAGGTCAATGGTGGCAGGGACGTATATTCAGATGTACCCAAGAAGACAGCAGGGGAAACAGGCAGAAAGCACTACAAATACCACCTTCTTGAAAAATGTACTTTGCTTGGCATTATTCATACAGTGGTGCTAGGGGAGTCACTCTCTTTTCACTGCAAACTTGATTTTTATTACACCAAGACAATGTTGGGAGGAAAAATTTAGCCAAGACTTAGGCAATCAAAATGTATGAACTCAGATATCATTAGTGATTATTCAGCCAAAGTTAACAATGTTGATGTTTCT
This sequence comes from Elanus axillaris, assembly GCA_026212715.1. NCBI lineage: Eukaryota > Metazoa > Chordata > Aves > Accipitriformes > Accipitridae > Elanus > Elanus axillaris. The sequence continues at coordinate 9,683,241 of JANZLQ010000005.1, forward strand.
ACTGAAAAATCCTCCCTCACCTTTAAAACTTTTGTTTTCTTGCTCATATACATATGATCAAATGACTTGCGAGTCTCACTATGTAGGGTGGGAACATTTTATGTGGAGCCAAGTTAAGAACTCCTCCTTCCTAAGTTTACGTACTTATTCAGCTACTTTCCTCATCTGTAACTGTACTGGCTCATAGTTATTCCAGATTTCTTTGGCTCCAATACTGCATGTGATTTCTTTATGCTCACAGGATTTGGGGTATACGTGAATGCAATATACAGATTATTCATGGCAGCCTTAGAAGCTCTATGGTGGCTGGGAGGAGGCCTCTACCTCTGCCCTCAAAAATTAGAAGAGATTGGATGGGTTATTTTCATGTACTGATGGCACTGTTTAGCACCACTTTGATATTTTTTTCTGATGCTTTCAGTCTTCTTTTCAGGTATCTCAGTTCCTTATTAAGGCTACTGCTCATGCATATGGCAGGTGCATTATTTCTCCTGAGCATAAACAGGATCAACCTTCTAATTCCACTATTTTTTATGTCCGTGTCTCAGAGCCATCTCCACAAGCAAATGGACAGAGTATCCATTTGTTTTTCAAAGTAAAACTGTAAGACAGCTTTTACTCAAGTAATCAGATTTCCATGATACACATTATTAATGACTATTTTCCATTTGTTTTTCAAAGTAAAACTGTAAGACAGCTTTTACTGAAGCAATCAGATTTCCATGATACACATTATTAATGACTATTATTTATTGCGTTAAGGTGATACATAGAAATGTCACCTGACAGTAGTATTCCATCTTGCCACATCCCATATAACCAGCAAACTGTTCACACAGCTTTTGGTCTGCATCTAAAAGGATGTTGCAGAGACACTATATCATATACATTTTAAACACAGATAACTAAAGGCTGAAATTCATCCAAAACACTGTGGCACTTCTCTAAGAAGAACAGGGATTAAATTTCTATCATTACTGAAAGAACTTTCTTTGCTGTACAACTGATGTCAGGTTCCAAAGGGTGTAGGTAGAAGACAGAGATATTTCTTCATTGTTGATTTTTTTAACCATCTGCCTCCCCAGCCCTGGAGGCTGTTCATTTGTGGTCAGTAGAAACACAGAGCAGAAATACAGAACTGTAGAAACATAGTAGAAACAGGGAATCTAAATATTATTTTCTTTTCTCCTGAAGTGACTTTTCATGTTCCAGAGACATTGGAGAAATATCTTTACTTTTGAAAAGTAGGTAAAATTGTGCGTGTGAAATGTTCTTCATGAAAACAAATTCAGGGAAGTTAACCCAGCTTTTGAAAGGGAATTTGTTACGCACTGAAGAATGACATCCTTTTAAATACATAGAAAGAAGCAGCTTAGATATAGCAGTGTATACAGCAAATCCTGACCCATTCATTTAGCTGTGTTGTTGATGCATTACCTTCTGGTAATACAGCATAAGACAGTCTCTATGCTTGTGCAGTTTTTGTTTCTCCTTTGACAGTGTTATGACAGAATTTTTTGTAGTGTGAACCGTTGCCCCTGAAAAAGTACTAGAAAATCCTTTAAATGGTAAACGCCATCTGCCTTGGCCAGATTCCTCAGCTGACCGACAAATTTGTAACCCATATCATTGGCTGTTCTGCACTGAAGTTTGTTATTTATTTATCAGCATTATAACATTAACCTGTCCTGTTCCAGACACTGCTGATATTCTGGTTTACACGTGCGTATCAAAGACTTTCTTCTGACTGAGGGGTGTCCTAACATAAATTGCTGAAATGAAATAACAGCATTTCCACTAACTCCCAACTGCCGTGAAGGAGGCAGAACCCTGCTGTTCTCTCTAACACAATTTTCCTGGTTCCTGAAAACAGCTTTTATCTGATACTAGCTGTGGTAGTAAAAATTCAAAGTCGGAAGTGGATCACAGCCAACTCTTCCACTTGTGCACAAGATAAGTATGCCATTAACCATGTCCCTTAAAGTTATTTATCTCATGCAAGCAAATGAGTTCAAAGCCCTGCATTTACTGTTATGTAATTGTAGATATCTGCCATCAGGTCTTTGCTGGCTAAAGCTGGGTACTTGACAGGGACAGAAGTGGAGTTTGCAGTCCAGTAAGGCCCATGAATATAGGTTGTTTGTAATTAATATATGGCAGCTATTAAAAAAATATGCCCTCTTTCTTTTCTCTTTCCCTCTCTCTCTCTAAGTATAGATGAAGCACAGTATTATCATCAGCCCTCTCCTTTACAGCTAGGTATCCTGACATTGTGCTTTCCTCCATTAACTTGAGATGTCTCAGAGATACAAGATGATCTAATATACATAATACTCAATTGGATTGGATTTATAGCTTTTCATGGGAAAGTTTCTTCATCTGTACCTCTGTTTCTCCCATCATTTGACTCTTTCAGACTTTTTCCTCTTAGAGAATATACAAGATATAGTACAAATATCAGCTCAAACGTTAATGCTGTTATTAATCATAAAATCCTCCGGGAAGAGCTTTGATTTCTTCCCCCCTCCCCCCAACATAAACAGCCTCTGAACTCAGAGAACTTCACTAGGTTCTGGGTTTTTTTATCAATTCCTTTCTTCATTCTTTTCCCTCCTGCCTCTCCTGAGATTTCCAGCTAGAATGCTCAGTGCTAGGCAAATTGCTTCTGCAATGTGTTGCATTGACTAAGGCTTCAGCAGTGAATAGAGTTACTGTGCAATGGAGGGACAAGAAGTGTAGCCCATAGGTGCTTTTTGCATTGGTGACAGAGGTATGAGCTCACACATTATTGCCATGCACTAACAGTAGACTGGGTGTCAGGTGATGCATAACAACTCACAGTTACACAGTTCTATACTCAGCCTTATGTCCTGAGCCTCAAAACACATCCTGCTAAGTAGTCTTAAGAGGTTTTCATATTTTATTAAAAAAAATTACCGAACTATCCAAGTGCTAGCTACCTGTTCTGCACCCCAGACTGTTTCCATACCTCTGGAGCTGTTTCTAGGCAGATAATATTAGTGCCATTAAAGCCTGATGCTCAAAGGAGCTTGCTACACCCCACTCAGCATAAACAAATACTCTTTATGGCCTTGAAGGTAACTACACGCCCTAAATCTTTCTTTGTCCTGCCTCTGCCTCAAACCAGCTTTGAACAGGCCTTTGGTGCTCTAGCTTACATGAATGCAAAGGGAAATCTTCCACAGAAGATACCAAAAGTCCATAGAGAAAAATGTTGCCTTTAATTTCAGGCATTGAAAGAGAGACCCTTCCTCATTTGTCTACTCACACACAGAGACCCAATAGCACAGAATTTTAAATAGTTTAATTCCCTAACTTTAAATGCACAAACAGTGCTTTCCAAGAGGTTTTCAGAAGTGGTAGCTAACTTTACATGCCCCCAAATACAATATTCTATGAAAGACATTTTTTAGGGCACCAATTATTTGAAATTCAGGCTCTTCTAATTTTGTTCAGATGGAGGCATTCAGAATTAATACACGCTTATGAAGATGATGGTACATATTGCACAAGAGCAGATGTATCAAAGGGAGGTATGTAACACATTTTTCAACTGCCAGCAAGAGTATGTTAATGACATGATTATGGGCAACTACAGTGTTTTAACTTAGCTGCTCAGTGATTTTGCCTGTAACATGCTAGGTACAACCATGATAATGTGTAAGCAAGAAAAATGCTTGAAATAACAACAGCAACAATAATAATATCACTTTAGGTATCTATTCTAAATGATAGAAAAAGATAAGGAAGAATTACAATCACATGCACACAAAAAAAGGTCTATAATTATTTATCATACAAATCAACACAAGATAAAATTAAAAGGTCAAATGCATGAGGATGAAATAGCGTGCAAAGAAAGCTTGCAAACTATTTCCTAGTCTCCAGACTTGAAAATGGCAGAGAAGAACATGTGGCAATTACAGAACCATTTTTATTGCTTTAAAACAACACAGTTTAATTGGTTTGATATAAACACTGTAGCATATCTCAACTATGAGCAAAGCGGCGTACTCAATCATGTTACTTTTAATGGAAATAGTCTTGAAAATAGGTTGTGCAAAGAACATTTGTCATAACTGCTGGCCTAGCAAGTCATGCAAGCAGAACTAGATAAATAAGGGAATGTGTCCTGCCACTTGTAACTTAATCCTCCAGTATATTTCATTGGAAGGGTCTTAATTTTCATCTGAATGTCTCTGTCAATGAGGATGAGACTTGTGTTTGGCTGGAGCCCAGATCAATTTCATGCAATGACAACAGTAACCATTTCAAACTTATCCTTTCCAGTAATTGAACTATATAACATGTTAAAAAAAGAAACATATAAACAAGCAAACAAGTTAACAGTCTCTATCAAACTGTACTTTGAAAGCTTTGTTTCAGGAGTCTTGAAAACGTGATCAGTGAAGAAATATGGCTTTTGTGGCAGTGTCTGTTGCATATACAAAATGTTGGAAGAGATTAGTAAAATAGGTTTTGCATTTTTCATGCTGTTTCCACAGGAGATGTGCTGAAAGCCATAAAGATATGCTTCTTTCTCCAACTAATTTATTTCACATATACAATAATTTGCGGGCAATAAATCTAGGATGGATTTCCATGGTAAGGCATTGGTGTGGCAAACAGAATGGATAATAACTTTACCCATAATGTGGTTGCGGTATTTTTATAATCAGTTTTGTAATGTGATATCACTGGAGAGTATCATCAACCAGTGTTCAATATTAAACAAAGTTTTCCAAAGCAACACATGCTTTATACTAATTCATGTCATCAGAGATCCATCTTATGGTATAAGAGACTCATCTTGTGTGCACATGGCTTTCAAGATGATAGCACAGAGACATTTACATTTCTATAGCTGGGCACTCCAGATGGAACATTTTACCATAGCAGGATATTTTACCAAGAGGAAAATAATTCCTTCACCAGCCAGAGTTCACTTGACTAAGGAAAACAAAACTTGTGGAAGGGTGGGAACTTCTGAGCTCTTTAATGAGAAATAATGACTTTAAAATAACAATTGCAGCAGAGAATATTCACAAAATATTAGTTTCTTTCTTCCACCTGTTGGTTTTTATGTTTAGCATCTTATAAAAAGCAAAATATTTAATTTGATGAAGTAATTTCCTTAGGAATATCTGTTAAAGAAGGAAACATGTTGAAATCCAGTCATTTAAACAATCTAGAGTTTAATATTTGTTAAAAACAATTTACAGCTCAAATCTCTTATAATGGGCTACTCAAACATGGAACTTGGAGTTTCTAGAAATAGTGGTCCTGCATCTGTCTGAGTTTGTCATCAGGCTTAATTTTAGGCATAGACTGCCATTTTTCAAGTGTTTTCAGCTGTCAAGAAGAGGTTCAAGCTACACAGCACCTGATACCTGTTTCCCTAGATTCCTATTTTTCTAGGAGGTCCTTCCATAAAGTTTGAAGTGCGTTAAAGAACAAAAATTGGCTCTCCTTGATTCTGGATTGTGCTGGCTGTCCTACTCATAACAAAATTTCAACACACATGGGCGCAGATCCAGCAAAGCATGTGCATCATTTGAAACCTATGAATAACTCCAGTTAAAGCTGCCAAAGATGGTAGGATGAACAGAGAAACCACTGAATTTCAGAGCAAAAATACAGGGTGAAACTGTATCCTCAAACACAAGACTGCAAACTTTAGAAGGGTACTCACTCAGCACTTGTCAAGAAGGATGTTGCTTTTCAGTTTATTCTCATAAATCATTATGGTATCTGAAATTCATTGAACAATTCATGAGAAATATATTTGCATTTGATTTTCCTTTTCTTAAGTTTCTGCTTGTTGCGACTTTTAAATCCTGTGGGAGACTGGACTGAATTGTATACATAAAGCTTTCTACTTTGGCAAAATCATTAGACTTGCATAACGAAGCATTGGGTAGAGAGTGGAAATATTTTTAAAGGTCAAATCATAAAACTGTAAACTCCAGAGGGAATTATCTCTAGGGAGTTATATCAAGTGCACCACTCCCTTGTATGAAAACTTAATTGATGTCACTTCGTTGAAATTATTATCTCTCAGGCTGAAAGTTGATATGATGTTATGTAAGATATCAGAGTAAAATACATTCTTCGGATCAGATTTTAAGCCCAGCTTGTAATATCACAATTGGTCATTGTAAAAATGATTATTATGTCGCAGACAGAGGATTATGATGTCAGGTGGAGACTAAGTGCAGAAGCAGATAAATTCTTAAGAAACAACAGTGATGCTGTTTTAAAGCACTGTCTTCAGAAAGAAAGAATGAGAGAAAAGAAGTACAGGGAAATACACTGCACAGAAGAGTGCTTGTTTCCAAATAAGATATTTCATAAAGCTTTCCATAAGGTGACAGCTGCTTTTTCAAGCACCACATTCTGTTCTCCCTTACATCAGTGTGAATCCAGAGGAACTGCATTTGAATTGTTGTTGCTTGGGATCGACATCAGGGTAATTGAGAATAAAATTTGGCTTTAATACATTTTCTCAGAAATAGAACCCATTTATTCCCTTCAAAATAGAGAAGGGGGAATTACCACACATCATATGACGTCATGTATCGTTCAACACTTGGGAAGAAAAATGGAGAGCAAGATTTGTTTGAAGTCTGGGGTGCTGTTTTTTTCCTCTTCTTCTCCTTCCAATTTTCACAATTTATTGTGAAACCCCCCTCTGCTGAAGCACAATATAGACCTTTTGGGCACAAGGGAGCTCTCTGAACAGTTGGTTTTGCCATCATAATAAGCCCTTTAAGGACACTAATTCTAGGCTTCAGCACACTGTTCCCTGTCGTTAGCAACATCACGCAAGGAGTTTCAAGGCTCTTTAACAGCTAAAAGGGACTGTTTAGAACAAAACTGTCAATGGCAAACTTAGGTCTGAGGTGGAACACTGCTTCAAATGGGTAAAGACCAGGCTTGCGTGCATCAGCTTTCGCAATTTAATGTAAAGTCACCTTCCTGAAGTCACCATGCTTTCTGTAACTTTGTCCCATGTCTTGGGG
>JANZLQ010000005.1:9699160-9765313 GCA_026212715.1 Elanus axillaris
AGCGGAGCCCACCCCCATCACCTGTTACCTCCGCTCCCCAGGTTGCCTGAAGTTCCCCGGCGGCGCCCGGCAGGACGGGGAGCGCCGCGGCTCCGGCTCGCAGGGACCCTACAGTGGCTGCCGCAGCATGGGCTGGCTCAGGGGGATTGCCTTGCTTTCCTTGGGAGTATTACTAGCAGGAAGAGTGAACTGCCAGCATGTGAAGAATAACGTGCCAAGGCTCAAATTATCCTATAAAGGTAAGCCTGTTGTTCTCTCTTATTCCCGGTTTTCCTCGGAACCTCTCCTCCTCGCACCGCCGCTCCCCCCTCTCCCCACCGCCCTCCCTGGCTCTCCTGAGCGTCCGGCGGGGACGTTGGCATTAGGAGAAAGCGCTGGAAAGACGCTCGTCGAGCCACCCCGGGCTACGGTCGGTCGGTACCACGCAGTTTAAACACAGACAAAGAAGAGTTTGTTGCATTTGCAGACGAGGACTCCGGTTCGTGCTGATCCGTGGAGGAGGATTTTTTTTTTTTTTTTTTTTTTTTTTTTCGGTCAGTCCGGTGCTATTTCATCGGACTTTAAAACGATGAGACGTGTTTGGCCACCCAGCGAATCTCTCCCGGGCTGGGCATGCGGTGCAGCCACTGTACCAGATCTATTTCAAACGGCACGGAATAGACGAAGGTTTATATTACCCTTTTTTAGGCATGAAGTGGTTAATTTTCGAGTCATGAATATTCAGTTTGTACAAATCTGACAATCAGATGCCTAACATAAGCAGTAGATGGTGGGTTTGCCAAGAAAGTATAAACTGAAAGGAACAGATCAGTCCAGAAAAGGAGGAAAAAGGCTGTTATGCGCGAGAAAATACTGCCCGTGGATGTTTAATGCAGTGCAATTTATTTGAACCGGCGTTGTTTTCTGCGTAGTCTGATGTATTTCATTAGAGATCACAGGGAAGGCGTAACTGCAGAAAGAGAGCCGTGAGATTACGTTTACCTTTGAAATTGTGTAATGCCACTCACACTGCAATTGTCAGCAATTAACTTTTGTATAATACTGCCAGTGTTAAAGGAGGACTCTGAGGCAGGCAGTCTTTTCTTTATCAGCATAGTTCCTCCCCGAGTATGTTTGCAGAAGAATTCACCGAATCTAGAGAAGGTGCAACTGGGAAAGAAGTTTGAAATGTAGGAGCTCTAGAGTGTATTTCTAGAAGGGAGGTATATACACATGTCTCTCTGAAGAGTTGCCTTCTCATAATTCTCAGGTTATTGAAGGTTGAGAGAAGGAGCAGCAGCTACGGTCCTGAAAGAAGGGAGGAAAAGTAGCACGCTGCTTCTACAGTGGGAAAAAAGGGAACATGCGTCTGCATGCCTGGTCATAGATGTCAATCTCAGTTTACAGTGTAGTGTCAATAGATCTCTTGCCAGTAGAAATATGTTTTCCAATTTTTTTATCTTTCTCGTGCTGCAAATGAGAGAGGGAAAAGTCCTCTCCGATACAAAGCAGACGTCATTTTCACACTCCAGATGAAAAACAAAAATTAAACACCTGCAAAACTTGGATGCACTGTATGAAATAAATGCATGTGCAGGGTTTTATAAAAGAACACATATATGCATATTTGTGTGTTTAAACTTGAAAAGATATGTATGAAAAGAACAGTTTTAAGGGGTTCAGAATGTTAATTTGGTTTTCATAAGAAAAGCCACTTATATTTAACACAAAATTGATTATTTTGAAGAACGGAGCCTGAAGAAAGCTTCTGCCATAACTACATGTCACATCAAAAAACTCATTAAAAACCTCTTAATTGCTTCCAAACTTTTACAGTCATACCAAAACTCAGATTAGTATATAGAAGCATAAATGCTATAAAAATATCCTGTAAAGGGGTTTAATGGCTAATTAATGATTGTTTATTTTTTTTCACCCTTTTAAAGTTTATTGATGGCTCAAGTCTGCTACCCCTGCTCATACTCACTAAATTCACAGAAACTAATCTCAAAGGATGGCCAAATCTGACTGGCAGTCATTTTCTTTTTTTTCCTCTGGTTTTTTTTGTGGTTTTCTTTTTTCACCTTGCTGGTACTGTGTCCGTATCCAGTTTAGCAACATTTTGCTACTCTGCTGATTGGTTATTTCCCAGTTCCGCTCTTGCTGGGGCAAGGGTCTCTCATTTTCATTTTTTAAACACATCAGACATCAAATTTTAATATACAGTGAATCCTATATGAGCAAAACAGGAAACTGAAAGGAACATTGAAACCGTTGTTATAATTGGCTGATCCTTGTAAAAAGAAAATGAGTTCAAATGCTAAGCAACCCTATTTCCTATCTAGTGAAGAAAGTAAATGCATAGTTGATTCAAAGCAAGTTGAAGTCTGAAAACCTACAGGAATTCACACTCTGGCCTTTGATTCATAAGCATACTTAATCACATATTTGACTTAAAACATGTGTAACCCTAAAAATCAGATCAGGCTACTCACGTGCTTGATGTTAAGTACCAGTGTAAATGCTTGGCCAGGTCAAGAGGAGCATGTTGGCTGCGCTGCTGCATTGATCCCTAAGTATGGGGATGTCATTATTAGTCAGGGAAAACTAAGCCTTATCAGGTGGTGCCTTTCCAGGCAAATTTTGCTTCCAGCACAGTATTCTATGCACAGATCAGTATTAACACCTTGCATAGGAACAGCTTTAAGAGCTGTAGGTATTGAAAATAGGTCTTTTAGGCACTGACTGAATACCTTACATGCTAGTATGTGTCTCTCACTGTATACCTCACCGCTATATGATTCACCTCTGTTCAGATTGCTTGCAATTAGGAAAAGAAGCTACCCAGTTACTTACCCATTCTGCCTCTCCATGAAGAGCTGTGGTTGTATAAAATAAACTTATGATATTGTGAAAAAATATGCAGGGTGAAAAGAATGACCCAAGTGACTTCTCTTTTCAGTGACTGTCATTGTGCTTTCTTTTAACGTGCATGCTTGTTTTTTGCCTAAACAAATAGCTTGGAACTAATTGTCAGTGCTTTATTTCAAAAGAAAAGCAAGGATCTATTTTAACTTCTTGTTTTTCTCAACTAATTACATGTCAAACACTGTTAAAAACTCAGGCGTTCACTTTAAAAGTTAGTGAAATGAGTCATGAAGGGTTAAATCCCTGCCAACCTTGATTTCCTATGGTCACTTGTTTTCAAAGGTCCAGTATTAGCTCTGCCATTTCCCAGGTTGCTGGACAGAAGTTTTGGTGAACTGCTATTCTTGCTTCCTCTTAAGTTCTTGTCACTCAGTCTGGCAGAAGATTAGAAGCACCCTACGGGGCATGTTACGGATAGGAAGAGGAAAAGAAAGTGTATAAATGCATATATTAAGGCCACATCTGTGGGCTGAAAATGTTCTTTCTGTTTATTGTAAAACAGAGTTCTGGTTATTTGGTTTATATCACCTTGATTTTGGTGGCATATTAAAGGAAGGAAATTTGAGGAGAGCACTAGGGAAATCCTTGCCCAGCTGAAATCTGTGGTGAAACTCCTGTTCAGTAGCATCAGGGCTTTGCTCCATACGTTTTAAAGTTTCCAAGCATTTTCATCTTAGTGCATGAGTTGGAAAGGTTTTGCACAGATGATATTTATCTTCTTATTTCAGTCAAAGGGAATTAATATGATTAAAGGCCTGATCCAAAGTTCATTGAAGTCAGTAAGTTCTGGATCATAGCCTAAATGTGGTAAAACCAGCTATAAATCTGAAAGCTCAGCCGAGCCCATCAACCTCTGAGCTCCTCTTTTTGTGTCCTTCAAAGACTTTGTGTCCTTATTGTAAAGTAACAAGAAATGTCATTGTTGGTATGTCAGAAGTAAAGGAATCTTTCTTTAAAGAATGTAGGGGATTTTGTTGTTGGTTTTTTGTGGGGTTTTGTTGTTGGTTTGTTTTGTTTTGTTTTTTAATCTCATTGGCTTCAGTTTTGGTGTCAGTTGTAAGTCTCTGTGTTGTGTCACTAGGTCACAGATTCTGTTCAGGAAACTTCTACTGAGCACATAGTTCTCAGAAAGACAGTGATCAAGTTGAGTGTGCAAAGTTTAAAACAATAAATATAGTCTTAACTCCAGATGGATTTCTTGTACCGTTTATTGTTTCCTATTTTCTTTTGCTGTCCTCTGTATAGGGAGGTAAGGGCACAAACAGAGGTGGAACCAGCTACAGTAACCTTTAAATATAAACATACAAGCCCAAAGAAAGAGAGAGTTTCCATTAATGACTCCTTGATTTACAGATTTTTCCTAAGGCAACCCTGATGAGTAAATCTTGTGAACCCAACTTTCTCAAATCCATCTGTCACGTCCTATTTGTCTATTGAAAATTACTAAATGCTGTAAGTATGTTTTGTAAGAGTACATGTGTGGTTCTCCTTTGTTATTGTTGCTCAATTGGATACATATTACTTGAGAATAAGTAACTGGAAAAGCATTGCACACAGATTTAGCTCTATTACTCCCTGGCTCCGATTCAAGCTATATTAAAAATAAGTGTCTTGTTTAAAGTTGCAGTGATAGTGAGAACTACTCTATCCTTGATGTGCAGTTGATTTACAATTTTATAGGATGTATTTTTATACGGATGGAGTCCTGGCCCTGGTGAAAGCAGCAGCAAAACTTCTGTCTGTTTCAATCTGTCCAACACGCCTTGACGAGGGAGGAATGACACTGCACTGAATTACCTGTATGTATGGTAGTGTAAATATGATACCTGGTTTGTAGTTTGTTGACCCAGTCTGGTCGTAGCTGATGACCGGCCGGTGGGTTTGACTGCGGTTTTTCCTTTCCATCAAACTCTATAACTCACAAGTCAATCCGTCCACAAATATTGGGAAAACAGGACAAAGTGGGAGAAGGAAACGAGGAGAGAAATATTGGCAAGGGAGCCTGTCTCTCTTGAGTTGGGACCAGTATTGCAGTTTGTCTCAGATTTCAAGGTATATGCTTAAAAAAACCCTTTTGCTTAAACTATTTTGTAAGAGTACTATGTGAGGGAAAAGCCTCTCTAACGTGTCTGAAATGTAGAGAAGGGCAGCCCAGACTTAGGAAGAAGACTGTGAAAGGAGGCCCACTGGTAACGTTTGCAGTCTAGGCATGGCTTTGTAACACTCTTCAGCTTCCACTGTTCCTGACGGCATTTCCGCGTGGCTCTGGTGCTCTCGGACCTCACCGTTCAGTCAGTGCAGGAGGCTGGGAGGCAGTGAAGACGTCAGATGGCAGCCACAGCCTCTTCAGCCTCTTTTGTGCCCCAAAATGATGAGCCCTTCAGAGAAGATCTGTGTGTCGGTCTTTCTAACATTGGTTGAGCGGGGTCTTCACGAGACCTGAGAACTGTCAGGGGAGGTGGTAGGACTACCCTGCCTGCCTCTGACATGCCCCACAGGCTGACAGGAGGGAGAAGCTAATGAAGGAAGTGCCTAAGCTCAGATCTTGCCTATATAGGGAAATTTTCAGCTAGCTAATTAGGGCCTGAGACAGGCAGTGTAATTGGAACAAGGAGGGTGAAAACCTAGCCCAACATTTTCATTTTGTGTTTCCAACTTTCCCATTTAATTCCAGTGGAAAAAGTGGTTTCTGAATTACAGAGCCTCCCTTTTCTGAGAAGCTGGAGTTCTCTATAATTATTTGTGCTGTACGGTTTGCAAATGACTGAATTATTCACGGAAGGTGCTGTATTGACAGCAGTGGAAACTCTGCTCTTTTGCTGTGGACAAGGTGTGCAGCCCTTACTTTTACTGTTTGTTACAGCATCTTTAAAACTCTGACCTAGTGAATCTACTGGTACGTGAAGTCTGCCTTAAAGTTTACTTCTGTGCTGGAAGATTTTGATCAGGACTGAAGTACCTATCTGTTTGCTTAGGGTTTATTCAGGTGTGTATTTATTCCATAAGGTTAAGCAAAACAATATTTAAAATAAGAAACCCAGGCTTTGCAGGTTGCTACAATGTAAATGGATTATTTATGATAATCTCTCCTGTGTGTGGTGCCTCTGTATGTACACAAAGCATTTACGAGGAGTTCCATCTGAGAGGAAACCACTCAATGATTTGTATTTTTAACTCTTTCTTTTTGCTTGGAAGTGTTTTTCAGTTTTTATTTAATGCATTGCTATACTCTGATCCTTTTAATATGGTTTTGGTTTGCCTAATCACTGGTTCTGCATACAGCCTTTAATGGCCACAGCTGCTATTAGAGAGACATCTTTTTTTATTCATTTCCTCTGGCCCACAGGCTTTTTCTTTCATGTGCGTACCTGGAACATTGCAATGGAAGCAAAAGCAGTACAAAGTTGCACCAATATTTTGAACATTTTGTACGTCAGCTGGAGCCTGACTTGACCCTAGTGCACTCTGAAGCAAAATCACATCTTCACCTGAGTCAGTGCCTAAGGGACACAGAAGAAAACAAATCCTTCTAAGTGGTGTCAATAGTTGTGACATTTTCCAGTTGTTTGAAAGCTAAAAAGGGTAAAATTGTCTTCAGGCTCCCCTGTGCTTATTTTTAAGCAAATGTGTGGGATGGACCCTGGCAGCTCTATGTCAAAATCTTAAATGGAAGTTCTGTACCTTGTCCTGGTGCTCTTGTTAATTAAGGTTACATGTGAAAGTTGCTGCTGGTGTTGTGCTGGTGCTGGTGGGCGATTCAGCGAATTCCTTCCCTTGCAGGATTAAAGCTCCCTTCAGGAATGTCTGCAAGTTCACGGTCCTCCCACATATAGCCTTCATATAGGTTAGCTGCTCTCTTCCAGTAACAGCTGTGGATGGTGAGAATAACTGTGGGGATAGTACATTTACTTGACTTTTCCTGTTTTTTTTCCAAGTGGGATAGTGCCCCAATGTACAAGAGAGAAAAGGATGGCCACAGCTGTTGAGAGCATCAGGAATCTCAAGAGTGCTGTAGCCTTTCTCCTGCACCACAGGAGGTTCTCTCTGGTGTTTTTCTCTTTCTTTTTGACTGACATAGTCAGCCACATTAGGCTCTTTTCACTGTCAATGGAAGGAGAGGTACCTCCAGAGAGCTAATCTTGGGTTAGGCAGACTGAATGAGACTTTAAGGGTGCTCATCGCTTTTCAGTGACTGTAAAAGGAATTAAGCTCCTTGTTCATTCATTTAGTTTCCTTCTTTCTGGGAAGGTATCAAAAGAAGGTACCAATTAAATGCTATGGAAGAATTTAGGCTGTATTCCGATTCAAAGCATCCTAATTTAAGAAACTGTCTTTGAGTATAGGAGTATTTAAAGTTGTGTGAAAATCCAACTGATTAAACTTCTGTATGCCCTTGGCATCTGTGATCTTGAGGTCACCTGTAACTCTTACCTGAATTTGCACCAGTCTTTCAGTTATAGTAAGAAATATACGATGCCACTACATTCTTCACATTCTTCAAACAATTACCGAACTTACATTTCACATATCCCATGTCTCTCCTCCTTAATAAGCTCATCCCAAATCTAGTGACACATGCTGGAAGTGACTGTCTGGGGCTGCAGAGCTTTACTAATTTAATAGCTTAATCATTCAGAGCTTTCAATAAGCTGTTCCCTGACCAGGTCTGTTACTTTCTGAATGTTTCTACACTTTTAAAGAAAAATGTATTCAAGACTCAATTTCATATTGAATAGTTTGCAAATAAAAATACATATGCATGCATGCAACTCAGAGGACAGGTGCCTCGACTCTGATTCTTCCCTTTTTCACCTGAACAGTTTCAATAGTGAGAGCAGGATGAAACCTAATTTAGGTTAATTTCTAAAAATTCTAAATAGACTCACACTTCGGGGGATTCTTTTCTCACTTTGGGGATTACAGATTCCCCTTGAGCTACACATCCACAGCAATCCCTGAAACGTGTGAGCACTAGTCTACTTTGTGTCACATCTAGTTTTCATCCTTTGCTGTTTGATAGCCAAATGCAGTAAAGTCAGAAGTTTTTGCCATTCTTCTAATGTTTTAAAGTTGTTTGACATTTGTTGGGCCGCCTGCTTATCTCTCCAGCTGGATGTTGCAGAAACTTTAGAAGTGACCAGTCAAATAAAATTCTCATCTCTTATAAATATTTTTGTGCAAAGTTGGATCTTGTGGGGAACAATCTGAGGAATGAAGTAGTTATTTGCTTTCATCTAACTTGCAGAAGGAGGAAAAAGAAAGCTCTCCTTTACTCTCCACTCTAATGAAGCAAAGCTCATGTTGGTTCTGACGGCCCCTCTTGGCTCCTTTTGAAATTCCAGCCTTGTGTGAGAAAAGGACACAAAAAAGCTCTGTGAGATAATTTAAAGGATTTAGAGCTGCCTTTCAAGGGGGAGGGGTTGGTGGCCTTTTCTAGAGGCAACAGAGGATAAATACAGCTCACAAGCATCCAAAAGAGCTGCAGAGAGTGCAGGGTACAGCTTTCATCACCAGCGGACGCTGGAATGGCAATAGCTATATCCTTTGCTAGACACAGATCCCATGCCCTGCCAAGGCATAAAGTGAGGTCTCTTAAGATGAAGTTTAGATTCCAGGGTGTTAATATTACTTTTACTTCCTTCATGGATATCCCAGTGCAACTTTACTAATTTTGCATGCATGTATAGTCTGAAATGGTTCTGACTCCTGATGAAGCTTTAACCCAAGGGTCACATCCGATGATGAGTGTTGCTCTGGAGTATCTGTAGGCCAGCTTGGTCTCATCTCCAACATGCCAGGTCCTGTACAAGGTCTCCATTCTGCTAGGCCCGTGTGGTAAATGCCAGTTCCTGTTGAGTGATAGGAGGGACAACAGAAACAATGCCTGGGGATCTGGGAAAGAAAACTTGTATCTTCCAGATTGCTTTTTTTATCATATTCCCTCTGCTACAGCAGATGAATGGCTGTATCAAAACTTCTTGCTCTGATGGCCTTGCAGACACAATATAAATGCATTCCTGAGCTACCTCCAAATTGCATAGTTAGGAAATCGCTTTATTTCTAAAGTGCTGCTCTTCCAAGACGTGCCAGTGTCTATCCACCAAGACCACAAAGTGTATATTCAGATGTACAGGAGGATATGATAACATTTTCAAGAGCTCTAGCTGGCACTTCTCTGAAATGTCCTAAACATCAGTGAAACAGTATTTGCAGGATGTTGACTGTGTGTTTATCAGTATGGTGAACCTCCGTATTTTGCTGTTCTAAATATGTATCCTCAGTTGTTTGTACTCTAGCCACAAAAACTGACCCTCAACAAATAGGCAAACAAGATTTCATCTCAAGTGAAAAGATTTAGGAATTTGTCAAATTTGAAAGAAAATTCCTCATAGCTCTTTTTAAAGGAGTGTTATGAAATAAAGTAATAATAATAATAAACATTGATAATTTTGTTTTTCTCTGCAGCCTGGAATATTGAGATCAAGATTAACATAAATTTCTAATTCTACTCTTCCAGATTTTTTTTCCATCTATGATGGAACTGTAATCTAATGGGTATTGTACTTCCTTTTCTGGCACCCTTTTACAATTTCGTCTCTTTCATCATTCTTTCAACCCCCACTGCAACTCACACTCTTTACTGGACCACAGTGTCACAAATTAGGAAAGGAAAGTTTTGTCACCCTCCCCTACAAATGGAGGTTGGAGGTTAACAGAAAGCCAACATCATAGCTGATGATACACAGGAAGTTTGTACTGTAATAGGAATCAAAGAAAGTACTGTAAGTGTGAAATCCTATTAATTCTTTGGCTCTTCTGTGTCAGCTTCTTCACCTGTAAAGTGGTATTAAGTGATCTCATGAGGAATTGCTCGAGGTCAGAGACTTGCCATGGTTATTCAGAGCTGTATCCTTCTCTCAGAATAATCCCATTAATGTGTATATTCAAAGTTCAGTCAGAACATATTTTTGATCAACATACAAAGGCCTTACAGGTACTTTAAAGTGATTATAATAATTATGCTCACAGCTGTGTACCCCTGTGTCATGAAACACATGACTGTTATCCAGAAAGCATATCTAATTTAATTCAATTTGAATGTTCCTGACTGTTTTATACAGGAACACTTCACAATGTTTTTTGGAGTATCCGCCTCTATTTCACACTGAATACACTGTGAAGGTGATTACAGGTGACTCTGGAGAAGAAGAGCCTTTGTGTTTATTCTTTGCAATACTGTCTGCCAAAGGTGTGCTTGCAAGATCCTGGCCTATTTCTCCAAGTTTAAGCTAGGCTTCGCCTTTTTTTTCCAATCATAGCTGACAATCGTATTTAAAAATTAAGACGGAGTTAAAAAAAGTAATTTTTTTTTTTGTGCTTATCAGACAAAATTAAAAAACTCACTTTGGACACTTCCTCCCCTTTTCCACTCAGTCTGAACATACCTTACCAGTCCACTGGTGTTTAATACTCCTCTGCCCCTACAAGTGTACGTGTTTTCCTTCCCAACAGATTCTGGACACAAAACTTCTATTTCTTAATGCACACAGCCCTTTTCTTGACTTTTCATACCCAAAATGCTTCCCAACCTTCTCCAGGATGAGGGCAGCCTTTCTTAGCCACTTGGGCAAATATTCAGTAATCAGTTCAGCCAGTTATAATTGCCTATCATTTGTGACTCGCTCACTGGAAAACTGTTGCTTGACAGCCCTAGTTCAAACCTAATAATGAGGATTAACTCCTATAATAAATTCAGAAGTGGAATTCTACATCTCTGTAAGATTCACATCCTCGTACCTAAAATAAGTAAGAAAGCACCTGTTGCCTTCATGAGCCTGGCCTACGTGAAAATAAAATTGGTTGTTCATATATTCCACATACCTTAAATGCAGCTTTTAAATATTACCTTCAGTTAATTAACTCAAGGATTATTATTTTCTTTCCTTTTGTACTTCCTTGTGCCACTTACATGATGTAACGTTTGTTTTGAATAACATTCTTTTGCCATAATAAAGTACCAGTTTTCATGCCATTAAGAAATACAGAGCAAATACAAGATTTTGTATTATTTTGGTGTACCTTTGAACTTAAGGGACAAGTTTGTAGTTTGAATTGTTAGACTACAGTGTCTTACTTGACCATGTGCTACATAGTTGTCTGACAGTTTTGCTGGTGCTAGAAGAGCTAAGTTCAATTCCTGAGGCTGGCAAACAGACCAACAGAGACCAACGTAAAAGATTGTGTTTACTGGAGTAAAGAAGCTTTTTCATTTGTCTTCAAAGACACCAGTATCAAATCTCATGTGTATTATTATTCTGTATTAGAAATCTTAAGCTATCATCAGTTATTCTGGTGTAAATCAAAGTGTAACTTCATTAAATGACTGTGACTGCAGTGATGCATGTTTAGACCACTGATACTGCTAATTGACATTGCACCAAAGGGACTGAGGACAAGACCAAGCGATGCAACTTCTAGTTTTTTAACACAATATTAATAGCTGAGACCACAACCATCTTTTTTAAGGCCAATTCTCATAACTGCCACTCTCTTAAAAACCTTTTCTATCAGCATGTAGGAATATGACAAACGTTGAATTTGGTTCCACTGTAGGTTCACCCCCATTACTATGCATAGAAACTATTTTACCTTATGCCAGACATATGGAAGTGATCAATGTATGTAAATCATGTGAGGAGAGGTGAAATACAGCTTTTTAGACTAGGAAATGTGTACTTATTTCTGGTTATAAGACACTGAAACCACACCAGAAAAGGAGACTTTAGGTCTTAAGACAAGTTTTCCTTTAAAACAACAACTGGTGAGTGGGTAGAATAGCAGTGATTTTTTATAATCACCATGAAAGCACAATATTGTCCTGAGCTGAACCACTAAGTCAGGTCTCTCGGACACCAGAGTTAAAGAGGCAATTGCTTGCATGTGTGGGGCCAGACCATGAACCTGTTCTATGCAGAGGTGAACTGTTCTGGGACCCACTTACAAGTGAGTACATACTATGGGCAAGTGCTCAGTAGTACAAGTCAAGTTTCTTCAAACCTGGGGTTTAACAGGCAGGGCCAATTTAAGTGTCTGCTATTCATTTTTCTCCCCTGATATCATGGTGTGCCCGTGGTGCAATGATTTGAACCTACCCTAAAAATCAGGGGCTTTGAGGGACTGTTATTTTGTTGGGTTCTGAGTGAACAAGGGAGGAAAAAGCAAGAGCTTAAGTCTGCTGTGTTACAAATAGTTTGTAAAATTACCATCCTCCAGCTGTTCTCTAAGAAATCAATACTTATTTTGTGACCAAAATGCATTCACTGTGCTCCAAAAATTTTCTATTCCAAGAAAGCTGGGGTTTTGTTTTTTTTTTCATATTCAGTATTGCAGAGTAAGAAACTAATCTAGAGTCTGGCAGGGCTTTATTCTAAGGCATTGTCATATCTTTCATTCTGAGTTGAAAAATGGGAAGATCACTGGGTTTCATAAATGTGTGGAGAAGCTGTCAAAGTTCCTATTTGCATGTGAATGGTCAGCTGAGGTAGGAAGGGAGATATGTAAATAATTCTCTAGCTAGCTCCTGGCAAAGATCTTTGCATTTCAAAGTGCTGTGAAAAGCAGCACCATAAAACTTTAACCTATTCACAGGTATGGAAACTCCCATGCCTTAAATAGATCTGCTGTAATAATGACCGCTTGGGGAAAAAATGAATCTTAAAAAGCAATATCAGGTCTCCCACTACTATACATTTTCTACTTCTTTTAATATTTCAGAAAAGATAAGCTAAAAAAGCTACCCTTCCTCCCCTCCTGAAAAAAAAAAAAAGGGAGGAAAAAAAAAAATGCACAAGATCTAAGCAGTAAGCAGATGTACACCTTCTTTGAAAGTCTAGCAGGCAAGTGTGATAGGAGTGGAAGAAATGCAAAGGATTTGAGTATTATTCTGAATTATGTCAGTGTCTGACCCAGGAGGCACCCAAAATAATAATTACTTTAATCTTCCTCACAAACTGCTCGGCATTTCACTATTCTGGTCTGCTGTTATACTTCAGTACATGCTGAACTAGGTAGAATGGGTGAATGTTTTAGTTTAAAACTAAATGTATCCTTCAAAAGATACAGTTCTTCATGCATCTAAAAAGGTGAAAAAGTGAAGGAAAACAGTAGAAAAATGAGGAACGTAAGAGTAAAATAAAAATCTTAATAGGCTTTGAGCCAGACAATTTTCTACGTGTTTTATTGTACCTCCTGTCTGCTTAGATAGAATTGGCATGTGTGTATATGGAGCGAGAAAGATTTACTAAGCCATTTATGCCTGAAACAGCTCCAAAAAGAGTGATTAGACAAGCACAAGGACTAGAAAATATTTCCAAAGTAAAGTTCACCTCCAAAGGTGATGTGGGTTATGTACCTACCCCTTAATCATGAGATAACATGGGACTGTTGCTGTAGTTTGCCGATATCATTTCCCCCAATATTGTTTTGTAGTTTCCATCTACTTACCTCAAATACCATGATGTATTTCATGCAAGCTCCATAATTCAGTAAATATCTTGTGTCACCCCAGTAATCATTTACAGCACATTTTCCTTCTCAAAAAGCTTCTGCTTCTGGTTACATTGTGCTGAAAAGAACTTGCAGAGGCAAAGTTAAATGGTATTTCATTCACTGAATTTATAAAGGACAATTATTCAAAGGCTCTGGGATTTGCTCAATCACACTAATATTCCTGTAATGAAATGTGATTTGTCTCGGTATTTACCAGGAGATTAAAAACAACAACAAAAAAAGGACTGATCTTATAAACTCCTGCTCACATGAGTAGTCCCATTGATTTCAATGTACATGGCACTCGCAGCGTGAAGTGCCCTTTTGGGAGGTTATACAAGTTCTCCTTCACTTACGAAATAATAAACCAACAAAACCAAGCAATTGTAAGGATCACTTGAAATTTTTGAGCTCTGCCCAGTTAATGGGAAGAAATGAGGCAAAAACTGTTCAAAATATTGTTCTGATCCCAAATGGTTTTCATTCAGTAACAATCCCTCCTGATCCTGCTTATGCCATGGCTCCACTGTGCTCTACCACCAAAAGAGCATTCGTTGCCTTGCTGTGGTTCATTGCAGCCTCATATCCAATAGGATACGATGTCAACTGAAGTCGCTACAAAAGACCCTTACTCAGTCTGGTGGATATTTAAGTCCTTTTAAGTATGTGTATCAATATAAAATTTGATCAGATATTTTTGAATGCCCCAGAGAGTTTAAACTGAGGGTTTGAGCAAAGGAATGCCATATCTTACCCAAGCTCTCTCCCATTTTCCCTGTTAACAGGTCTTTCCGTTAAAACCTGTGCAGAAGTCCATCTGTGTGAATGTAACAAAGAGCACACATTAGACACAAATCAGCCTTGCAGCAATTCCACTGATTCAAGTACAGTAACTTTAGATAAATAATACTGCAAAGTTGGAAAAGGGTTTCCATAACGCAGTTCTGTTTCAATAACCATTCCCATATCTATCAAAAAAGGGCACAGCACTGTGGAAACTTTTATCCCTTACTGGAGTATTACTTATTTACTGTAGCTATGGCTCCAGGCACTTAGAGTGAAAGTTGCTACTGCCTGCTTCTCACATGAGCTCATTGGAGAGGGCCCAGGAGATCTCTCCACAGCACAACTCCAAAGCTGCTTTCCTGCCACTCCAAATAACCTCTAACGCTAGTGGGAGAGCAAGGAATCCCTGCTCCTTTTCAAACATCAGTCTGACAAAGTGGGACAGCGAGCACAGGGCCATGTGCTCCCTCACCCCAGACATCTTGTCAATGGGCTCTCAGTGCTCTTTGCAAAACAGCAAGAGGAATCTCAAATTGCAGCCGCTCAGATGTAGCCACTTCAGCAGACACTTCTATTATCCTAAAATTTATTGTGGCCTGTGTCACATGTTAAGAAAACACAGAAAGTCTCAAATGCAGTAGAGGGTGGTGGGGCAGTAAAATTTTTCACATTTTACAATAGGTATACATTTAAAGAAGGAAGCAAAAAAGAATGTTTTCTATTAAAAATAGGAGTGGAAACCATTTGTGGCATAAAATCCAATAGGAAACACATTTCCGCTACTTCTGATTTCTGGTGCAGTTGGCTGTGAAGTCCTTCAGTAGGTTGTAAGGGGCATCGATTTAATTAATTGGAGCTGTTACTTAAACTATGTTAGCAATCAAAGAACAAGCCACAGAGTAACTCATAAGTAAACAAGCCGATGATATCTTGGAAAAGAGGCATCCTAAAACTTCTCAAGTGCTGGCCAAGAATGACCTTGAAAGGTAGAAATTGCTTTATATATTAACATACATACAACAGATTCATATATAAAGAAGCCTACTTACTGTAAGAAAGTCTCTGAGCCAGTTCAAGCGATAACTAAACGGCACACAGACACCTATACAAAACTGCCAGCCAATGGCAGGGTACATGGAGTGAAAATGCAACACAGGAAACTCCTTCCCCTGCTTTGTCCTACTAAGAGCAGAAGCTCTCTCCCACCTGACTACTTTTCCAAAGGGATTTTTGGGGTCTGGCTAAGCTCAGCCTAATCCTCTGTGAAGCTAAGCTGAGGGAAGAAACTTCCCAAACTCTTTGAATTCTGAAAGTATCCTTAGGTGCATGCATGCATTTATCTACATAATGTATACAAATATGCAGCTATTTACACACCCATACTTGGACCAGATCCACAAACAGTGCAAAATTACACCACCCGCTACTGCAAGTTATTTTTAGCTGTTCCTCAATGTAAATGTCTAATTCAAAACTAAGTTTCAAAATAATGAATGGTGTGTTTTGTGTTTCAGTGGGTATAAACTTTTGCGTTGCATAGTGGATAATTTAAGCATGAAAGGTCTTGCATTCCTAAATCTGTTACAGAATGTGGGTGGGAGGTGGATCTTTTCTCCTTTGCTCATACCAGGAAACAAAGAATGAATGAATATTTGTCATGATGTTTCATCAAGACAGCGCTAACATTAATTGACGATACACGTGTACATTGTGGAGAGAATGACAGCTTGCTTACGGTATAAATTTCTGAAAACGAGGACATGAGTTTTTAGTATTTGTACAGGGTGTTAGCAATGTTGATATTAAAACTACCCAAACATGAGCCTTCTGCAGTAGTCAGTCAATTGGACCAGATATAGAGGATATAAAATGCTATTAAAACAAACCAAACAACAACAACAACAACAAAACAACAAACCAAACCAAACTAAAAAGACCACACCAAAAAACCTAGCACAATTTTCTTCAGCTCTGACATAAGGGCTATCAGGAGCTATGTCTTCTCCTGTCCTCATTTCTTTCCTTAATCATCCATGGCTGGTCATCAGTAGTCACTGCATTAGACTGCTTTTGGTCTGGCTGGGTATCGCTGTTCTAACATTCACATCTCCAAGATCAGCCCGGAGATTTCTCCATCAGTGTCAGGAATTGTGCTTAGTCCTGCCCCAGGGGACAAGATGATCCCCTTGCATACCTGTTAAGGAACAGTTATAAGAAAGAAATAAAGAAGAAGAAATAATGAGAAGAAATAAAGGGTAGGGGTTTTTTTTAGCAGTGTCCCTGTGTCTTAAACTGGAAACGGAATGGAATTTTATCCTTACGTGCATTTAAAAAAGTACAAACCAAACCAAAACAAACCCCAACAACAACAAAAAACCCAAACAGAGCTATTTCTAATAAAAACATTACTCATGCTAGTATCATAGCCCTGACTTAACATTTATTGGCATAAACGCAAACTTATAAAGCTGTATGGATGTTTGCCATATGCAAATCCATCCATCCATAAATCAGCATACAGACTGGAGACTGCACAGCTGAAGTGACTGTAATGGTAAATGAAACCTTTCACCACCAGGTCAAATGCAGTTCAGCATATGTGGTAAATGAAAAGCACTATCATGCAGGAATTGATCTGTGGCATGCGTAAAACGAGTGACTGACCGGTTCACACTGTTTACCACCACAATTGGCACCCCAGGTTTGAGCTGGCAAATAAGTCAGAGCTGAGCTGCGATGGCAAAGCACTGAAGAGATCTGGCTGATGACCGTTCTCTCTAAGTCATGCATAAACAGAGAATTTGCCTTATGGGACTGTCTGTTAGTGTATTACAAGGATTAGGCAGGCGTTTTCCATCAAAATGAATTGTCAATGAAAAAGGAAGTTTCCATTTAATCAAAATTTTCCACCAGTTCTATCTAAATGAAAACATTACTTTGGATTGTTGTGCTGATCCAAGGCACATGCTATTGTATTCATCTGCCATTAACCTCTGTGTGTTCAGGATAACAGCAAGGTTTAGAAGAGCTTCCTGTGGTTTTGCTGCTTTCTTCCCCATTCTTTCCTGCACATGACCATAACTCCCATTAAAATCTTTGAGAGTACCTCAGAAATCAGCAGAAGGCTTATATGATAGCAGGGCAGCATAAAACATATAGCCCAGTCTCCAGTCCTGGCCAACAGGTCCAAATCAGGGATGAGGCATGTTTATCCTTTGTATAAGATGCAGTTCAGTGTCAGAGGATGCTATGTAAGACAGGACACACTCAGGAGCATTGCCAGGCTTCTCAGTCTGGGGATATGACTTGGCCAGTCTGGGCTGTGGAGTATGTGCAACTGCTTTTCCCCATTAAAGCCTAAGAAAGCTGGACACCAGAACCAGAACAGACATAGATAAAATGATCAAAAGCAACCAGTTATACATTACTGGATTTCATTTCTTTCTAAGCTGTCACTCTTTGAAAAGTTCAGCATTTTGACTGTTTGTCTTAATTTGAAAACAGATGTTGGAATATTGTAATTTCCCTTGAGACAAAAAAGTTCCTTGCTTTTCTCAGCTTTACTTATTCCTGCTATGAAACTGTGTTGTCCCAGAAACACAGTGCTTCCTAAAGCTCTTATGTGAGTTGTGAAGCTCCAAACTGTCTAACACATACAGCTATGTGTTAATTTCAAAACATAGTCCTCAACATTTATTGCAGCAAAAACAGCATTAAAAATTGATGTCTGATTCTTTAATATAATTCAATACATTTTTTAAGAAATAGTATTGTTATTGGTTATAGTCTGCTTAACAGAACTTTTGCTCTACTTTCAAAGAGTAAAGCTTTTAAGACATTGATAAGTTGAGATATGTGTTTGCCTTCATGTTTCAAGAATGTTAATAATGTCAAGAAGATTGGTGTTGTGGCTAAAGCTCTGAAATGATAGATGATCTTCAATGCCAGCATCTAATGCAAACTTTCTATGTGACGTCAGATGATATCTCTGTGCCTCAGCTTCCAACCTGTAATTATTTTTTGTACACAGTTGTTTTATTTTCCATTGACATTGCATGTTTTTTGGAAGCAAGGACTATGTTTTTGCGCAATGAGATTCTATCTGGACTTTTCAGAACAAGTAGTACAACTGATAAATAACAGAAGTATTTAGTTCAAGGCTCAAACAAGTGTCTGAGTACCAAGAAAAAAAGCCTTACTCTTGCTTTCTGGTAGGAAAACAATTTAAAAGAAATTAAAAAAAAAAAAACCAAACGAAACAACTCACCTTTGAACAATTCCTTAACAGTATATCCAGCCTATTTCACAAACCCAAGAAATTTAGTCACCTGAAGGATACCTTTCTGACTGTGTTATTTTTAAAACTGAGAAGTGAATGTTTTTAGAAGCCTTTTCCTTGTAGAGCGAGGAAAAAAAGGTATTTTTAGTTTAAAAGGTCACTTTTATAATGTCCTCTTGGTCTTGAAGATTCTTTAAGTGATCATTCCAGTACATATAAAATCAAAAGCTGATAATTTTTTTCCCCAAATTTCTCCCTTACATGACATCTTCGTGTTACGCAGTTCTCTAGATAAAAAGGCTGCAAAATTATTCAAGCTTCTTTCATCCTTTCATTTCAATACAAAAAGATGTGTTTGTCTCACATTGCTGTTGAGGAGAAGCAGTTTCATTTTCATTCTCATTGGTGCTGAAACTCTTTGTGCATTCTTCTCTTTTTCTTTTTTAATTTTTAATCTTGGTTTCAGGTGTAGTTTGTTGTATCAGTTGTCTGGAACACTGTAGATTATCAGGGGACTTCCAAGCGTCACACAAGAAGAATGACTGTTTTCCAAAACAAGCTGTGCAGTCCCCTAGGCTCTGGCATAGGTGAATATATGAGCGTTACTAGGCATAGAAAACATTTCTGAAAAGTTAATCCCATGTTGTGTTTGAATGTTAAGGAAACCATCTACTCATTCTGAGGGGTTTAACCTTTCTTCAAGAGGTAAGTCTGGAACAATGGTCCTTATTTACAAAAGGTTTCCTTTGTTTTCCATAAGGAATACAAAACCAGAATTTCTTCTCTGCTAGAGTTGCTCCTTCCTTGATGTTAAGTATGCATCGCTATTGTTGATTCATTCAAATACAGATTATTACAGTAATAATAAGTGACAAGCTATGTGTTACTTTGAAATAACACACATTATGGTTCACATCATGTCTTCAGAGACCCAAGCAATGTGTTATTTCACACTGACAAATGCTCCAAAGTGTTTGCACTTATGAATAAGATATTCTCCATGTAATTCAAGTTCCAAGTGTGCATTGTGCAACAGCGTCAGGATGTGGGCCTCACCACAGTCATCCTAAAGCTCTGCTGCCTTCCTCTTGGATTACTGCTCTCCCTTCTGTGGCACTTGTTCAAAGACTTTGGAGAGACATCAGTGGACTTTGATCAGTCCTTTAAACCAGTTGTGCCTGCTTGCTACTGCCTTGGTCCGTATGAGATTCTGGATGCAATTCAAGTCCTTGGTATTGCTCTATGGAGGTGTAATCTGAAGCCTATTAAATTCAATAAAAGTCTTCCTATTGATTTTGGTGGCCTACAAACCAGCCCATAGTCTTTGGTTATAGCTGATGTTACAACATTAGTTCTCTTTCTGAGCTCAACCTCAACTGCTGGCCTTACTTGAGGGGACAGGCCAAGGCGCAACATTATTTGCTTGCCTGGGTTTCCTCACAAAATCTTTTAAGAAGTACGCCAACAGTGCTAGATCTTGCTATGCAAGCTGGAAAGTGCTTTAACATGCAGGAATGATGTAAGGGCCAATTTTTACACAGGTGCTTGCCAGCTAAACGCAACTCTTGGTTTGGTCCCTTGAAACTGAACTATTAAATGTGCGTGATAACTGAGAATTAAGAGTGGTAACATAAAACAGCATAGGTGGTTGTTGGTGCTACACAAACTACTTCGGGGCTTGGGTGAACTGTATTGTGTCTTTTGTTAGACTGTTTGGGGTGCTGCAAGTCTTCTGGAGCAGATAAATGTGTGGTGCAGGCCTGCCCACCAGAGCCAATTCCATTGGACTGGCAGTGAATTTGTTCTCACATAAGAAATATCCAGGACTGTTTTGTTGCAAAATCCAGAAAAAATGTGAATCAAATCAGCAGCACATTTTTTCCAGTTCCAGTGAAATTTACCTCCTACATAACATTTCCAATATAGCAAGTATTTCAAGAGGAAAATCTCACATGGATTAATGTTTATTGGTTGCCAAGGCAATAGTTTGGAGACCTCTCAAGCACAAAACAGATAATATTATAAGCAGAAGTAGATTAGTATGTGGAGCAAATTTATCGACTTCATGGAAGACAATGCTCGGAGCATTTGTTACATCTTTTAGAGATTATATTAATTTTGCTTTGGTCATTTTTCCACTCATTGCCATACTTTTGTACTGTTATTTGTATGATAGGAGAAATTAAATCTCCCCATGAAGACTGGGTGCCGCTGTACAGTGCAAAACAGTGTTTCTGTGTGGAAAACCTGACAGTCCACTTAACAAGCCAGCCCTAAGGTAGGCAGGGAACTGAGACACTATAGGATAAGTGGTCATGTTGAGGTCATACTGTGGCTCTTTGGGAGACATGCGAAAAGACACAACCACATCAGTCCTGAATTATCCAAGTTTTGAATGGTGAAAAAATTTTAAAAAAGAAAGTATTAATTGATTTTATTTTTGAGGAGTAAAATTAAGGAGCTTTAGCAGATGCTACTGAGATTGACAACTGAGAAAAAACAGTTGAGATATAAACGAGGAAAACAAACACAGAATTTCTGTATTTATTTCTTTTCAGCAAATAATGTCTTTAAATTCTCTTTTGTAATCATAAGAGAGTATCAGTATAGTGGGCTTTTCCAAATCAAACATGACTGTAGATCTAAGCAAAAGAAGGCATTTAAAATAACATTTACTCTGAATCATTTCAAGCATAGCAACAGATTACAAGGGCATTTCAAGCAGGAATGGGAGCTGAATCCTGCACAGTTCTGTTCCAGACTACGTCTGTATGAGCTCTTCCTCCCTTTTTATATTCTCCCTACCACCATTGCAATCCAACCTGTGTTATGGAAGAAGGTGAGAAGTTACCATGTTCCTTTAGAACTGAACATGCCCAACACCTTGCCAATTATTGCTAGGTTTTGTTTTCTGCCATTTTACGTCTGCAGCTCTTTTTACAGTTCTTTTAAGCAAAACCAGGGCAAAGTGATAATGAATTTTTAGATTCTTTGATTGACTGATTTCAAATTATATTCTGTTTTATCTATACCCTTTGATATTTCTAAAGCAGCTCTGTACCTCTGTTTTTCAAAGGTAGCTAGTCAGCAGAAGTGTTGGATGTTTAACACCTTTGAAAGTACTGTCTTTTAAGAGACATGAGCCAAATCAAAATAATAGTGCTCATTCATCCTTTAAAAGTTGAGTTCTTCTCATCTCTGCCCCACACTATACATTTTTTAAATCATGTCTATAGTTCATAGACAAGGTAGTCTCTGTACTTGCTAGTGTATATATGCCTGTGTATATTCTAATATATTTATAAGGTAAGATAAATATATTGCAAATACATTATATTATAATGTCGCCTGGATAATAGAGATAGATAGAAGCAAATCAGAAGAGAAAAAAAAAAAAATCTTGACCCTTTTGTCAGAAGTCCAAGCCAAATTCTTTAGACTTGGAAACATATTACCTTTTTTTTTTCTTACATAGTAGTTGCTTTTACTTAGCATAGTTGTTTTACTTAGCATAGTGGTAGTGTCCTGAAGAAGTAGACCATGCCAGTTTTCTGATATTTTTCACTCCACTTGATCAGAGCGCTGCTCATCTCTTTTGCCACGAGAGTTGATTTCCATCTCAAGTAAGAATTTTCTATCTTTTTATCTTGATTATATTTACTTGAGAATCTTTCAGGTGAGATCATCTCACTGTCTTTATCAGAGAGATCTGGCAAGATAGTAGTAGTATTGTTGTCCAGCATTTTCCAAGGATGGTGCACAGTACCCTGACAGAGTCTAAGAGTGATGATGAGAGCAAACAGATTTTGATATCTAATTGTCAGACACCTCAGATATGGGATGCTTTCTAACTCAAGGACTGAAGATTTTGCAAAGTTTATTCAGTGCAGAGGTTTTCTAATTTTTCATAACAGTGGTCACCTGTTCCTCAAGTTGTAATAATGTCATACAAGGAGGTGTTTGTTTTCTCCTGATGATAATGACCTCAATGAATTCGGCACATTTTTCCTTCAGATATGGGTGGCTATTTCTATTTCCATTGTAGGTTTGGCTCAACATCATATTTGGTCAGTCAGGAGACAGGAGCCCCATGGCACCAGGCATGTACTGAAGTTAAGTGTTTGCAGTGCATAACCCAAATGTCACCTATTTAATCGTGCTACCTTTCTTAGAGGAGCTTTCCAGCCTGGATGACTGTTATGGATTTGTGGCTATCTGCTTGTTTGCTGTACAAAGGAGATGAGTATGAAGGTCACAGGGATTCCAGGCAGGCCTGCCAGAAGAAAACTGCCTATTACAGTGATCTGGGAAAGCGGTTTGATATAGGATCCACTCAAGTTACTGTTAAGATCCTGAATATGCAGTGAATAGCATATTTTCTTGCATGAGTGGTAGAAAATGACCCTAGATGTTAGTCTGTCATGCTTGGTAGGAAACATATACAGGTGTGTTACAACATTCAGTAAGCCAAAGATTACTATTCTGTGTGATTGCAAAACTCCCAAGAAACGTATGGCATTGTGCCGACTCCATTTGGTGCATCCACAAAATGTGCTCAAAGATCAACTCTGAGCTTGCTAAGATGGGTAATGCACTTGTCAGTATGCTTTTGCCATACAAATTGTTCAAGAATAAGTATCTCTGTCTACAGTAGGGCTCAGCTATAGAGAAAATATTCTGTCTGGACACAGGCATGCTAGGCCCAGAGTTTTGGAAATTATTCCAGTCATACAGACATCATCTATTGACAGGGCCTGATGAAGTGAGTATTGACTAATGGTCAGGGCTAGCAATACCTATAGACTGACATTGATCATTCCACCCCTGTGGGCCATGAGGAAATGCAGCAAGAAGCAGAATAGGGAACTGGTACTCTGTAATAAGAGACATAGGCCTAAAATATTACTTGGGATGTGAATATAGTTTCTCTAAATGGGTCTTAAAATAAAAAAAATTAAGTGGAAATGGATAGTGTAAAGCTTGGGAACATGGTCCCATGCTTTAAAAATTCATAATAAAGTGAATCCAGATACCGATACCCATTTCTTCTCCATATCTCTATCAAAAGCAAGCACAAAAGGAGTGTGTGGGGTTGATAATGGGACCTCTCCATAGAGTTTAAACCAGTAGTCTCACAGAAGTGGAGTGCAAGGCTTCAGACTAGTTTTCAGTAAGAGGAGCTTAATCCTCAATCATGATTTGTACCTTCAAAACCAAATTAAACTTCTTCATGCTTCAACTGAAGAATGGAGCTAGTGCTACCAAATAATCTTTGAGCCACGTTTGGAGGCTGAAGGATGAAATATATTGATATTATTAATAATGAAAGATAGGCATGGACATTAAGGGGGATTCATCCTCACTAACTTAGGACAGAGTTGCAATTCTCTTGAGGCAATTACACTCTTAGACATCTGTTTACCACATAGTGTTGTAGCTTGTAGGAACATTAATTTACAGAAAGATGAGAGCATTGTGAGGCAAAATAGTTTTCAGTATGTGAAAAATATACAGCTCCACCACATTTGATAATATGCCTGTCACCCAAATGCTAATTAGATCACATTAAAAAAGGGGAGTGTTATCACTGAAGAGTCAAACCGAGAATTCCTGAAAAGTTATGCATCTCTACTGAAATGAGAGAACTACAGTCACTTTACCAGGACAAAGTTTGGCTTTGTAATTTTGCTTCTGAAAATAGGGCTACCTTGCACAGCAGTTCTTGGCCACTCACTTGCACCAACACATCTTAATTTTTTTTTTTCTTAAATGCACTGATTTTTAACAGCAGCAGTTTATTGTTCTTAAAGTCTAAGGATATAAACAAAGCAAGATCTCAAGAGGAGACAGAATTCTTTTTTATTAAAACTAGAAGAGTTGGAAAATGTAGTCAAGGTTTTGGTCATACACACACTCCTTCAAATCTTCAATAAGGAATAAGGACTACTGAGAAAGAAAATATAAAGGGTTTTTTTTTTTTTGATTGGTTTCACAATACTATACATTTTAGAACATTACTTGAAGCTCTGGCTTATGGTTGAACATAGTAAATCTCTTGTACATTGCCTTGGATTTCTGTTTTGAATTAATATTGGAGTTTGTATTGAAAGTAAAAACTCTAATAACTAGAAAATAAACCAAAATAATCAGATATGAACTTTAACAATATGAACCTCTTATACTGAGTGTAGGTGCCTGTTTAAAGGGATTTCTGTTCATCATTCTTTATAATTCAGTGTGATATTGTATTCCATCACCAGCAGCTTAATTTATTTCTTTCACCATCTGCTCTTTTTTTTTTATCCTTCTTCTTCTTCTTCCATGCCAAAAAATCAATAGCACTCAATGAGCAAAATGAAGCTATTCTATAATTCAACTAAACTGGTTTTATGCTGTTGTTATTCAGAATATATTGGCCTATTTCTTACACTGGTTTTGTTTAGCTAAGCAACTCTCTTGTTTTCTAAACCTGTAAAATTTGAAACAGTAAATACTGTGTGTGAGATGTTCGTGCCAGCACTTTTGTAGCCGTTACTTTATGAGACATATATCAGGCCAGTTGGTTCTTAATTATAGGCAATAGCTAAAGCCTAATAATAAGTGTGGGCACCCTTGCCACAACTCTATCCAGCTCATCCCTTGTACAGAGCAGGCTGTGTCACTTGCACAACATAGACCAGTAGTCAAAGCACTTTCCATGCCAACCCATATTAATCTAGTGATATCTTGAAATGTCCTTGTGTGTTCCCTGAACCGCCAAAATAGTTACGTACGTTTTGTGAGCTCCTAGAACTACAACTGTGCTCTCATTAACACCTTCTGTCCCTGTGGAGATATAAATACATATGAGTCTTCAGAATACAAAGTTTTAGATCAGAGCACTTTGCTGAATACAGGACCAAATGAAAACTAAAATCAGTAATACAGAAGCTCTCTTGGGGTTCTGAAATAGAGAAATGGTAAGAACCACATGTACTTGTTCATCAAGGTGATGTCCATCCATCTGTGATGACGGGCCTACATAGAGGGCTTCATGCCACATGTAGCAAAGAAATGATGGTAAATGATGGTAAATGAGAGAATTTAGAAACCTCACACTGGAGCTTCAAAACCGTGATCACTTCTGGCCTAAGCTGGAATAAGTTGGACACAGGTAATTTAGCCATTGAAGTGCCATGTCCCACAAAGCACTGTAGTATTTAGGCTGGGTTTGACATTAGATTTTTAAGACTAGGTATTCTATAATCTTAACCTTGTTGTTTCTTCTACTTAACATGATGTCACCGAATTTCACATCATAGTGTCATTAAGCCCATATTTTCAGCTGACTAGTTTTAAATGACATGCAAATGATGGAGTGCATGATCAGCCAAAGAATGCCATGGCAAAACTCTTGTAGTCTAGCAGATTAGACTCGTGCTCTTCTATATAAGAAATAAAGGATAATAAAATGTATTTTACAATGGAAAATGTAGCTAGCTGCACAGAATTCCTTTCCACATACACTTATAATTTAATACAATTCTTTCTTTCTACTAAATACTATTACTATAATGCCAGGCATTATGTTGGATTTCAGGTTCATATCCCAACTGTACAATTCAGGATATGCTTCAGACCTGTTTATTCAAATAATTTTATTCAGACTGTGGCTAAAATAAACAGAGAAGCAATTTGAAGAAACTTGATGCAAGTTTTTCTGAAAGTCTAGTAGACATAATGATTAATATTTCCAGGAAGGCTGATGATTAGGCAAAATAATGATATAGAGAAGAGCTTTCAGGGAAGAAAAAAAAAAAAAAGATGGAAAAGAGCTCTTACTGAAAATTACTGGTAACCTAAACCACCTGCAAAAATACAGTATTTGCAATAGAAGCCCTTAAAGTTAAAACAGAAGTGAAAATAATACAATTATTAAATTAAGGATAATTGAGAGACAAAATAATGTGATTGATATGTGGCAATAGTGTGCCTGCTGGTTTTCCTCTCTGTTTTCAAACCGAGCACAATATTCATTAAAGATTCATTCAAACGGATGCGATGAAAGACAAAAAACTAGCAGGAAGAATATATCATGGCCTTACACAGTCATCATTAGAAGATGTAGCTCTTTGTCAGCTACCAATTCATCAGCAATGAGAGTGCTTGCCTTCTGCACCTAACAACATCCTCATGCTAACAGTCTTGTTTTCTCTTGCAATCTCATTTATCTTCCTACACAGGTCGTTAAAGTTTGAACCTGCTTGCTTGAAGTTGTGTCTATGGTTGCCACTCTCTCTGTATCCACCCCCACAGTGTTCTTGTACTCCTGAGATCTCTTTATTTCAACAACAACAGCAGCAGCAAAAGTACTGGAGATTTCACTGATGTAAACCTGAGGAAAGATTTTGTTTTAGTTTCATCTGAGTTTCTAATTCTAACAAGTTGCAATAGTTTTCCCTGAACAAGGGAACAAGGTCTCACTTTTAGTGGGACCTGATAAGTCTTAGAGTGTCTACTTACAGCTACATAACACATAGTACGCATACACTGACATTATCTTGGATATTTTTGCTTGTTTTGCTAGCTCACTGATTCTGTTTTAGGTGCTTATGTGCTGTGACAGAAAACCCTAATTCATCATCGTGTTTGTGCCTTCCTACTTCAGGAAAGAAGTTTACCACGTAGACTCTGTAGAAGTGGTGGGATATATCAAAAAAGGTTTGAATGTCTATGTGAAAACTACATTAGCTGTTAAAAAAGCCAGTATAAGTAACTGAATGGGAAACACGGTATCAGAGATGTCTATATGATCCTAAGCCTTCAGCCTTCTCATTACAGATGGTGCAGTGGGAAGGTGCCTCAGTTATTGTAGAATCGCAGAGTAACTTAGGTTGGAAGGGACTTCTGAAGGTCATCTAGCTTAACATCCGACCCCTGCCCCAAGCAGGACTGACTAAATCAGGCTGCTCAGGGCTCTGTCCAGGCAACTTTTGAGTATCTTCAAGCCGGAAATTCCACAGCCTCTCTGGCCCTCAGTGCCCATGTTTGACCACCGTCATGCTGAAGAAGTTTGTCGTGATTTCTAATAAAAATTTTCTGTGTTGCCTCTTGTACTGTCCCTGGGCACCTGAGGGAGAGTCTGTACCAGCCTTTTCTGTAGCCTCCCATTAAGTAGTTGAAGTCAGCAATAAGATGTTAACTTAGTAGGCAACCGGTGTGAATATTTAGTGATCAGTACTGCAATATACTCTAGCAGAAAATAATCATAAAGATTATAGGAGATCAGCTAGTACTGAAAGTGCCAGCCCAATTTCTGACTGGGAATAATTGTATATGTTCTGTACTGGTATACTGACTCCTGGATGACATACAAACTAAATTCCTTGACTTAAAAGCAGACAGCATTTAATTTTATTATAATTTTAGATTATTATTCTTTTAATCAAAATGTATCTGGATTCCTTGTAAAACTTGAGGTATTTGAACTTTTTTCTAGTCCTCCTGTGTTTCAATACCACCCAGCGTGTATTTTGATTCCATACTTTTTGGTACTGTTGTGCTACTGCAATTATTTGGCACATGGTTGTTCCAAATCATTGGCTACATATATTCCACCTCTGGTTCACATATACTGTATATATGAGATCCAATTATTCTGGCAGCTGCTGGGACTGCATCTGGCTTCTGGGTAATATCACCTCTTCCTGCACCTAAATTGGATGGAGTGGAACCAACATTCCCTCAGTTCCTTCATGCTATCATAGCTCATTTTGACTTCTCTGCGTACAGTATGACTTCTGATACCAATACATGAATAGCAGGGTGGACGGCAAGGTTATTCTAGCTAGTATATTTTGTATGGAGGAGCTTAATTCTTACAGTTTTCTCTTTTATTGCACTGCTTAGGTAAAATGAAAATAAATCTTATTGATGATAGAGACAGATTTGTTTCTCACTGGCTCAGAATTGTGGATATGCTAAAGGAAGACAGCTGGGTAGACAGACACTCTGGTAAGTCAAGAAATTGAGGAAGAACATCTGTAAGAGAAAGAATATTTGATTTCAACAAGGCAGACAGCAGTGTCATCTTCTCTTCTTAGACAAATGACTTAAGAATAATTCAAGAACATTACTATATGTTGTACACTTTAGAAAAATATGTGGGAGTAATTCAGAGGAATCTGAGCAGGCAACTGAGTGTTCTGCTCTCCTCCACATGAGTGCTTATTAATTACAGGTTACTGGAATAGGCAAAAATGCATAGCAAAATCTAGCTTCTGTGGTGCATATCTTTAAATGTGGTAAAGAGGAGCTCAGGTGTGCCTTATTAGAGCTCTAAAAATATTACATACTCAAAGCATTCCAAGATTTCTTGGCTTTAAGAGACCACAGTTGGCACACATCATGTAGAGTCAGGCTTTATTTCCTCCTGCCTTCATTTGATATCCTTTGTTCATGAACCCAACTAAGAATGCTTGTCTTTCCTGGAACCACAGTACGATTTTGTTTTGGTAAAAGAACTTTTACTCTCTCGCAATTTGCTTTTTATACCATATATTCATTGAAATTTCCTTCTTAGTAGGTAAAACAATCACTTGAAGAGCTATGGAGATTCCTAGTTTCTGCAGTGATCTTAAAGATGATGTTAGCCCATGCCTAATTCTGTCTTCCAAAAAAAGTCTCAGGTTGTCTACTTCACATTTTTTTGCCACACCCACAGAATTTACTCCCCATGATTACATGGGGAAACCAAACAGCACAATTTTTTAATTTTTTCTTTTAATAGTTTGAAGAACGAGATTTCTTGGGAACTTCTCTAGATTGTTGATATGAGTCAAGTCAACGCAATACTGATGAAGTACAGCTTGGTTATGTCTATCCTAGATACAATAGCTGAGTTATAAGGCTGGGGCTATAAAGGCTCAGACTTTGAGAAGCGGCTGTCTCTCAAAAATTTTCAGGGCAGCTGTATGGGAACCAATCCTTTTTTTTTGCCTAGCACTGCACATTATCAGATGCTGCAGGCTTTTTAAAAGTCTCTCGTCAGCCGGTTTTCCATTATGAGGTCACCGTTTGCTCATCACCAGAGCTAGCGTCCATGCAAAATGATGGTAGAAGCATTTATTACTCTTGAATAAATCTGTTTCTTCAAAACATCTCTCTCTAACTGTTGCTATAAGCCATGCTTCTTCCTCACTACTACAGAATCTATCTGGAGTCTGAACTGTCAAAGGAATTTAAGACTGGTTGAGCCTGCTCTTCCCTGTGTACCTCTGTGTGTGGGAGTCAGGGAGAGGGTGAGATCATTCAGTGCACAGCAGAGCCCCAACAAAGACTCCTGGCTTACAGGGTATGAACTCACATTTGTGGGTCTAGCACACACACCACAGTGAAACTGCCAGAAACAGCCCCTTCTCAGCTGTTCTTTTGCAAAGTAATTCTTTTTCTGCTATCTCTAAGGTAACTGGAATCTTTGTGCTTTTTATCTTTCAGCACATCAAATGTATCAGATAATAGTTAAGTTAGAACAATAGGAGATGAGATGCTGTGTCAGCATGTGGGCTGCAAATGGAACAAAAGTTCTTCTTAAATTCAATATGTTCTGAAAACACAAAGTTAGTGGTAGTGTTCAGCCATGCAGTAACAGGCCATAAAAGGAAAATGAGTTACTCTTAATGCTGCAGTTCCTTTATCTTTCTATATCAAAATTCCCTTGTTTCTTAAATAGCCATAACATATTACAATGTTAGCACAGTATTTTTTTTTCATTATGAACTCAGTAAGTATCTTAACTGTTTCTTCCAGAGTATTCTGCAGAATAGACTAGTTGTGTTTGTTAAGTCTCACTGTGCTCTTTATGGCTGTGGTGAACACGCTGTCCAGCAGCTACAGTGAGATTTGGGGAATGCCAAAGTCAAAAGGACCAAAATTTGCTCAGTGTGCTGAGATTGTTACTTAATCACCATTAAGGTGGTGCGTACCTAAGCCCCCTTTATCTACCACTTTGTCTTATGAAAATTTTTCGCGGGAACCTTTAATGTGGTAATGTAATAAAGGCAAACAGCAGTAATAACAATGTGATGTGTTCTCTCTACCTGAAGACTAAATTTACATGAAAGAAATAGAGTACTATTTTGTAGAAAATATCAATCCGGAGCAACTATTGCCTGTTCATGTTTGCATGATTTGCAAATGTTGTTTCTTGAAAAAGAGATTGTGTTGAGAATATATAAGAGGATGACAAATGAAAACGTGATTAGTAGATGAACATCTTCATAGCTTTATTGCCATATACTTATGCTATTTGAGAATCTGGCTGAAATTACATCTGAATTCCTGTATCTGACATATCTGACATACACATGCTACAATACAGCATTTGAGATTGCAGTCCTTTCTCTGTCAATGAAAGCTATGGATCCTCATTTGCCCAGTAATGCAGAAGCAGTACTATTTATGCTCCACTGTGTCCCTCAACTGCTTTACAAGGATCAGTATGTTCCATATCTCCTGTTGCCCATTTGGTTGCTTTTTGCTGTTGTTTTACAGTAAGGAAATTATTAGCCTCAGGAATACCTCAGGAAAAAACAGCTTTAAAAGAGAGATTAATGAGTTTGGGGCTTTTTTGTTTTTAATAACAGGAGGAATGTGCCTGTAATTCCCTGTTATTTTTTGTTAGGTCCTAATTTATCAAGCTAAATCAGTACACTTAATTCATCAGGGAAAAAAAATTTGATTGGAAGGCACTAATTCAACCTCCTGCTCAAATCAAGACTATGTTCAGAATTCGGTCAGAGTTTTTTGTTTGATTCAGTCAAGTTTTGAAGGTATCCAAGGATGAAGACTCCATAACCTCTCTAGTTATTGTTCCAGTCTTTCTTTATATCTCATTCAGTATTTCCCTGTTACAACTTGTGCATGTTACCTCTTGTCCTTTCACAGTGCACCTGTGGCAAGAGTCTAGTTCTCTGTTCTTTATAATCTCCCAACAGGTAATTGAAGACAACAATTAGATCACCCCTTAGCCATTGCTTTTTTTCCCCAAACATTACTTGCTTAGGCACAGTAAGTTCCAGTCTTGTGATGCTGTGTCAGCCTAAAAAGACACTCAGCATTGCCATTCCCCATGGTTCAGGTCAGCACAACTTCACGATTTTTTGCTTCACATCACCGAAGTATTCCGCAATTAGGATAGTACAAAGAAGCTTTAAAACATTTATTTCCATTTTGAAACACTTCTGCACTGCTCAAATAAATGACTGAAAATGAGGCTCAGGTCCTTCTTTATTAGAGTGTGGTTAGATCTTTGCATGAAGGGTAAAGCGCAGTGTAATTAGTATTATTAGCTGTGAAAATAAGAATGTTTACAAAATTAGTGTCTAATACACCTGGACAATAAATTGTGCTTGCTTACTTTCTTTCATACATAATGCTCATCTTCATATTTATGCTCCATGGGTAGCAGTAGTGCAGATAAACATTTCTATGAATCAAACTCTGGACGGGAAGGATTGGACACAATTAGAGTATTAACATTAGATAGTAATTGCTGGCCTGGCATAGTTAAATGTTGGTTTATTTAAATACAGCCACCAAATTATAATGGACTCTAATGCATGGGAATGAATTGCACTCTTGTTATGTTCAGTGAATACTTAGCTATATCCTTTATGTAAACATCCTACTCAAAGTAATCCAGTAAGGACATAAGGTAGAGTCTGTTTATTTTAAGAGGTAAACCACTCAGGATTATACAGGAATTAGGATGTGCATGCAGATACAGAGGTTTCCGATGTGAGGAAACTACAGGTTGTCCATTTCACTTTGCTTTTACTCCACAATAAAACATGGAGTGTGTTCACCTAATTATAAAACAGTCTATATTCCTAATTTACAGAAACATTTTAGTGTATATTATCTAAATCAGGAGTTAAATGCTGTTGACTTCAGTAGGAGATGAGCATGTGCTAAGTTTTAAGACTAGAAAAAGTCATACACTTCTTCATAGTAAATGCCTTATTATTTGAACTAATTAAATGTGCCTGGTACTTCCCATGATAAATCAATGGGTTTGATTTCTCATAACCTATAATACGTTGGACTGAAAGTTTACATGTTGAGCATCCTGCTTCTTTATGTTTGAAATTTTTTGGCCAACACAATCACTTCTGGATGCAAATCTGTGTCATAAAGCCTGGAGTACCACTACCACTGGGTCTGAATTCCAGAGAGGAGCCGTGCTCTCCTCTCACAACTGGAGGATCCAGCAGCCCATTTCATATCGGAACTGCAACAGTCCCATGCAACCTTTGATTACACAATTTTTTGTCTGTTATTTCTAAGAGACTTCTGTTTCCCTTGATGTACAGGATGGGGCTGGGTAAAGAAGCAAAGTGAGATCAGAGGTGTTCCTTGTGTATAACACCCCTACTTCATGTATTGCAGAATCTAGTATTTGTGTGATGAGTGAGGCAGGACACAAAAAGGTTAAGGTACTTGATTCCACTCCTGGATATCTAAATTATTATCTTGCCACCCTATCATTCCTGTGTGCTGTGTGCTAGATGGTCACTGACTGAGAGATCATAATTTTTCTGGCTATTTAGCTACCTTCCCTGTGGATCCACAGGCGTATTTCTGCACTTGGCAGAGTGGGAGATTGTGGTTTGAATTCATGTATCCCATCATGCTAAGTATTCTCAAAGATCAGGGCTCATTGAGTCAAATCAAATGCCTATTATTTTAGGGTACTTCTGTTTTCTTTCCTCCTGTGTCTACATAATTTAGGAATCTTAATGGCTTCTATTCCATTGAATCATGTTACTGACTCAGATTTTTGCTATAGGAAAGATGAAAAGCAATTTAATAACCCTCTCTTCCAGACCAGCATTTGAAGGCTATGTAGTCATTAGGGGAAATACTGAAAAAGCCCCAAAAGAAAGATAAATTTGAGGTTCTATCCATTCTGCCCACTGAACAAAGTAAGGATAACGTACAAAAAATATACATATTAATCTCTAAGTCATGGCAATTAATGAATACCTACAATTAAAATACTGCAATCCAGTTTAATGTTGATATCTCTTTTGCAGGATGAAATGGGATTTCATTAATTTAATTTATGTTCTTAAATTTAGGCAGACTTGATCTTTTTGTGGAGATCCTCAGGGGCACCTTGTGACTTCCACTGACCTACATAACACTTAATTTAGGCAAACTTCTTCATGACATAACTAAAACTTAGGCCCAGATCAGGTCTTCGAGTTAGCTGTAGTGTATACCATCAATTATTTTAGTATTATTCTGAAAGAGAGTTCTTAAATAGAATGGGAGACAGTAGGACATGCATATAACATACATCAACCAACACCAAATCCCACTTCTCAGACCCCAGTCCCAACTCACATGAGTCAGATTGAGGCAAAATAGAAAACTCCCGCTGCTTATATTTTCTCTACAGAGATCATTGCAAAGCATGTTGGATCGCACATTTAATCACAAGATAAGAAATATATTTGGGGCACTGTGCATAAAAGTGTTACCTAGTGACATCCCTTGGGACCCTGTGTTTTAGCTTAAAGTGCATACTTTTAAAAAAATGTTTCTGAGGTTATAAGGGTAAATGTTTTGGAGGAAGTTCCCAAAAACACAGGTCCTGAAGGAACCATACCCTTAATCCATTGGCTTGATTCAGTTTTCAGCACAATCAGTAAAATCCCACTGCCTTTGCTTGGCTTTGGATTAGGCCTCAAGGGTCATGAACTGGTTGAACTAAGCAGTGGAGCAGATGCAAGCTTCCTCAGCTTGCGGACCTTTCTACCAGATTTCTGTTCAAACTTGTTAACATCTGAATCTCAGGAGTGCTTTCTGGAATATACATCTGCAGAAACCAGCATATACAGCAAATGTGTAAATTATTGTCTTAAATCTCAAAGCTTATACTTCTAAAAAGGGCAACAGTAACTTTCCTTTTAGGGAACTGGAACTACATTCATATATACCTGCAAGCTTGAAGACCTCCTCTTTTGTGGAGTGTTTATGCACTCCTTATTCAGCTGCCGTACTACAGTTTAATTAAGGAATATGCCACTTAAACTGCAGTCAGCCACTATGGTCAGGGTACTTTTCCTCTGACTGCCACGGAGAGTTGGCTGTTCTAATTTCATTTGTTCAAATTAATTTGTTAACTCCCTCTGAGGAGGTAAGTAGTATGTCACAGCTTGAGGCAGGACCTCTGCACACAAATTCTTTTAGTTCATAGCAGGGTTCAGGCATGCAAATGTTGACATTTTGAAATTGTTTCCCCAGTAGGTCAAATTAGTATTAGTGGCTACAAAAAGAAAACACATCTACCCTGGTGCCTTTCATAATTAGACTAGCTGGAAATAAACCCAAATGTTTGACATTGTATTAGAAGCCATGTCAGCTGCTGCTGGAATTATATTTGTTTAAGGAAAAAATAAACCAAAACAAAATACTTTATGTATCTCAGATATTGAGTAGACAGTACAGGAAACAGAAATGCTTACCATAACTTTTGAAAATTTTGGAAAAGTTTAACTTTGGAAAAAGTAGTGCATTGGTTGTACACTGATTGGTGATGCATCACGGAGGCTCAGAATTCACTGTTTTCAAGACCTTGAGACAGCCATTCTTTAAGATTTTCCAGTATGCATGTGCCAATAGGAAACTTATTTATCATCAGGACAAGGAGTCATTTCCCCAGCTATTTTAGAAGTATGAATGTAGTCTGCAACAGAATGTCATGATGCTGCTTTGTAATGTCTTTCTTGGGTACTACTTAGTCCTCAAACATTATGATAAGGAGTTTTAAGGACACACTTCGTACACTTCACTTTAAGACTTGAAGTTAAATTCACATCTGCTCTAAATTAATTTGGATTTATTAAAGCAGTAGAGCAAGAGTTATACCAATTTCTATCCGCTGAAATCTGGCTCTAGAAGTTACTTGGAATCACCTAGTGTTGCATTAATTTGGAAACACTGAATCAGCATCCTGTTCAATTTTAGGTGAATTGCAACTTTATTTTTTTTTTTTTTTCAAATATCTGGGGTATACCATTAACCACAATGTGTTAGTGTGTGACTATCAAGGAAAAGTGTGAGTTCTCCTTTAACTTTCAGCGGGGGGTTTTGTGTGAATGTTCCTCATCTGTCAACAGTGACTCATGGTGTCTTGGATCAATGTGGGCATTTGGAAGCATGTGCGGCAGTTGACATACATAGACACTTGAATATTGCACCCAAAGGAGCATTCTTTTGGAGGGAAATTAGCAGAGTAACCAGTGGAGCTGCTGAGAATGAATAATATCACTGGGTCTGGAAGGGTAAGTGGAAAGTGCCCTGCCTTTTCCCCCCAAACATTCCGATTTTTAATGTGTCGTTTACATAAACCAAACTTACACTGGGGCTACACAACCCGCGTAAGCAATTCATTAAACTCATTGTGCAGGTGTGGCAATTTGGTACCAATGGAGAATGTTTCCTGAATTCAGGTGAAAAATAGTCCTGTTTTAAATCACTCCAAGTGCAAAGAAATGTAGAGTGTGAAACTATGAAGTAAATTAAAATTTGCAGTACATTTTGCAGAAATTGTTATGTTTTGGTAATTCTCATTTTACATAATAAAGAAAAGAAGGCAAACCCTGCTTTCCATTTCACTGTGCCTGGGCCATTTCATTAATACCTTCACTCTACAGGTCATCCTCTAAAGGCTTGTGTTCTGACAGGGACTTGAAGTAAATGGTATCTGTATGATATCTGATCTCTATTTTGGTAAGAAAAGTACAGTTCTTGTGGCTTAAGCAAAAAATTATATACTGATTCCCACTGATACTCCACAGAAGACTCAGAAACAGAAAACTTTCATTATTTCTGTTCCCTGATGCAAAATTCCACTGAACTTTATTGCTGATACTAACACTGAGGATGATGCTGCTACTGTGTTGATGCAATGAATAAACTATCATTTATTTAGATTGAGGAGACACCTAGGATCAGTGGTGCAGACTAGACCTCCTTTGTGCTGGTACAAAGAGAGAGGAAAAGAATTTAAAAAACCTAACTGGGATTCTTAGCATGGTAGGCAGTCACACCAGCTTTCCCCACCTCCCCTCCCAGTTAATTTCACTGAATAAAATATTGCTTGTTTTTGTTACTTTTGGAACAGTGTTTTCACTTTTGCAATTGTAATTCGTCTGCATGTCACCTCTCACTGACATCTGCTGCAGAAGGTGGGAGGAGAGGTGGCTAGACATCCTGCAGTTTGGCCATTTCAGCTGGTAGCATCCACCAGGAACCTGCTAGGAGCTGGTTCAGGTGGGACTGGCTGAGTACATTTAGAGCCAAAACATCTGAAAGTTACTTTCACTTAGCTTTGAATCCCCTTCTGAGGCTGCTTTAAATAGAGCCTGATGTACCAGGTGATTTGGTGTTCAAACAAATCCAACTATATTTACACTGACATGTATTTAAGCAAATGAACTTGTGCTCTAAGGTCAAGCACCACGAAGTTGTATCCGAATCGTGTTATGCATTAAGCCCAGCCAGAGAGAAGGTGCTACCTGAGTGCTGATAATCCACTCACTTTCCCTCTTCCATGTCTACTGGAAATTGCTGGTGGGTCTTTCTGGTGTTCACTTAACAGATGAACAAGTTCACTTCAAATATGGACAAGTTACTTCAAAACAAAAGG
Organism: Elanus axillaris; assembly: GCA_026212715.1. Taxonomy (NCBI): domain Eukaryota; kingdom Metazoa; phylum Chordata; class Aves; order Accipitriformes; family Accipitridae; genus Elanus; species Elanus axillaris. Next base: position 9,736,378 of record JANZLQ010000005.1, read on the forward strand.
TATTTAGAAGGAATTAGAGGTTGAAATGCTGTTACAGGAGATGGATTCAATCAGTGTGAAATGATGCTGTTTGCAAATACTTCCACTCACCCGGGGAGGCCCCAAAGGCTTTGAGGAGGGGAGACGGAGTGGGGAGGAGGACGGGTCAGGGAGGCCTCACTGGCAGCCACGGAGCATGGGCCGGGTGAGAAGGGAGTGGCAGCTGAATTCCATTTCATGTCTTGCATCTTCACTTTTCCTCTCAAGACTTAAGTCATGGCTGCACTTTTATCCACACGTGACTAGGAGGGAAATATGCTGTCTCCAACCACAGCCAAAGCAAACACATAGCATGGCATTTCCATAATAGGGATTCTCCATAGTAGGAGAAGATAATAGGGTTAGGTCAATCAGATAGCAATAGTTCCCCAGAATACTCTCTAAGTCTCCTACAATTTGAATTTCAGGAACTGGGTGAGCTAGAGCCTGTGTCTCTAAATTTAATAGCCTTTTAAGGATTTCTATTGCTTGATCTTATCTCTTTGGCCCTTGAAAGGATAAACAATTTTACCATTTACAACACACCATGTCAAGAATTTCCACAGCTTAACTGTGTGTTGTGTGAAGTGGATTAAGATATTTTGGGGGAGATTTTAAAACTAGTTAAAACACTTCACACTATAATTTCTTGGTGTTATCAAAATTGCAATTCAAAGTTTGCTTGCATGTCATGAAATTTTAGGTAGAAATGCACTCCTCCCAGCCCCTTTGGAGTATGCCCAGAATCCAGAAAATTAGTGTAATATTTTATTTAAGGTTTATTTTCCATTTTGAATCTAGTGGTTAACTAGAAATTTCTTGTTCCACATTTGAATGTGTAATAATTACAAAAACACTGAAAGTAGAACTAGTTTGGTTTGTGTAACCTGAAAGAAATTTAAAACTTTGACTGATAGAGCAGCATTAAGCATGAGAAAATTTACTCTGAGTTGAAAAATGGTATTGGGGGCTGTGCTGTTGATTGATTATTAATTATGTTTATGACATTTAGATGGAAGGGAAGAACTGCAAATTCCTTTCTGATGTTCAAAACCTAACCTAAACAGTTTGCAGGTATAACTGGAAACCTTTGATAAATAATGGTAACTAATTTGAAGTAATATTTAATCTAATGCACACTAAGTATATTCCACACATTGCAGAACTACAGCAATCAAATTCTTTTATCCATGATGGAACTCCCTTGATTTTCATTAGGGTAAATTAAGAGCAAAATTGGCCCTCATCACTTACACTATTCTGGCACTGAATTTTGTGCAAGGAGAGTCTGTGGTTAGAAGTCCCTCCTATATTTTGCTGCAATTAAAGTGCATTAGCAGAGCTGTGTGTATCTGTATGTGAGCTACACAGACTGTTTAACTGCAGTCAGTGCTTTCAGCCCCTTGCTGAAATTCATCCAAGCCATCCCTTGTGAATTAGAAGAAACAAGACCTATCAGAAGAGGAGGATGTAAAAGCAAGTATGAATTTTACTCATCTGTTCTATTAATGTGAAAAGACAATTTCTCAAAGTCCTGGATTTCTGATCAAAGTGAAGGGTGGATCCTACTCTGCAAAACCAGATTTTAACAGAAGGAGTGTTGATAGCTATGTCTGAAATTGAAAATATGAGGTCAGTGATTTGTACCCATATAAGAAAACCTGGACACAGTCCATCTAAACCAGCTGCTATATAAAATATAATGATTTACCTACAAGCAGAACTACCCCAAAGTCTATCTGCATCTTATTAATCACAGGACCTTGAAGACTTGTTACACAGATAGACACAAGAGTTTCATACATGATTTCCAAGCATAAAAAGACCTTTTTCTGAAGCAGGTCAAATGCATTTTCCATCATAAATCTGCCCCTGAAGTTCTGAAAATTCAAGTACTACTTATTCTATTTTACAATTTTGCATATGCAACTAAGTTTCCAGGGAAGCTTCCTAACCCTGCTGTGCATATTAACTAATTCACCTTAGTAAATAATTTGTGCAGGTTTTTATTGTCAGCTCAGTAATAAAATAAAAAATACATATATCAAACAAATACTTGTTTAATTTCAGATGAAATCTATCTCTGCTAGATTTCCCCCTGCATCACAGTATTTTAAGCTGTAGAGAGACACTCACTCTTGCAGTCTCTTATGCCAGGGAAAGCGTTCACACCCTCACTGACTGATGGCTGAACCACTGCAGATTACCCTCAGTCTCACACTGTCTCAAATTTGACATCTAAATCCTTCATGGACCTACCCCATAAGTCTCACAAAGAGTCAATGGTAACTTGGTTGTCAAATACCAACATCACACTTAAAAATAAAACCAATGGGCTTTTTGAAAATTTCCCCTGATATCCCTAACAAACTTAGCACGTCATATTTATTAGTTCTTTTAAACGAGCTCACTTGTTTTTGAAGTACATTGGTTTTGTACCTGAAACCAAGATTTCTTTAAGAGTTATAAAATACTTTAATACTCATTGCCATGAAAAATGAATACACTTGCAGGAGAAAGGATTTTATTATAACAGCTGCAACTTCAATACACATATTGACAGTGTTGATACTTTTGACTCCTAATTGTCCATGGTATGTGGATTGTAAAGACACTGACTCGACTTTGGACTTTCAGGTTCAATTGTTAGGAATTTAGAATAAAGGACAGTGCTGTTAAGAGACGAATGAGAAAAAAAAATGAACTGACCTCACTAGGCCAGCTTTTCAGAAAGGAATTTTCTAAAACATCATGGTATTTTAAGTAGTTTGTTGCTTAATAGTCCCCAGACATCTTGACAGGTTCTGACATTACCCAGACAGTTTTATTTTCACCTGAGAAGGTTTTTTTTTTTTCAGAAATAATGGTTCTTTGGAAAAGGAACTGACTTTAAAAATAAATAAATAAACCTAAAACTTCTCAGATTATACTTGTGCAAGAAACAGCAAGTTGACATTTTGTCTTCACGTTAAGTGTATCTATCTGAATTTCTTTCATTATCATGATTATGACAAAGTATAGTCATATCCCCTGAGAGAACTTCAAAGTAGCTTGCCTGCTTAGCCTGACGTAACACCGTAGTCATTCAACCTGCAGCTTCATCGAGGCACAATTAGTGAGGAGCAAAATCAATTAATCTTTTCTGGCCTCTTAACCAGTGTTGTTAGATACTACAAGTGCATAAGTGAGTTTCAAGCTAGCTCAGGTGTGTCTATACTGCAGCATGGTCAATATTTTGAGCAAGCAGGTGTGCCTATAGAGCAACAGTTCCTTTCCTGCTTTGATTTTGTTCTGGGAGAAAAAGTTCATGAATTGGAAATCTGTATCTTGCTCTTTTGGGGAACAGCCAGTGAGTAAAAACTATGCTCCATGCTATACTTGGACCCAACCTGTGGAGAGGCCATGCAGAGGAGAGTCTCCCACCTCATTCCTGCGTGGCCAAATGAAATACATTTGTGCCCTGGGAAAACAACTATCTGTGCTGTTATTGAAAAGCTGTTCATGTCTTTGTGATGCGATATTTAATGAGACAAGGATGGTACTGTTTATAGACAAGGTAATCCTTGAAGTGACAACTACCCACAATTTCCTTTTCTTGATAACCAGTACGGGTTCTGCTCCTTGAAGACTAACTTTCCAGCAGTATCATACAAACAGTTGAGAACTGATGAACTGCTAACTAGATCTGATAACTGAGTTAATGAATGGGATTTAGCTGTCTGTTTCCCTGTGCTAGCTCAGACAGTGCAATTTCGAGTCATACAGTGCCACACGGAGCTAACCAAGCTCGCTGAGGATATATTACCCAAGGTAGAGGGCTAAGTTAATACGCCTACAGTGTTTCTACTATTTGAGTTAGCATATTTAGAAACCATTCTCATTAGCTCAGTATTTTGCCATATTTTTTTCACCACATTTTGGAAAACCTTGAGAGTTATAGATGTTGCCCTTAACAGCTGGGGGCTCATTGGTACAATGCATCAATTCCATTAGTTCTCCTGAGCATTCCTTATACAGGCACAGATGGGAGGTAGCAAAGATGTTACCTACTCAAATCTTAAGCCAGATAATTTTTTCTCTTAGGCAGATAACTGCTTAGTAAAACCAGATCCTGATCTCTTTTCACCATCATTTATTTCTGCCTGATTCATCACAGACAAAAAAATGCTATAGGTAACTTTTATTGTCTGTGATTTTGTAACAAAATTGTGCTTAAATACATGTGAGGCTCACAGTTAAATAAGTGCCGCTTTCTCACAAAGTCAAATTCATAATATAGGATGTTACAATAATTTTATAAATATATGAAATCCAGCTTTACAAGTCTTTGTTTAGCTCAGAGGTTAATATTTCTCATGTTTTATAAGAAAATATAGAGCAATAAGGATAATCTAAATCCACTTTCACAGAAAAAAGGACAAATAATGCAAATAAAGGGAAAACAGTTTGGCTTTAAAAATCTAAATGTCTTATATCTTTAAAATGTCATGTGACTCCTTCAATTATTCAAATCAGGAACACTTTAAGTACTGTCGTGTAGCAAAATAGCACTGACATTAATGAGCTAAAATCTTCTCTCAGTTTTACAGTATAAAAAACATTCATCAGTATTCTGGAGTCAAAGGAGTCCATGCTTATGCTGGTGCAACTGAAACAAAACATTGGTGCAACATTCCTCCTTCCAAGTATCTGGTTTTAATCAAACTATACTCATGGCCCTCAGGTTTTCTTTGCTGCAGTGGAAGGTAGGCAGGAGTGTTTCATTTAAAATACTTGGTTTACATCATGAATGCACTAAAAACTGTATATTTTGCCCTAGTTACTTCTAATTGATAAATTGTAATGAAAAGATAGTTTCCTGAACTATGTTTCTGAACTACATGTTCTCTCAGAAACAACGAGTTTACAGAAAAAAAAAAAAAAAAAAAAGAGGTTTGTTTTTTTCTCCTTCCAGTAGAGTTTGGTGAAATCAGGTGATTGGCAACTGTTATGATAAGGTAGATGAAGAGGATGAAAGCTAGGACTGATTGAACAGCTGTGAGAGGCTCTGTTCCAATTGTATTTTGATTACTGATAAGATAACCCTCCCATTTCTCCCAGTGATTTATCTCATTCAAATTACAATAACACTGAATTGCCATCAACAACAAATGCTGTGTAGTTTCAAGTTTATCTGGCTCATAATGTAGAAAAAAACCAAAGGTGCTGATTACAAAAGTTTTCATGTTACATTTCTAAAAATGGATAAACCCCTTATTGCACTATGTGATCTCATACACTTTATAAACCTGTGGTTTTTTTTCATTTCGGGTAAAACTGATCACTTTCTGATATTCCCAAGCAGTGTAATTCTAAAATTATGTGAAAGCATGAGTTTTTGAGGGGAGGGTTCATAATTTTTCTGTGTCTTTTTTCTTCTGCTCCTAATATGAAATCAAAGGCTAATTCTTAAAAATAATTTGGAAATTCTGGAACAGTTTGGATGTTACTAAAAGACTGATAGCCTGACCAGTTAAAGATGTAACAAAACAAAGGTTTCTGCAATTACTTTTTTTTTTCTTTTCTCAGATGAAATATTAAATAATAGATAATTAGCTGTCCTATGTTTTTTAATTAATTACTTTGTAGAAGTTTGAAATATACCATAGACTGTTAGCAAGATTCTTATTTTTCCTTAGAGTGGGCTGCTGAGCCATTCTTCTCACTAAGGGCTAGATCCTAAGGTCCCAGTGATGTCTGAGGTGTAGATGAAGAAAGTAATTGAGGTATAAAGTAGTGAAATCCTGGAGGGGGAGGGGGGAAGGTTATTCTTCAGGCCATTGGCCATGTTCCTAAGCATTAGACTTGGAATGGGGTCAAGCTCACCTGATTTCAGACACCTGACACAACAACCGTCTGAGTTCATTCCTGTCAACTTTTATAACATATGGAAATCCCCCACTGAAATACCCCACTGTGTGCATGGCAGCTGTTGTCTCTTTTGGATGGGGAATGGACTCAGAACACATCTGGTGCCTTTTCCCTGTTTATATCCCTGGTTTTACCAAATAAGCTCTGCTGGCTAGCACCTTGCAGGAAGCTGCCTTGATTTCCTGCCAGTCCATGCCTTTTCCTTGACTGTTTGACAGGGGCAGACTTCACCATCTACATTCAGAGAAATAAAATGGAGAAGCTACAGGAGCAGCTGGAAGTTAAAATAGCCACTTTGTTTCCTTGCAGAGTTGAATTAGTATCTTAGAATTCAGCAAATAATCACTCAAAGAGTAAAGACTAATTTATACCTGGGATTATTTAGACAGATATACATGCTGATATACAAAACAGACACAATATGCATCTGTGTAAGCAACATATGCATGTGCAAACATGTGGCCACCTGATACTCTGTAGCCAAAGTAAAAGCCTGGCGAGAGAATAAGGAAATGTTCTAGCATGAAGTTGTGGGAGGCATCGCTCACAATTCAGCAAAATCCCTGTTTGATGGCATAATACGCATTGACTCATCTTTTATCTACTGCTAGGCGATACGCAGCGAGATCTTATCATTGCAGGCAAAGGAATGAAGGTTGAGAATTTTGTGCAACCTGCAACCCACTCATTTGATTCACAAGCATGTTATGACGAGCAGAACTGCCTGCATAATCCCGTCACTCTGCGGAGTCACCAGTAATAGGACAGGGCCAGATCTGAATCCTAATGAGGAAACCAAGATTTTTCTAGAAAATGTTTTTCCTAGAAATTGATATGGCGCTTTGATCCTTATCAACAAAAATAATGTTGGCTGGCATGTTATTGTGAAGCCTGTAACAGGAATGCAGGCCAAAGCTCACAAATTTTCTAACTTTTTACACTGACAAACTCCCTCTGACTAAAAAGATAGTTTGCCTGGTAGTAGATAAGTAAAAAATAAGTTGCTTTTCTTTTGTTATGTTCTCCTCTTGACAAACTCCACTGAAGGAACACAGACATATAACAAAGTTTACAGCTGAATGCCAACCGTGGAGAAAGCAAACCCCAGGATCTGCCTGACTCTATTCATCTTAGCTATAGCTGTGGTTTTCTGGCTTATTCTTTAATGAAAAATGTGTCATAAAAATAAACCAAATCTACATTCCTTGTGCATGCATATCTCCATGGATTTCACTGCAGGAATTTGGCCGTCTGTGTGTACACATACTATTAAGTTGCGATTCCATTAGCAAATTAAATAACCATGTATTAAAAAGAAGGCAAGAGTTAGGGACTAGTTTTCTTCTGTAAATTTGCCAGCTTGTTCTGGCAAAGTGAATGTTCTGACACAAGTCAGACTGGATCAACAGAAACATTAGTTAGTAGAAGAAAGACCACGCAGGGCCTACAGAAAGACAGATTGAAAAAGGTCCAATTCTTCAAGTTTGGCCACTGGCAGAGAAAGGAGAGTAAGATGGAGCAAGTGAGTCAGGACTGACCTAAAGGTAGTTCAAGTGAAGTAGGTAGTAGGAGAATCTGGCCCACAAACCTTGAGAAACTCAACCTCCAGCTGGTTTCAGTGATGATCACAAGTGAAAATTCATTATAATATAATGGTTTTTAAGATATGGTTCATTTCAAACCATTAGTTTTGGTCACCTGTAACACTCTTCATAAATGTGGGAAGCAAGCACCAATGACAAAAGCAACAAAGTCTTTATTACCTCCAAAATATCACCACCCACTCTAAATCTACCTCATAGAGGATTTCATAGCCAATACTACAGTCATAATGTGCAGTGGTTAGTATTATGGGGTTCATCTATTCCTGTTCAAAACAACAGGCATGACTACAGCTGAGGATGTGTCAAAAGGAAATAAGAAAATGCTCTCTGAGCAATTACTGAAGAAATGGTACTTGGCTGCAACAACTGATGGGAGTAATCTTACCGTCTTTTCGATAAAAGTAACTGGGCAAAGCATAGAGGAAGTAAAAAATGACTTTAAGGACAGGCACCATTACCTGTCTGTGTAGGTCATAGATATGCCAACCTTTAATAAGAATAACAACAACAACAAAAAATGGAGAAGAATTAGAGTATGCATAGTCACCAGTATTAATTCAATTGACTTATTGAAGGCATTCATCATTTTCGTCTTGTCATTGCAGTGCAATCTTTGCTGTAAACCTTGGTTTATTTTAGCACTGATCAGCTATGTACCTTGCCAGCATGACTGATCAACATTTAACAGAATTGGTGGATGTCAGTGCCCTTCTGGGAGTGTGCCCTGTCACTGCTGTTTCTGTCATTCTCTCAGCAACAGTCACTGGCTGGATACTGAAAAGACACTGGATGGTAAACACTTAGAAACTAATGAATTTGAGGAAGTGGAATACTTAATTTGTATTGATTGTGCAAATGTCATTGCTTTGCTCTTCAGCAGCCCTTTCCAGAATGTCATATGAAGCCATATTCATCACTGGAGGAATATTTGTAAGTTAGAATAAACAGCAGAGGAACTGCAGAGATTATTTAAGTTTTTCACCTCTTAGTTGTGATGTAACTCAATCCTAACTAAATTAGTAGTGAATGAGAATCATTAGCACCCAAAGGACATTTTTCTCCTCAACCTATATTCTCAACCTGATTCCTGATAAGGAGAAACCTGATTTCACATGATTTGAAATACACTGCTTGGATTATGCTTAGGCCTAATCTCTTGGGCAGTTAGAGCCTGGAAATCTGATCATCTCCTGCAAAAGTCAATAATGGGACAACACAACAGATACTGGTTTACAATGTCCTAATGTCCTAAGAGAAATGTCCTAATCTTAGAGAAGGCAATGGGATTTAGCTTTTAATTTGACTTTAAGTTGCCTGTTCACAAAAAAACCCACAGTGTTACCTTTAACATTGTTGCATACTCTAAAGAGTCACAGAAAGTTAAAACAGAAAAAAAAAAAAAATTCCCTGCACAGCTACACCTGGTCCTTTTAAGTTTTACTGTTGAGATACCTGAACAGTGAAGATGATGATGTAATTTACTCTTGGCCATAATAAACCTTAGACTCCAATGTTATGATCTAGCATTTTTCATGAATATTAGAAAGAAAAGAAAACATCAGTCACTATCTGTGGATGTGAAGATTTAGAACTCTGCATTAGCAAAATCACATCAGGCTTGTTTTAAACCAAGTAGCTGTGTGCCTAACTGGTCTTATTTCAATTTACACCAGTTTTACATTTGTGTAACATTGACTTCAGCAGATACTTGCCTTTATGCCGCAGTCACAAAGGGCAGAATCCTACCTATGGGAGTTCAAACCAAGAAAGATGAAAAAATTACAAAGCTTTTTGACAGCTGTATTATAAGAAAAATTATCAGATACAGATGACAGCAAAGCATTTCTAGCCAAGAGAATTCTAAGACAAGTTAAGCAATCAATCATCTGCATCACTCACTATTCAGTGAGTCGACATTCAACATCTGAATCAGTCATTACAATGTAAAGAGAATTAGTAAAGTCTCTAACAAAATGCAAATAAGTGAACTGGAGGACAATACAGTCAAATTCTAGAACTTGGCAGGAAGCCAGAAGAATTATTTTGACAAGACTGCTTGGGGTGATTTGATTTCTTCTTGTTACATTTAAAAAAAATAATGAAAAAAAATTGAGAACTTAAGTCTTGAGTAGTACAAGTTTTAAAAAGTATTCTGTGATACAAATGTATAGTTATATTTAGCCAGAAAAAAAACCCCATAGAATAAGGAACAAAATGTAGTGCATGCTCTGACACTTTGCTACACTGCTATGCAAATGAACTCTTTGGTGCCAGTAAGAGTTTTTCTGAATAAGTGCAAAGAATACTGGGGCAAAGCTAGCCTTAATGGTATGCAACTCTCGGTGTTATCCTTATCTTCCTTGAATATGTTGCCTACTAATTCTTGCCATTATAGAGTATCATCCTGCTTCAAATTCCACCTGGTATAAATGAATGTGAAAAATAGGTTTAACATCTGTGCGACTACTAAGCTGCAGGTGCTGAAATTCTTTAAAATAAGTACCACTATTATGTAGGTCCAGAAAAACCCCACCTAACATCTTACGTGTTCTGGTTAAAATAAAAGAAGGGGAAAAAAAAAAAAAGGAAATCAAGTTTAAAAAGAAAATTAAGCAGAAGCTTCAGCTTTAACAGCAGTTTGATGTTGACTTTTAGCAGCATCTGGGATGCTACTTTACACTCACTCATCAATTGGAGGAATGGTGGAAAACAGGAGTGTTCTTACTGAAAACCAGAAGGGCATAGCAGGTAGCTGCACTGTTAGGCAAATCCTAGACATCTAGGCATTTGGCAGCTGTTTTGAGAGGAGCAACACTTGTCCTTGGCTTGCACATACGGCAGAGCTAACACAAACATTGGATGCCTGGGGGTCTGGCCATGCCTTCTAGCTGTCAGCTCTTGGATCCCAATGTATTCACTCCCTTTTGCATCTTTCCTCATGGGTGCTATGTGAGGAGCTTCACTAGCATCGATGGAACTGCTCCTGCTCCTAAAATTGCATGTTTGCCTCTGCACATCAGAAGGCTGGGACTTGAACCGCATAGGATTTGTCATCACAGGGAAAGTTTCTTGTCGATGACTTACTAGTGCAGACATATTTGAAATGATAAAGATGGTTTGGCTTTGGTCCTGATATGAATGTAGATAAGCAGGACTAAAGAAAGAGCACTTTCATGAAAGTTTATACTAATATGGTCTGTATTATCTTATGGAAAAAATATTTTAAGTGGTTTCAGGAAAATGTGTATGCCTTTGTTAATATTTGTAAACAGCTAAGAAGATTCTGTAGATCCTTGTACTTAAAAAAATCCTGTCCTTGGCAAGTGTAACGGCTCTGTGAGGAGTATGAGAACTAGAAAATTATTCTTGAGTTTAAACAGAAGCAAAATTACCTTCTCTAGTTTTATTCTTGTGATGGATAAATACACAATTCCAAGCAAGGGAGCAACATGCTGCCTGTGTCAGTAATCTGGGAAGATAATAATACATGTAAGAATAGATTGTACATGATATTTTATCTCGTCAACTAGTCATTCTTATCCCCTTTCTCATAACTTAGAGATGTGTATGAAATAGTTTTGTATGCTGGAAGTAGGAGATTTTGTGTTTAGATGTGTTTTTTGTCAGCTGGTCATCCTCAGGTTTATCCTTGTAAATCTCATTGATTGAACAAAATTGAACTTTGTCCAAGAGCTGATGAGTTACATGGATAGAATTTTACTACCTAAAATTCATACAGGCTTTTAATTGATTTCACTGGTGTTTTGACCTCTGTTTATGTAGAGCTGAATCTCACAAGCAGTTTGGGTTTGGGTACTTGAAAGAAAAACATTTATGGGCCCAGGTACATAATGTTTTCACTGGCTTCTACTCCATTTCTAAAGTGAAATCTGTACAAGTCAAAATATACATCTGTATTTTATCAAATACATTAACAACAAAAGTATTACTTTTATCTTACAGAAATGTTGGAATCCAACAATATAATCAGTTTCAGTGGACTAGCTAATAGCTCCAGTTACCATACTTTCCTCTTGGATGAAGAACGCAGTCGGCTGTATGTTGGAGCAAAGGATCACGTATTTTCTTTCAACCTGGTTAACATCAAGGAATATCAAAAGGTACTTTCATTCATGCTTTGTACAATGTAAATATATACTTTTAATGTTGCAGAATTGTTATTACTCAGACTATGTTGGGCACTGTATGAATTATGTAGTCAGTGTTTGGGTGTCAGGAATACTATTACAACAAAAACATCTGCTGACTTTATGAAGAGAAATTTATAATAAGCCTATAACCTATAACTGTATAATCTGCAATAATTTTTTACAAACTATGAAAAGTTAAATAAGTGGATAATCCATCTATTTCCCAAACAAGACATACTTTCATGTTTACTGCTAAAAAACCCAAACAACTGTTATGACAGTTTGCACAAAAAGTCCTTATTACTCTATTTGTTTGCAGATAAAATGAAGCTGTTTGGGAGTCTGAATGTTGATTTCTCTCCTTTAACCCAGCACTTGTAGGCACTCTGCTTCTGCTGCTTTCAAACCAAAACAGATTTACTATTAATAAAAGAGGAATAGGTCCATAAAATCTTGCCATTCTTGATGGGGAGTATAATTTTCCAGTAAAAGGTGGTGACGAGTTAGAAGCTGACAAACAGTTCAGTGATGTTCTTTTGTTGGGGTCTAAATAAGTAATTTCATTTTTCATACATTTTAATAAGACAAAATGCTAAGAAAGTAAACAATGAGATGAAGGTTTGATTTGTTATATTAAGTATTTTGATGGCACATTTAAAAATCCAGGGAGAACTCTTTTATGAGAGATATATTGCTTCAATACTCAGGGATTTTTTTTTCTTGGTGTTCCTGACCTTTTGCCCGTTTGACTATTAGCTTCCTAAGATGATAGCAATAAATACCTTGTGTTTTCTGTTCAGAGGGAAGACAGGCTATTCATTTGTATTCTCTAAGGAAAAAGGATAAAAGGAAAACTGGGTATTTTCTTTTCTATTCTCTTTAGAGCAGCTATAAAGGAAACTAGCTATTTATTTGAATTCTCTGAGGGATTGATAGCTTAATGTGCAAAACATCTGGAATAATTAAAGGAAAGAAGGTGTTTCTATTGCAGAAAACAGCTCTGTAGAATGAGAGGCATTGTATCTTACATACTTATGTATTCAGATACCTTTAGAATACTATTTGAAATTACATACAAATATTACTATATTAAATAAAGAATTGCTGTTGGCAAAGTTGGCAACAGATTTAAAGAGCAGACTTACACTTTAGACTTCAGATTTAAGAACAGACAAAATGCTTAAAGAATTTGGGGATCTGCTTAGTAAAGACACAAGGGTCACAGAAGGAACTTCAGTCAAACTTACAATGCAGCCAGTGTTCCACTTGAGATCAAACTTCACTAGTTGTTGCTTCCACCATGTAAAAAAGAACTCAGGTTTCCATCTAAATACTGATAGCAAAATAGGACTCCAAAGGAGCACAACTCAAAACCCCAAACTTTCCAGTGTATTAAAACCAGTTCCATTTAGATGACATTTAAACCAAATTAGAGGAAAATATTGTGCTGTGAGAGTAAGGAAAAAGAACATCTAGCCATTCATTTTCTGATTAGAATACTGGTTTGAACAATACAGAAATCTTTGCCCAAAAATTGAACTGAATTTGAACTGGTCCTTTTGGGAGATCTCAGAAGTTTGGTTAATGTTTTTCAACCTAGTAAACTCAAATTTTCACGTCTCTGCACATTTTAAGCTGAGAATAGAAACAGGAAGTAGCAGGAATCCTTTGAGAGAGAATGTTCTCATGAAATTTTCAGCCTTATTTTATAGACTTAAGGTGTTTGATTGCTGTTTGGATTTCAGTTTGGATTTCATTAAGTTTTAAGAAAATTTTGAATTTAAAAATGTGGTTTTAAACTGTATTTTCAAATGTCATATATAACATCTCCTTCAACCTCTTCTGTCATCCATATTGATTCTTTTTTCCTATATTTTTGAATACTTTGCCTTTGCCTTTCTTTTAATGAACTATATTGAACACCAAGGCTGTAGTCCATACTTATGGCCATTCATATTGCATTATCTGAGGCTCCCAAATGAATAGCCTGACATTTTATGTGAAGATCATGTTTTATTCTATATGTAATTCCTAAAAGCTTTTAAAAAAAAACATGAATAATTGACTGTGAGTGTCTCTGGATTTTCTCTGTATGAGGTGAGATCCATTTTATGTTAAGCAAACACTACAGTAAACCTAGGTTTAGGTTTACTTATGTTAGGGTAGTTCTATAGGAGCAGCATAAACATTTCTATTTCAATGGTGTGATACTTTTCAAATACCATGTCTTCCTTTTTATTATTTAATTAACTAACCTTAGTAAAAGAATGAACTAGTAGACACACTGAAAAGGGAAACACCTCATTTCTGATGCTGTAACTCTAACTTGAGATCACATTTCACATAGATCCAATTTACTGTTAGTATCTGCAATTTTTTGCTCTCAGTCTCCATTCCATTATAACAGATTTAAAACAGTGAAAGAACACTCACTTAATGGAGAGTCAGCCCTCATTGTTAGTATACAAGATTCACTTCTAAGATTCACAATGCAGACTATATTCAAGATTGTTTTTACTACGATTCCTATTATCTCTATTTTGCTCCTATCATTTCATTTCTTTGTCATCAAATTTTAGGGAATAAAAGGAAATAAGGAAAAGAATGGGGAAAAGAGAAACTGGGTAAAGATGCTCTGTAGCATTTGGTCTGCAATTTTTGATTATTGAAGCATGAAATAACACAATGTGATTTTTGTTCTGTGTCTTTAGATTGTTTGGCCTGTATCTCATTCCCGAAGGGATGAGTGCAAGTGGGCTGGAAAAGATATTCTGGTAAGTACAAATCTTTTTAGCATTTCTTTTTCTTTTATAAAACATTGTAAATATTTTATTATGTCTTATTGTGTAAATTCTTAAAGTATTTTTCCTCCTCTCTAAAGTCACACATCTGATCATAACTTCAGTCTTGAGTTATCTCAGCCTTCTTATCCAAAATAATGAAATCTCATCCTCATGAACAAGGGTTTAAATTTTAAATGGAAATCATGCAAATTAAATAGACTTTATTAAAAACAAAACAAAACAAATTAAACCCCAACAACAACAAGAAAGAGAAGGGAGGAGAGACATCAGAATGAGAAATATTAACCCTTGTATACTTGTCTCGTGACCTCAGGGTACATAATATTTTAACCTGGTTTTGCCCTACTCCAGGTTCCCGTCCTACAGTGAGTTCTGAGAAGTGCTTGACTTTGAGATGGTTTGTGGCATCTCTCTGGAGTCGGTGGGTTTCCCTGAGCTCTTTCCTGCATGGAATTCAGAGCAAGATTGAGGAAAAAGTGGTTTTAACATTCTGCATCAGTTTTGGTGCCTCAGGAAAACACTGTTACTCTAGGCATCATTTTCTGTACATTTTCCCTCATTCTTGCATACATCTTATTGCCTGTATTTATGAGGTAGGACAGACATAGCCACTAGCCCCAAAATAATAATCATTTCACACTGATAATAACTGACTTCTTTATAAGAACAATATTGGAAATGGGAAGACAAGGCTGAAGAAGGGAAAAAATGATAAAAAATACATGCATGCAATAAGCCAAACAAATACTTGCATAGCATAGCCAAATGGGAAATCGTTGTGGTTGCCAAGGTATAACTGAGAGTGGAACTTGGCCCCATGTGTATATGCTATTGGCCTGATTTTCAGAGATGATTCCGTAAAATATTCATAATGCCAACCATATGCCTCCAGAGAGCTCCATTTGAATAATTTCCTAGGTCATATCAAAAATAGTTTCATCAGTCTTTACTTATGCCATAGAGGACAGTTGTCTTCATAAAAAGGCATTTGGGAACAGTAGAGGTGGATTAGGTAGAAACTAAGAAATATGGGTTAGCTATATATGTGAAGGGACAGCTCAAGTGCCAGACACTTGGCTTATCTCATTACATAGAAATAATACATTTAAATTAATCCTTCTTTATGTTCACAGATAATTTCCAGGAGTACACTCCAAGGTGAGGACTAGAATATCTAATATTCAAGGTTAAAAAAAAAAATAAGGCTAGTGCTAAATGTCTGAGCAAATTAACTAACCTTGCAGCTTGATCTTATACTAAGTATTAAGATATTACATTAAGTAGATTATTTAATAGCTCGGTTTGAAGCCTGGGAAATTAATAAGAGATTCAGCACTTAGAATGAAAGTATACTGTTTTATTTTTTAATAATTTTTTTTAGAAATTCACAATAGTGAGAAAGAGTATGTTTTATACATTGCACTAGGCTGATTCCAATCCATTCACTGTAAATAGAGACACTATTATTCCAGAATGAGCTGGGAAGTTCAGGACCCCATCCTCTGATTATTTGTACTGTAACTATTTTATTCACCCTGATTCCTATGACATTAAGGCAGCTAAGCCTGCTGATCATGAGTAAAAGGTGAAGCCAATGCCATATCCCAATGCTGTGTGCGACCCCGGTGCATTAGCTGCCTGCTATGATCCTGTGCATTAGAAGCAGCACTCCCATGAGTTGGTTGAAAAGAATAAGGCAAAACAGGAGCACAGAGTTCACAATACACTGCAGCCCAAACTGAGGATAACAGTAGTACAGCATAATGTTGCTGGAATCAGATAATTTGTTTTCATAAACATTTCTCACATATATGGGTTGTTGGGGTTTTGCTTTCTTTTTTTAATTTTTAGTCTTCTTTACAAGTGTAGGTGAGAAATAAAAAAAAATAAGCAAACGCATAGGCTGTATGTAATGTGGGTCCATTTTTGGCAGGCAGCTAGAAAGATAGAATATATATCTTGGTGTGTTCAGGTCATCTTCTTTATATATTTACAGCTACCTATTCTTGCCATAAAACAGTGCATTACAAAGTATTTAATGTAACTGCTTTAACTGTAATTACAGATCAAGATTACAGATCATTTAAGAAACTTATTCCTCCTTCATATATTCCTTAAAGCCATTGTCAGTACCTTGGGAGTGTGAAATGTAAAGGCCATAAAAATAACTCAACAGGCTCTCATTAGAGGGAACAAGAAAAATAGAGGACAAAAAGAGTGGCATATAAAACATGCTTGATTTAATATTGCTTTCAGCATGTACCACTGCTAAGATATTAGATACTCTTCATTTGTGATGGTTCAGAACTTTCTACATGACAGTCTATACTTCTGCATTGAGTTTTTTTTAAAAAACTTTTTTTAATTATTGATCTCCAGGGGAAGCCAGTGCTGAAAATGCAAGTCCCCACTAATAGGCCAGGTGCACTGCAGCAGCTGCAGAACAAGTATAACCCCGGCTCTGCCCCACTGCTAACCTCAGCTATGACCTCCGAGATTTCCTCTTATAATTATAAGAGGTAATTTACTGTCGTTTTCACTCCTTCAGAGGGATTCCTTACGCTGACGCTGTCAGTCATGCCAATCTAGGCACAGCAGGTTTGTAGCTCAGGACAGTCCACACGGGATTTGAGGAGAGCAGCCGATGTGGGCTCTTCCTGCTCTCCTGATACCCCTTTGTTCCTTGAGCAGTCGTTTCCATTTCTGTTTCTTAAAGGGCTTAGTATATGTTAATTAGTTAAGCTTTGCTCACTGTATAGATAGATAAACCTTTTAAAGTATGCTTCGGGTCAGGTTTTTTAGATGAGTAAGCTGAGAAGAGAGGCTGAAAGACTTTCCCCCCCCAGCTATGCATACTTACTTACAGCAGGACTTCTCTGATAGAAGCTAACTGCTACACTTTCCTACAAAATATAGATTTTTTCCAGTAAAATCGTAATTACTGTCCCATGTTAAGTACTTACTATTACAATATATATTTCCATTTCCTCAGTATAGAGTATCACAAGCACCAAAGTTAACATTGTTAATGAAAAAGACTATAAATAACAAATAAAATATTTGCTTACATAATTCATCTAAATAAGCAACTCTGTGAGGATTTCTTGCTCTTCTGGACTTCAGTCTCTCATTTGATCTATTCTGGTTGCTGTAAGTCCCATGAATGTTTCTCACGATTCCTGACCAGACCTTGGTAATGATCAAAGAAGACAAAGTCTCTACAGAATACTTCTCAGCTTTTATACTGAACTTACAGTACAGACATGCTGCTAGTCATATCCCTCACTAGTGAGCCTCAGTGTTTTGATTTTAAGATCTCACAGGCACCTGGGACCCAGCAGAAACACATGGCAACCTCTGCATTACATATGGGTTAAATAATAGGTAACTGCAAAAAAAAGTGGCTCCAGTTCCACTTTGACATTCCTGGAATGTCATAAACCAGCAAAGCAAAGCTTGGGTGATTTACAAAAGTTACTAGAAACACTAGTTAGTTTTGCAGGTAGGGATAGGGTAGGAATAGCTTCTTGACTGGAAAGCTCATCTAGTCCTTAAACTATTAATTTACTATTTAAAAGTTTTGGCTGCTGTTTAGTCAATAGATCTCTGCACTGGATTTGGCTGAGGCATCATAGCAATAGTTCACATGGTACACAATTCATCAGAGAAATCCCCGTTAAAGGGTATGATAGATTTCCCTGACTTGAAAGCTTTAAAGATGTCTTTCTGAAGGGCACCTTAGGATGTTATTTTCAAGTGTGATTTGACTCTCTAATTTATTTAGCCACTTTTAAAGATCCCAGCACAAATTAAATTGTTGAAATGGCCCCTTCTGGCCTTGACATGCATAAATCTTTAAAATTTCAATGGGTACTTTAACAAAGTCACATAGGACAAGCTACATGATGGCAGATAGTTATACACAGTTTGCATGCTACATGAAAACGGCTTCTCCCTGGATGTTTCTGGTGAGAAATAAATGTTGATATACAAACAGATACAAAGAGTACCAAGTACTTTTACTTGATACCAGCAAGCTCCTACGTATTTCTCTGTCAAATGAACAAACAGGTCCATACAGAGAGTTACACTTTTGTGTCATTTCCCTTAACAGCTAAAGTGTTATCAGCACAATTGTGTGTGTATTAGCACTGACTGTATTATAATTTATAGGAGATAGACATCTTGGGCTACTTAATTGCCATTAAATTTTACCTAGTTATTAACTCCTTCCTGAATTCAACTGTGATTGACATTTTTATTATCGATAGTTCTCTTGGTGGTAATTTGGAATGCTTTAGAACAGGAACCTATTCCCAGTTTTGAAGAAGACAGACTCTTTACACTACAGAGGATAGAGCTCTATATATTCTGGGCATACTTCTTTGCATCTAAGTGAGGCTTGCACTTAATTATTGAGTTCATGGTTCATGCAGGTAGACTCACATGGCTGTAATTTAATTCACCATCTCATTTGTTATGATAATACTTAATTTAAGCCAAAATGTTCATATGCCATCTCAGTTTATGCTTCCATTAATTTTTTCCAGCCACTCCCTAAATCATAGGAAGATTAGCAATTCCACAGGCTTATAGATCCATCAGAGTGCAATGATTTGGAAAGAAAGAAGAAGAAGAAAAAAAAAAGAAAAAGTGGTGTAGAACTTAACAAGTGTCCCTCAGCCATTTCTGGTGATACATTGGAAAAACAAAGGTGGCAATAAATAAGCACTATTCCCTTTAACTCATTTTATTACTGTTGTTGCCTTAGGGAAAATATAAGAACATGGAGGCAGAAAGTAAAAGTAATTCTTTTTCATCTGTTATTGTAAACAAAGATCTGAAGAGGGAATCTGAAAATTAAATATACAATGCTGGTTGCATCCAGAAAGCCTGCTTCTAAATTCATCTGACAGGTACAATTTTTCCGGTCAAATTACCTCTGGCCATTTGGGTGTGCCAAAAAGAAGTTCATTCCATTCTGCCAGGGTTCTTCCTTTGGAGGACATCTACAGCCGGTTTTCCAGCTTCTCTACCACCAGCCCTCACCACCATTCCCATTTCCTTTCCAGCTCCTTGGCTCCAGCATAACATTGAAACACTTTAACAGAGCCTAAAGACCCAGGACCCCCATCCAGCCTGGGGAAAAGGGAAAGGTGAATGGCCCCTGGGAGTAGAAAGGGGTAAAGTGAGCAAAAATCCAAAGCAATGGACCTCCAGTGAGATTAGGGACAGAATTTACTCTCAGTATTACCTACCACAAGTAGAAATGTGACTTTTGAGCCATTTGTAAGACAAATAATGCCACTGCATATCCCTTTCAGCACTATCAACTGTTCCAGTTAGTATGCTGGGTTCATTAGCTTGAGGGCTGCTCACTCCTTAATCTTGTCCATGATCTTTAATGTGGGCATGATTTCCTGCCAAAGCATTTCTTACCATTTGGGAGATGAGGGAGTCAGATATTTCATGAGGTAGTGTGCTGCTGAGTAAAACTGCTTTGCATAGACTACAAACAAAAAAGAAAGATAGATAGGGGAAAAAGAATAAAACAAACCTACAAGCCTTTCACTTAGAGGTGCAATGAGCTTGGTAAAAAAGTATAGTACACTGGAGACTTTCAAAGTCCTGTGGAGATCTCTAACAGATCCCAAGGGGGGAAATTCTGGTTGCGCCAGCTCCAGTTCTTGGATGGACCCCCACAATACACCCACCAGCATAAAGCCTCATTTATGACTCTTAGTTCAGATGTTGATCCTACAGCTTGTGTTCATTTAGGCATTTGCATATATTTCTTTATAAGAATCGACCAAAGCAAATCAGTTACTGCAAGGTAGTAACTTGTGTACTTATACAGAGGAAGAATTAAGTTGGCAGTTGTTCCGATTTTCATATTTTACTCACTTACATATCATGGGAAGTCATTTAAGTCTTTCAGTATGGGGAACAAATTGATAGAGATTGAGGAGAAAGCTGATTTTCCAATTTGGGGCCTATTTTTCTGTTTATAGGTGTGACTATAGAAATTTACTTCTGAAGGAAACAATATTCAGCAAATTTAATGCAGTCTTGCAGAAATGGTTTTTTTTTTGTTGTTTTTGAAATACAAAGTCACAGAGTTAGCAAAGAGGAAGCAAAGGAGAAATGAAGGAACAATCATTTCGAAAATTATGGGGTTTAATTTTCTGTCAATAGGTGTTCCTCATGAGCCCTAGTTTGGCCTTGGCAAAATCTGAGAATTACTTTTATTTATGGCTGAGTTACCAGCTACTGCTATTTCAAAATGATGTTGGGTAATTCCTTTTTATGATTTATTGCATCCCAGGATGGACAGAGTGAATTTATCCTTGGTACATGTCTTTCCAGAGAAACACATTAACTGGGTAACTAGTAAAAATGATCAATATGTTCAGTTCCTGTTCCCTTTCAGGGCTTCAGTCTGAAGCTCATGAAGTCAGAGAAGAGCCTTTCCTTTGGTGCCAGTTACATCTTTTCTTCTTTTCTTTTTCTTTTTTTTTTCTGAATTTGCTTCACATTCTTTCTATTTTAGCAAATAGATTTTTTTGTTTGTTTGGGGTTTCTGGGGTTTTTGTTGTTGTTGGGGTTTTTTGTTTACTTTTGTTTAGGTTTTGGGATTTTTTGTTGCTTTAATAAAAGAAAGGCTAGTTTAAAAATTAAGGATAGGTCTGCTCTGAACAATCACATATCACAGTTCCTCTATACTCAAGATGTGGTCACTATGGCACTATCATATTAGTCCACAACTAATGTTTTTTTCTATAGTCCTGTTACTTACACATGCCAAACAATAGGTTTACCTAACTCCTCCCTGCTGCACACAAGTCTAAAATATTGTCTTTTTTTCTTTTGTAATGAGTAAAAGAACTAAAGGGAAAGTTCTTAAAATAACCTAGGAAATAATATGCAATTATTCCCTATGATGAAGCTAATGCTTTGTTCAGTTACCACATCTTCATGTCAATAAAAGATCTTTAAAAAAGCTTCTTCAGTATAGAAAAAGTGTTGTATTCTGAAGATGGTGGAGCAGGAAAAGTAAGAACAATAAATAAAGGGAGAATCCATATCTTTCTTGCTTTGTTTTTTTTTGTTTCTTCTTTTTCTTTTTTTGACTTAGTGATATGTTCTTTGTTGGATCAAATAATCTATTGATCTCTTTTTCCCTTGGGTAATTCCTTCCTGATTAATATCTTGCAAAACTTTAAGTTACTATACCTGTATTATGAATATAAAAATGAAAAAAATCCAAACAAACAAAAAACGCCAACCCTAAAAACCCAACCTAACAATAAAAAAACCCAAACACAAACCATTCAGCAAACTCAATAATTTCACTTTGGTGCCAGATTTTTACTGTGTGGGAATTTTAAGCTTCTGTCACTTAAGTTTTCTCTATTCAGCATCTCTCTGTCGTGTCAAAATAGTTTAACATCCACACACAAATTTCTGGATTCCCACAGTAAGGCACATGTAACTTCATAGTCTAGCTTACAGAGTACAGCTATTTACAGGCACACATATTGCTAAGCAACTGTCCCTTATAGATGCAACAGTCTTTTGCTTCCTTTCAACACTTCACGGTTTTACATTCACTTTTAACACAGAAGTTTTGAGTAAATTTATCTTAGGTGGCTGTGAGTGGAAGTCATTACAGGATATGCCTATAGTATGCTGAATGAAAGCAAGCTGACTGATATGGAGTCTAAGTGCTTTATGCACCTATAACAGGCTTGACAACCTGTTTGTCTGAAATACTCCACCCAATTAGCAGGTGTTGATCCTGTTCAGAAAGGCGGGGTGTAATCTGATTTCTCCAGGAGACAGGTGACTACCCCACCCAGACTGAAGAGACAGATGAGAGAGACTCTTTAGATCTAGACTGTGGTTGCAACTTAAATTGCTGCTGGGCTTGGTGAGACTGCTTGAGCTGAAACCAAACAGTGTTGTTCATTTCTTTGCTAACGAAGTTATGCCCAAAATGTGGGACAGGTTTACTCTGCAGAGCAAAACCAATTTTGTTTTAAAGTTATGGTCAAAAAAGAACTGGCATCTGCTTGACCTCAAGGCTTCCCAATGTTTTGGGTTATTCCTGAAATATTCTTCTGTTCCTTAAATGAATTCATTCTGTGCTGTAGGATGTGCATACTACCGATAACCCTAACAATTCAAAATAAAGGAAGCTTGCTAACACTCATGGAAAGGTTTAATGTAGAACAATCATGCTGTGGCTGCAAAATCCTGAAAACCCACTTGATTGCTGGACTACATCCACAAAAGACTTTGTTTTGTCTTGTTAACCAGATGTACAAAAATAATAGATGGCCATTAAATCAGGTATTTAGTACAGCAGCCTTTTCTTGGCATCCCTCTAGCTGTTCACAGGTCCAGAACAATTGTTGTCTGCATCTGCTGAATGAAGATTTAAGGAGTGAAAACATGTCTTGTAATTTGAACATACGGAATGCAGAAAAAATTGGAGAAATTGTACTTCCTAAAATCACTAGGTCAGATGGTTAGTGCTAACAACAAAGATTTGAAGGCCTGATGTGTTTAGTCTGTGCAGTGAAAGGAGGCACCTTTAAAGCATGGTTTCTAATGTCATCTTCTAACAGCTTCTGGCTTAAGACTATTTTCGGGACAGACCCTATGGAGTATCCCAACTGGCTAAGCTACCTCCATGCTTAGCCTTAGTGGGAAACTATGGGCCAAATGACCAAGTACCAGTAGTGACTACCAGGTTTTCAAGTAAGTAAGTAGACAGGCAGGGAGAAATTTTGTGTTTCATGCTCGCTAACGCAGAGGAATAACCAGAGGAGCTTTCCATCTGCTGTGCAAGTGTGCTGACAATACAACTGTTTGCTAATATGGCATGTGGTTTTGTGGCTTGAAAGAATCAGGATATATCTGCTTTTTTTTAGTGGTTTTTTTTTTTTATCATATGCTTTGTTAGTTGACTTCTTTTTTCCTGTCGGATGCTTTAATGGTTTAAAGTCATGCAGACATCCTGCAACTTGAGTAAATTATACATTTAAAATATTCTCATGAACTCTTGTAACAAAAAATCAGACAGATAACAGGTATAACTTAATTGGAAAGATAACTGGAAATACAGTAAGCTGTACTAAGCAACCAAAAATGTCTTATCAACCCTCATCAGCACCTTCAGTCTGAAATTTCTCAGGGCTTATCTTGACAGCAGAGGCAAACCTAGATGTGGAATTAATCAATGGTTCCTCTGCAATGTTGGCAGTGGTCACCATGCCTAAGAGTAGTTTCATACCTGACAGCTCCAGAGAGGTCAAGTCCTCCAGATCACAATCCAGTATAAGGGCCACTGAATCTGGGGATCTGTCAGCTTGTTCTAAGCTCTGAGGTGGGGAGACAAGTACAATTTGAATTCAGTCCACAAAATAACACAGATTTATAAAAGAGACTAGGTATTTTTACCTAGACATATTCTGGGTTTATATTGGATTTGTGTGTGTGATGCCATACACACTGCTTATAAGGCTTTGACTAATAGGGATCTAATCTCCGAGAACTAAGTTATTAGAAATCCCTTTCTGTAACACAGACCCTGATATTTCAGCTGCTCAACTTACTTCACTCAGCACTGCAGACTGGCTCTTTTTTTGGAGGATAGCACTATAAAACATTGATCCTGCTAATTGCAAGGTACAATAATGACAAAACAGGGATGGAAATGATGTTATTGATCCAAACTGCAAGGGGCACACAGTAATAAATCAGAATCTGCAAAGTTTTCATACCAGCTGGTGTCCCCCACTCTAAAACCATGCACCTGCCTGTACAGGTTCAGCTGGAAGGTCATCTCATTGAGTACAGGTGCCAGGCACGATTTCCCCACCCATTAGGACCTGTACGAAGCTCCTAGCACTTGGGGACTTTCTCATTGCTGCCAATGCAGCACTTAACACAATAGCTTTGCAGCAGTGTTACCAACTAGCTTATGCCAATAAAATAAACTTTTAAAAGATCATTGCATTTTAACAGGACTGGAATAATTTGCTTTGTTCCCTGCCTATTCTGGGCCTGTTTAATCAGATTGCTCTTTGACCGATATTTTTCTAAGTGTTACTGTAATGGAAAGTGGGAAGCAGAATTTTTAAATAATGTTACTGCATTTTACAAAAACTTGCACACAAGCAGCAGAAGCTGTGAAAGGATACACCATGTAGAGCTCACCCTGAAGAGGACTTCCTTGCACATGCTTACTGACATGCTAAAGTGTTTGCAGGATCTAGCTGAGAATCAGTCATCTGTGTACATGGCAATCATACATATATTTAGTGCACTAACACTCGAGAAATATTTTCTTTGAAACAATGCTGCTGCATGCTGAAAAAGATACCTAGCCAACACAGACTGAACTGATCACAGCTGCGGTAGGCTGCTAGCAAAAGAGAGAAGTTATAAAGGTCCATGATAAATCCGGAACATCTTTCAGCAGTGTGATAAATTTGAATGACAGCAGTAATATCAGGGATTACTTATTCTCCATGGATATCTCTGACCTCGTCACTTGAGAATTCAACTAATTGGACAGAAGAAGGAAAAAAAAAAGTAAACATATTAATTAAGCTCATGCATGGGACTTTATATGGAAACTGTCCATCCATTTTGATATGATAGACAAAACACGTATTTGTTTTGTTTGTCCAGCTGTTAGATGATAGGTTTAAATCCCCTTGCCCATCCAGTTTAGACAAAACCTTCTGATATTTTAATCACTTGGCTATGTGGGAAGGCTGAAATAAAGGAAGAATGTATTACAGGGTCTGATCCTTATCTGGATTAAATCAGCAGAAAACTGTTGAAGCTAATGATACTGTAATGGATTATTATCACCCTCTACTTATTGTCCTGCATAATCTGGCCATTTGCATTTGCTGCAATATCTAAGAAGCAGTATGGACATCAGTGTTGGTTAAAAAAATAGTGAAACAACTTTCTTAAAATGAGAAAAAATCTGGATATTAGTTGGTCACAGGGACTTACCCTTTAACTTACACTTAAAAAGATGTCATTAAAAACTCCTTGCTGCATCACTAATCCAGATCGAAGGATGTAAATTCCAGGCTTCTGGAGGAGAGATAATTACTGGAAACTCATAAAACCCACCTAAATTCTGTTTGAATTTTCATACACAGAGCAGATGTTTTGACAGATGGATGGACTTTATTTTTGTAACTGTCCGGGAAAAGTCTGCATAACACAGCCTAATCAGTGTTACATATCTGTAATGTTTGTTTTTCAATCATTCTGCATTTGGCTCCTATGCTTTTGCTTGCAGACATTTTCTTTGTAATTTATTTTTTCAGGCTAATCTCTCTCTGCATAAGCCCTTCTATCAATTTGGTATATAAGTATTAGAAAACTCTTAAAAAATAAATGTGTATGTTTGGTTAGTAAGTCAGACATATTGATCTTCATATAGTGGGTGCCCTTCTGGGAAACTTAATTAACACTTTATCTTCTCTTCAAGACAGGCCCTCTGCCCTTATACATAGTATATAATATTTGCAACAGAAATTTAGAGTTAAGATCTCTGTCCAGACACACTGGACCTCTTTGACTTTAATTCACACTCTGAATGTAAGTGACAGTCTAATAATTTCTCAGCTTGTTCTACAAGTAGGAGTTCAGTACAGCAGAATTTGTAGTGGGGTTGGTGCTTTGGCTGTGTTACTGTAGTATGATGCAGATGGTTTTAGCCACTTTCATTTCAATAAACTGTCAGCGTGGAGCTGAGGATCTGAACCCCATAACCTCCTCAGTCAAGTTTAGAGGAAGTGTAAACATCTGTAGTGTACTCGAAGTTGAAACTTTTTTTTCACTGAAGGACGCCCAGTAAACTTCTGGGGCACTCTTCCTTCCAGGTGGCCAAATGAACCTTTAACTCCTGTACGCAAGGCAGAATGGCTTCAGCTGGAGGGCCTTGTGCCCTCACATGCCAAACTAACCCCAGGAAAGCCTGTAGGGACTGCTTGGGCCTTGGTGAGGGATACGGCCCTTATCCCTTCAAGCAAAGAAACAAACTAGATTGCGCCCCATGTTTGGGGTCAGTGCTTCAGCTACTGTGCATGGCAGAGCCAGGGCAGGGCATGAGCCATTTCTTTGGAGGGTATTGACAATCATGCCATCACACGACGGTGTGCAGAAGCAGATCCAGAAGTTACACTGTAAAAAAATAAAAAAGTAGCTATCTAAAGAAGTTCCCTCTGTCACAATAGAAAGACCTTGCAGGCTATGCTAAAAAGTCTCAGACATGATGTAGGGGCTTAGCTGCTTGGATTTTAAGGTAGAGGTACTTCTGTACAAGCCAGAACCTACAGCTCTTGGGGAAACCTTATACCATTTATTGAAATATAAATGAAGATTAATCCTCTCTAAGGGTAGGCAAGATAAATGAATGGGGGGGTTGAGGACTGCAGTAACTCCCTCATGATGTACCTAATTTTCACTTTGAATATCTACCTCAATCATCCTGTACCATATGCAATCACTTACGCTTTCTGCTGTATGTATGTATAAATAAACTCAAGCTTTAGGGCATAAACCAGCTTTATACAGACAGGGAAATTTTCCTGATATTAAGCTGCCCGTTATAATAAACAGGATTATTAGGTGGAAAAATTTATAATGATTTGCTATGGTGATTCCAGTGCTCCTCTTCTTTAGTTTTCTTTTTTCATAACCCATCCAAGTAACACTTTCCTGCCTACAGAGAACTTTGCAAACCTTGCATTCATTTTCATTCACGTTATTAGGCTTAAAAGTATTTGAGATTCCCACACCACTCTGCTTTCACATATGAAAAAAAACCCAAACAATTTCCACCTGGAAAATAATTTTTTAAACTTTAATTTTCCTCCTTTGGCTGTTTAACTTGATGAGGAACAATATTCAAAAGGGTATGGATATCACCAGACTATGTTCCCTTTACACAACATCCCTTCCCTGGGGAAAGTGAAAATGGATACAAAGGCACTGGGGGGCTAAACTCACATGCAGACACAGTGTTTAAATTCCCTGACAATTTGTTCCTTACAGCTTCTGGCTCTAGGTTACTTCCCCTTCCTCTGGTGGATATTTTCTCCCATCTGCTGTATTTTACCGAGATACTACATTTCTTTTGTTGTCTTTGTCTCCTTTCCAGTGCCTTACACTCTGAGAGCATGTAGTGAAATGCCTCCTTCTGCTGGCACAGGCCTTCACACTAACAATATAGCACTGGTCCGGGGGTCTGGCAAGGGGAGAGGCTGCTGCCAAGTGGGACAAGCCCAGCTGGAGACACCCAAGTCATTCCAGGCCTCCAGCCAAGGGGGTCGGGGACTTGCTTTGTAGTCAAGTTGATGTAGCCACCGGTGTCGGGACCAGCAGAGCTGTCTGCCAGGTTTCACAACTGGCAGTGCCTGAATGCCATTGTAGGAGCCTTGCTGTGAGGGCAGGAATGGGGAAACAGAGGCTGGAAATGGGAGTCAGTCACCCAAGTCTCACGTAGTGACGGACCCAAATTGCATTCAGTGTACACACACTTTCCCGTCAGAATCTCTTCGTCGTCGTACATGTGTGCTGAGATTTAGAGTCCAAGCAAACCGTTCAAAGCTGTTGAAGTTGGTATATTACAGACTTACGGGAAGATTTTTCTTCCCAGATCCGCATAAACCGGGAAAACCTAATATTCACTGTCACAAAGCAAACTCTTGCTAAGTTCAGAATATCAAACACACAGGTACAGCATTTCCATCCATGACTCTGTACCTGTGCAGCTGTACTTGAGCACAATTAGGCAAAGGAAGGAATCTGTTTACTCTGCATTTGAAATCAATTCTCCTGTTGCTAATGTTCCAGGGAGAATAGCACCGTCTCCCAGGCAGGGCAGAAACTTCACTTTGAACTTCCTGAGTTGACAAGGGCTTAAATCAGAATTGTAACTTTACTTTGATGTCATTTATTGTGGTTTAATACCCCTCTTTATTTTTTTACAACCATGTAAAATATATAAAGAAACTTAATCTGTTAGGGAGGTGTATGAGAATTTACTGAATAGATCTTAATGGTTCCTTTATGCAGCTATAAAACAGGGAAGCTATAAGAGCAGTCTGAATTGGACTAGGAACTTTAAATGTTATATACATTTATTCGTCATAGTCAAAAGGTTTATTGCTGTAGGTATTTACCTTCCCCATTGTTTAACTAGGTTGTGTATTTCTCAGACATCTATGGTAAAAAACAGGTTGTACAAGGAATTAAGGAGAGTTTAAAAGCAAGGATGAATAAGCCAAAATCTGCTTTTGGAAATATATTATAAATCCGGAGTAACTGTACTGATATTAAAGCATTTACACTACTATCAATCCTGAACACTTGAAGCAGAAATATGGCTATGATAGAGTTAATTCCGGGG
>JANZLQ010000005.1:9765413-9788889 GCA_026212715.1 Elanus axillaris
ACCACCACCCCCCACCCCTGGCTAATCTGGGATAGTTCAGTGAAGCTGATTGATAGAACTGTTTTTAATTTCCACCCATAGAAATCACAGAAATCTCTACCCCTAACCCAAGTAGGTTTTTCCATCTCACCTTTAGAGTATTAGCTATCTAATACCTTCTTGCTGTATATCACAGATAAGCAGCTGAACAGTATTTAGCAAGTGCATATAGAATCATGGATGGCATGTTGCTGTAAATCAGAATAGCTCCTCTGAAATCAGCAGAATCTGTTCTGATTCACACTGGCCATGGGTCTAGTCCATGTACTCACAGCATTTTGCAAAGGCATGTGTCCACTGGCCTCTAACATTTCATGTTCTTCAGGTAGGCAATTTTTGAACACTTTATTAAAGTGTAGTAGTAGACCACAAAGGCATTTTTTAAATCATGATACATCAAACCAGACTAGGCAAAGCATAGTCCTGCTGAAACAGTAGTGTCATTAAATTTGGCCAGATACAACTCTAAGTGAGAATATTCTGAATTATTTAACAATGCACAAATCATTGGTCAGTTTTAAATTATGGGGAGTCAAAGTCAGATGCTCCATCTGAAACACAGAATAGCAGAGTTTAGGAAAGGTTCTGTTTCAACTTTGTTCATTTTTAATGCCACATGAATTTGTCCATTTTTATTCTTGCAGGCATTGAATTATTAACACACTTTCATGGTTTTCCCATATTTCTTTTGTCAAAAGGAACAAAGGAAAACAGCATTAAGAACACTATCAAAACATACATTGTAATTTTGATGATTTATGCTACATATTTTCTTAGTATTCCACCACTGTGACAGTGGAAAGCAGTCTGTGGATACATATACATATAATAAATGTATGTTCATGCTTATACGTGTGGGGGAGGAAGAATATATATGCAGCAGAAATTGCGTGTGGTTTTATTAAGAAAGGACAGAATGGAAAGAATTAAGAGAGACCCCTGGTAACATCCATCTCTATTTCTTTCAATTTCCTGTTGGATTACCTTAACTATCTTTATGTTTTCTCTTCCATCTCAGTTGGAAAGATAACCTAAGTAATCAGCAGTAAGCCAAGGAAGTAGTGAGATTCTATATGCTTTTCTCTGGGTGCTCTTTTTAATACATTGCCATTATCTGTTATGCAAATAAACAATAAAATTGGAAGAGCAATGTCATTTCAGTACAGTCCTTTGTGTAAGGCAGGGAATCAGTATTTTATCTGTGTAAGTTTGTTGCTTTTCCCTGTGGTGGCCTAAGGCATGCCTCAAATTGCACGTGCATTTTCCTGGCAGAGCCATTATTTTGTGTTTGAGACTATCTGGTTTAATTAGCAAGCAAGTTACAGAGATGGATGATGCCAGTCAATGCGATTTCTGCGGAGGCGGTAGCTCAGGTGCTGTTACCATGGGCCCTGGTCCACTTGGAGAGGTACAGCTGAGTACTGTACCAAAAAAGTCATCAAATATGCATAGAAAAATTTCCTTAATTTCAAACAGAAATTTTACTGGAAATGGTTATTTTATGTCAATGTTCTTATTCTTCTCCTATTTGAAATCCATTATTTGTAATTGTGTCAGTAGACTGATTCACAGGCATTGACATATTTATTTTCTTGTTAGACCTGATTGAAACAAAAATATTAAATGAATGGAAAAAGTTGACATCTTGACTATCAGGTTAGACGTTTCCATTTTATTAACATTAGGCATTAATAATGAAATTTTGTTAACAAATAACAGATAATGTTTGTACTAGGGACTGTTAGTGTTGCTATTAAATTTTTAATTGCTGAGAACTAGAATTATTCATGATGGATAATTTACTTAGGTAGAAAAAGTCCAAGTCTTGCAAAGCTTACATTCTAGGGCCTGGCAATAATTGCATTAAAGTTTAACATATGTATTAATCTTTGTAAAACTGGCCCCTAAACACAGACAATGGGGATGAGGCAGCATTCGTATTATTGTTAGAAATGTTATATCAGTGATTTGTTTTTCATCAACTCCTTCCATCTGGCCCGTCTTTCTTCTAATTGTTACTTAATTGAATACAAGCAAACAGTTGGTCCATTTTTCTTCATTATTTCATTCTGACACATTTCTATAAATGAGTTTTGTCTTACAAACACGGCAATAGCATAAATTACAAAGATGAAACGTGTCTGAAACGAAAATTAGGAATTTTTTGTGTGTAATCTTTCCTTCAGGGGTGGATGCTTTATTAAATGGCAACCAAAGATATTTAAATGAGAACCTAAATCAGGCTATTTATTAAATGCTTAGCAGTAAACAAGTTCATAAAGAGCATGAAAAGATGGCACTTTTAAAATATGTTCATTCAGCCATACCTCCCTAACACAGAAGAGCTCCCATTAGTCATAATCACTGAATTAACTCTGTGGATACATTTTTCCCCCCCTTTTCTTTTCAGAGAGAATGTGCTAATTTCATCAAAGTGCTTAAGGCTTACAATTCAACCCACTTGTACGCTTGCGGAACAGGGGCTTTTCATCCAGTCTGCACCTATATTGAAGTTGGAAGCCATCCTGAGGTAAACTATCTTAAAACAATGTTTTCCTTTTTCCTCTTTTTAATCTTTATTGGTGTTTAGTCATGATCTCTTCCTGCCAAAATGCACTCTCACTAGTTTCTGTGGCTCGGTGAGTGGATCTGGTAAGACTTGCTCCTGACTCAGGTGCTGACGTGCTGATTGATAAATGACAGCAGAATCTGTACTGTTCTCCCCTACACAGTATCTTTTTCCCCAGGGGCTTAAATGAATATGAGTAAGCCCATTCTACCTGGTTCATGAAGTTAAAAGCACTCTCTTTATTTGGTCAGGACAGATAACAGCTAGAAGAGGGGTAGGGCAGCCTGTGTCTTTATTCTGGGGCCTGCTCTGTCCTTTAGTCTCCTACTAGTCAGCACAGTCTGACACCATGGCAGCTTTCTCCCAGCTGGGAATTGAAATAGTGTCACACATTCGTAAATCCCACTTCTCAGATTTGTCCTAACACACTGACAGTTTTTCATATGTGACCTAGGTTTTGTTTCCTTACTTCTTAGTGAAAAATAAATCACTTTTCCTCTCTCTTCCCCCCCCCCTTTTTTTAACCTGTAGCTTGCTGATTTTTGCTTAGTGTTGAAGAAATCTTGCAGTAGCTCTTGTACTGTTTTGTCATAACAAAATAGATTGTCAGAACGAAATAGATAAGCATGGTCTTCCCTAGTGAAAAACAGTATTAATCACAGAAAGCAATGGGTCTATGCTGGTTTTCAATACTTTTTCTCTCCAGAAAAGCCAATCTTTTATTTTCCTGAGAAGATGAGTATGTAATATACATTAGTCCACTTTGTTTTCAGTTTGGTTTACCTGAGTATTGCTCGATGGAGTGTTTCAGTTTAGCAACCAGACTCTTGATGTGTTTTCAGCAGTCACTATGGATATGGATATGTTTTACTGGTGAATCCATAGCTGTGTTACTTGTAGCTTCTGTGATCTTTGAAGAACAGCTTTTTCAAGTTACCTTACGGTTTTGCAATTCAGGTTTGCAGATTTCCCTGAAAATAAAGACATAATTGTTCAATGAATGAGGACTCAGTTATTTAAAAATCAGAATTTCTTCTTGTAGAAAAATTAACAGATCTTTTGAGTGTTGAGTTTATAGTCTGGCAACCATTTTTACCTATAATAATGTCTTTTGATATTTGAAACATGAGTCTTTAAAATGTTCTAAGCATAAGGTTTTGAAGGAATAAAGGAGCTGCAAAGTAGAAAGGTTTTTTTCATATTCTGTAATGCTTTATTCCAGAATGCATTCTTGGCAATTAGTGATTGTCTCTTGACCACACACAGTATCTCATTGCTTACTGCATTAAACAGATTCTCTGTTTCCTGAGATCCATTTGGGAATTGGTAGACATATTAATTAACTCTAGTTCCGTAAGATGTGTGTCAATCAATTCTTGGCTATCTGCCAAGTGAATCTATCTGCAGAGAGATAGCTGGTATGAGGTCATTTACTTCTGCATTTGGCTGTTTTATGACTGTACCATAAAACTAACACACACTTTATCAAGGATTTATAGAAAGGAAGATCAGAGATGGGAGGCCAGATCCAACCTTGGTTTAACATTCCAGATTTTGAAAGTCTTGAGTCAAGGATGTGTTTGGCCCTGGAGCTGAAAGAGGATGTTTGGTTTAGCTTCTTTTTAGCAGTCCCTAATTATAAACAAAATCTAAATGGTTCCTGGTTTTGGTCATTTATGCAGTAAGCTTGTTAGTCCCCCTGTGCCTGAATCATTCTCATGACCCTTGGTTTCATATTCGCAAAGCAGGGAAGTCAGGAGTCTGTTTATCTCAACTGCCTCCGACACTGCTAGCTTTTGATTTCCTTTTCATACTTAAGCTATGAGTGGAATCATCTTCACTTGCCCTTCCAGTGGCACAGGTGTCTGTACCCTCTGGAGAGCTGTGCAGGAGGGTCACTGCCTTCTCAGCCCAGGTCTGCCCACGCAGGGAGAAAGTGGGGCGGGTAGGAGGCAGCAGGACCCACCGCCTCTTCTCAGGCTGTGACAAATCTGACAGTCAGCACAGGTTCTGTCCCTTGCAAAGGTGAAAATCAGGTGAATAAATACATTTATTAGGTTTGCAGTGAAAAATAATCTGGCCTGTGTCTGTGTCTCAGCTAGAGCCTGCTCCTTCCTTTCCCATATAACCTAGCCAGGAATTTCAAATGTGCATCTCCTCCCAGAGCTGGGGAAGAGGAGGGTGCTTGATTGACAGTAGCTATTAGAGACACCAGGATGGGGGGGGGGATACAATATTAACCCCTGCACACTGCATCTGTGAGAGCCAGATGGTTTACGTTGTCATGTCAGACAGCAGCGCTGGACGTGTCAGAGGGCTATTGCTTCTGTATCATGTATAGTTTATACCTTCCTAGCATACTAAAAAAGGTAAAAAGTATAAGCAAAGGCAAGAGGTTGATTTTGAGTTAAAAAATTGCCATCTAAAACATTTCATGAAGATTCATTTTCTGCCACAACACTTGTGGAAAATTAACTGACTTCTACCATCTGCTTATTTATTTTTCAAGCACTTAGAGAGCTACATGTGAATTGATTAGGGGAATAGTCAGGGAATGTACCTACTGTCTAATAAGATTGCTTGTTTATGCGAGCTCTGAATATAACCCACCTGCCTGAGTCCGGTGGAGGAGAGGAAATTAGTGTGTGCCAAACTGAAGAGGATGGAGAAGTGAAATTTAAAGAAAAGAGTGGCAAGCGATAGCGAAAACACTGAAAGCAATTGGAGTAGGCTGCAGGAGGCTGCAATATGGTACAGTTTTTATGATTAGGGAAAGGAAATAAATTACTTTGTGTGACAGTCATAAAGTAATGGGAATATGAATTGTTATATCTGTTGAATATCTCTTCAATATGAAGCAGCGTATCACAGCCCCATTCCATACTTGAAGAAAACCATTTCTAGTGATGAAACTAGGCAGGTGTAATTGAGTTTGATGAAGTACAGTATCAGTAATAATAATAAAAAGGTAAAAGGATATGAACAGCATGCTGTGCATCTGATTAAAAATGATCTGCACAAATGTATACAACCTAATATGTTGTGAATTACACTGTAGTCTGAGTAAAGCAGACTAATCTTCACTTAAATCCATTCCAGATGTGTAAGTGAATAACCACAATATTTAGAGAGAAGAGTAAAGTTAGTGTCTGAAGACACTACAAGCACGTAAGCCATGAGTAAGCAGGAAAGAACATATTTAGAGAGAGCATAGTATGTGTATATGCAGAAAATACCTGAGAAGAGCCTAATTTCAAGCTTGAGGTCATCCATTGGAGAGGCTATATTTGTATTTTCATTGAATGGCACAAACTGGCTCATATGCAGATGTCTATATTGTACACGCCTGCGTTTAGCTGAGATAACCTAACACAGACACCTACACCAACGTCAGGGATCTGGGCTTAGGCAACATGTGACATTCTCTCCACATAACGCAATATAATGCAAGAAACGAATTACCAGACAAAACAAGAAAGTAATTAGTAAAGCTCTGTTCTCCTCCCACTGACTTCTGAGGAAACAGGATTGGATGTATAGGAAAGTTGTACTTAAGAGTTGCAAAATTACACAAGTCAGATCTTTGCTTTAAAGGAACAAATCCGACTGCAGGGAGACACAGAGGTGCATTAAACCCACTAGAAAATCACAACAGGATGCAGAGTAAACCTGCCAGCGCATGCCTGAGCAGGGGAAGGAGCCCTGCTCCCTTTCCCCAGGGCTCACTTTGGGGTAGTTTGTGTGAACCAGCAGGGAACAGTCTTGTTTCAAAACGAACAGGAATTCCCATTTACTTAACCCTTACATGCAAGTAGGGGTATAGAGAATGCCCTATAGAACCTTTTTTTTAATGCTCAGACAGGCATTGCAAGAGCTGTACAAAATTGTTTGCCAGATCCTCAGCAGGAATACATTAGGGTTTCTTCAAGAGCTAAATCAGTAGATGCTGTCTGAAGAACTAACCCAGCTTCTTTTACTGTTTCCTAATTCCAAATTTCTTGTCATTGTCCAACAGATTAAAACTCATTTTTAACTGGATGAATTTAAAAGATGTGGGATCACTTTACTTGCAGGTTATTTCTCATTCTTAATCAATAAAGAAGCTCTAAATTTAGTTCAGATTTATGATGTACATAAAACATTGTTATTGCATATGAAGTTATATAACACTACCACCTGCAACATATTTGCTTTTTCTGGACTCTGTGTATTTTAAAAATCTTTGGTTCAACTCATAAAATTTTGCTGAATTATACTTTCCACTTTTTTTAGCCCTTCTGTACTTCACATTAGAAGAGATCTTGAGTGCATTTTCTAAGTAATGGACATCCTGTTCTGATACATTTATGCATTTGTCTTTTTTGTCTCTATATAAGTCTATATATATTATATATATGTATATAGTGCTGGAAGAGCACATTTTTTTCTGAAGAGAATGACTTTGAAGGAACACATTACTTGAAGGACCAGCACTACTGCTGGTAGAAAACATGTTGTTTTTCATGATCTAATATAAAATTCAGGGTGAAACATTGAGTTCAGTAGTAGCAGATGTGGCATAAATTGGCCTAACTTCATTGAAGACAGCAGAATTGTGTCAGTTTACATCAGTTTAAGATTCTGACCTGTAGTTTTTAAGTGAAACTTTTGAGCAAAAGATTTTTAAGTTAAGAATCACCTCAGGATAATTTGCTTTCCAGCTAATTAATTATACCTTTATATGGCAAATATATATAATATATGAAGGAAAAGGATACTGTTAAAGGTTTATTCTCATTTGTGATATAACAATTGTGTGATAGAACTATTTGTGACGCAGCAGTTCTAAGCATCACTGTAATCACAGATAAATGCCAATAAAGGAAGACCTAGTTTACAGACTATTGTAGCCTATTTTAGTTCAGAGATGCTTTAACCTAACCTTTCAAACCACTAGATATCCGGTTACTACAGTACATGAAAATAAAACTGAAGAGCCATATCTCTAGCTTATGTACAGTATAAGTACCTTTTAGAGCACTTCTTTTAATCACCTGGGTAGTTTTGCCATGGGATAAAAGAAAATATCTCTTAGATGTTTAAAGGCTGGTATACTTCATCTTGTTTCATAAAAAGCAGGGTAATGATTTCTGCTATATTGGGAAATTGCAGGTGCTGGACCTTTTTGCCATATCGATGTTCTTGTCTGTGGAGGATGGCAGGTGACAGGGTAGTCAGTGGCAGGCACACATCTGTCCAGGCATTTCATAGGGTCAGTGGCCAACATCACAAAGTAAAGGGGCTTGATTCCTCTGGAGGCTGCTGGGTCTGCAAACCATCACTTCTGCTGCTCCACATGACATAGATTTCCAGTCCCTTAGGCTACCCTGTGTGAAAACTCTTTACATAAAATCAGGCTTTTCACACTTGTCATGGTTTAACCCCAGATGGCAACTAAGCACCCCACAGCCGCTCACTCACTCCCCTCTGATGGGATAGGGAAGAGAATCAGAAGGGTAAAAGTGAGAAAACTCGTGGGTTGAGATAAAGACAGTTTAATAGGTAAAGCAAAAGCCATGCACATAAGCATAGCAAAACAAGGAATTCATTCACCACTTCCCATGGGCAGGCAGGTGTTCAACCATCTCCAGGACAGCCGGGCTCCATCACATGTAACGGTGACTTGGGAAGACAAACACCATCACTCCCAACATCCCCCTTTCCTTCTTCTTCCCCCAGCTTTATCTGCTGAGCATGACGTCCTGTGGGCTGGAATATCCCTTGGGTCAGTCGGGGTCAGCTGTCCTGGCTGTGTCCCCTCCCAACTCCTCATGCCCCCCCAGACTCCTCGCTGTGGGGTGGGGTGAGGAGCAGAACAGCCCTTGGCTCTGGGTAAGCACTGCTCAGCAGTAACGAAAATATCCCTGTGTTATCAACACTGTTCCCAGCACAAATCCAAAATACAGCCCCACACCAGCTACTATGAAGAAAATTAACTCTACCCCAGCCAAAACCAATACACACACATGTACAATTTATCTCCAGTTCTTAAAAAGAATAAATCTTGGCATAGCTATAACCTTCCTAGCATTTTGGAAGTATATTGTTTTATATACAGTTATATATAGAAAATAAATCTTATTCCAAGCCATAATTCACTATGAAATTTGTTGCAAAGGAATATGCTACAGGAACTTTCAAATAACCCAAAGACAATCAATATTTACAAGAGGAGTACAGGGAAGGGACAGAGAACATGACAGTCCTCTCTCATAGGATAACCTAAGCGAGCCAGTTATTCTGGTAAGGTCTGACAAATATTTCTGTAAGGAAACCAGGATGTGTTGCTGGAAGCTCTACACATTTTTAAGCACCGTCATGCAGAAGCACGTGTTTCTTGCAGGCTGAGTGCTGTGTCCCAAATGGCACCTCTTGTTATGTGGCATTATCTTGTGATAAAGTTACAGAAGTAGAAGGTCACCATAAAAAGGCAACTTGATTCCTATTTAAAAGACTTTTTGAAAAACTCCATAAAGCCCTTTGTAAACAAATATTAATCACGAAACCATGGTTAAATGCTATTATGTACGAAGGCCTGTCTTTGAATACACTGCAGATCTCCTTTGACTTTAGCTGTATTTTGAACACTTGGTTTGCTAAAAGAGAAGTTAAACCAGGAAAACACAGATTTTTTTCAAAACTTCATCCTGTCATCCCCAAGCAAAATATAATTTCAATAAAAATTTATTTCTGAAGTAGATCCTTTAAAGTAGGACTATTAGGCTTTATGTGATAATTTAGCTGTCAGAATAGTTTAATTTATGAGGTAAACTTCTCTCAACTGAATAGCACACATGGCAGCGATGGCTGACATCTTTCCTACCCCTCGCTGTTGGGAAAGTCTACACAGCTGCTATAGCTGTTTCATTCTCAGCAAAGTGAGACAATGAAGAGGAAAATTTTGAAAGAGATTTTTTTTTCCAAATACCTTATTTTAACAAGATAAGAATCGGTTTCCTAATACAAATTCTAATGCATACTAAACTTTTGCTGTAAACCACACAGTTAAAGGTATAATAATTTAAATTTGCAGCTAGTGTCCATTACCCTGACATATTCAATTAAGAAGAATGTGCCTTTATGACAGCTGAATATTTCACGACTTGCTGATCCATTTATCTTCCATTTACCAATGTAAAGGTATATTTGTAAGAATAGGACTATTCCAAATCATATGCATGCAGAGGATCTGGCTCAGTATCTTAAAATTCAAATACAGTACAAATATCATTTTGCGGGGAAAGTATTCAGCAAAGGGCTCATGCTTTAATTATTGACAGGAACTGTGAACATCATAGGTTTTCAGCTGTCATTTAATGCATTCTGTCCTGCACTTGTATATTTCCTAATTACACCTAAGCAATTTGGAATCTATTTATGTCTAAAGTGACAGAAAGTCAGTAATTATGTCTGAGGTTCACTCTGAGATTTACAAGTTGAACATTTACATGCAGGAAATGAAATCAAGTTTTAAATTATCACAAGTCAAAACAGTGTGGTTGGCTATTTTATTTCTTCATCTTTACTCCTCAGTCTACAGACTTAAATGGTTTAGGCAAAATGGAAGCACAGTTCTTTAGTAAGTCATACAGAGGAGAGGTATAAGATATGATGAGAAGCAGAACAAAGACATGGAATTTACAGCCACAAGGGCCATTTGTTGCACAGCAGAAACCACTAATGAAACCCCTGTTATTATTCAAGTCCGATCAGTTCAGCTATTCAGTAACTAACTTTTATTTAGGACTTCATAAATATATCCAAATTGCTATGGCAGACCTTCCAGTTTATTCTTAAATTAAAAATAAAAACAAACCCCAAACCAACTCCAGAACCATATTACTTTACACATATGTATTAAAGGAAATGTAAATGAAAGTCACTTCGCAGGTGATGTTCCAGCACTCTCTGGGTTGGTTTTAATTGAAAACTTCCCTGAGATGAAAGAGAACTGGTAAGGATATGGTCTGTAGAGAGCATTGATATTTCCGTGGATCTGGTCTGATCACTACAAACTTGCAGTGACACATAATGAAACTTGGTAGCAGCAAGATCCTGCATATTCTCCTCTACTGTTGGAAAAACCAACTCACACAAAGTACCTGTTAACACAGATTTTTCTTAGATTTTCTCAGTGCAAAAAGAGGCCAGTGTGAACGATAGCATCAAATTTGACCCTCCCTGCCTCCTAATGAGAGAAATCTATGCGCTAGGAGCTTCCACTAAGATAACTGAGAAGACCATTGTTCCCTCACCGTACATGGCTTTCGCCTTCTGTGGCTGAGAAATGCTGGTTGATTACAGTGGAGAACTGTATACAGTATGCCACAGCTGAATGACTTCCATGAATAAGAAACTAAAGCCAGTCAACATATTCATTAAGTTCAAAGAAATTAGTCTCAGAACTGTGGGAAAACTTTTGTTTATGCTGCTAGAGGGGAGAAAATGAAGAGTGAGGTAGAAAGAGACCTCCGTGGAAGTAAATGTGCAGAGTGGAGGGTGCACATGTGCACATGCAGAGCCGTTGAGTGTATTTTCACTTATATTACATGCAGTGCCTTGCTTTGTGAGTCCATGTCAAAACTATGGGTGACTTTCAATATGCTCAGATAATGAGTGATTCAAGTTAAAGACACTCTTAGGATCTGGGTTTAATTTATTTTTCAAAATGTGGGGTATTTTTTCCTAGTACTAGTTGTCTTCAGTGAAGTTCTTTCTGACTTCTACTGCTGTAACTAAGACTGCTGTAACTAAGACTGCTGTTCACTCTTTATTTGTATAGTCACAGAAAAAAACATTAATTTCTAGCATGGTTAGAGTGATGACTCAAGAGTTTTGTGTCTGCTTTAGGAAAATTGATTTCAGCGATGGCTACCAGAGGAACTGAAAATCCACCCACTGTTTGCATTTAGATGTTCATTATTTCTCCTATCAATTAAAGGATGTTATGATGAATTATTTATTTCCACAATGTAAATATTCCCACTGGCACATGATTACCTTACTTTACCATGAGATGATACAGTTTTCCTAATTCATTACAGACTTAGATTGTACTTTTAAGAGAGATGGCAATCACATTAAGATATTGATCCAATTTTCTGGGTGGGAATATTATGTTCATTCATCAACAGAGCCCATAATGTTTCTAGTAGTACAGAAGTTCAGCATTTGCCTCTTGTTAGAGTAACAATTGAAAACATTAATCCAGCCTCACAGTCATGCAACATATGCAAAATTTCATCCACACACCTCC
Organism: Elanus axillaris; assembly: GCA_026212715.1. Taxonomy (NCBI): domain Eukaryota; kingdom Metazoa; phylum Chordata; class Aves; order Accipitriformes; family Accipitridae; genus Elanus; species Elanus axillaris. The sequence goes on from JANZLQ010000005.1 coordinate 9,777,317, forward strand.
TGAAACAAAAGACAAGTATGGCTGAATCCTTTGATCTCTCGACCAACATGGGGAAGAAAAAATAAAATAACAAACCACCATCTGTTGGGAAACCAATGTAATAAAAACAGTGGAAAGCCAGCCTATAGTATAGACTAACTTAATTGAGGAAATGATTTATAAATAGAATTATTTCTTGATTTAGAGGCGCAGGAAGAAGCAAAACTGAAAGGAGTTATTGATCAGATTTGGATAGATTGGCATCAAAGCAACATTATTCATTGTGGGATCCATGTCACAAGGCTCCAGTTGACAGGGGCTGACCTCATGAAGAAGAATCATAATTTAAGTGTGATTTCTGCCGCTGAAGGAAGTGACTGTATTGTGTTTGTAGCTCAGTACAAACATCTTGTCAAATAGTCTTTAAACAACCAAGGTCACAATGCAGCAGGTTTTAGCTGTGGGTGATGTTCCACATACAGGCCACAGGGCTGTGAAACACATAAGAGCAAACTAACCAGTTATATTAAAAATTCAGACATGAGGACCTAAACAAGAGCCTACTGATGTTAACTAACTTCACTGGTCTAAAATTTGTCAAAAAATTGATGAGAGCTGATGCGCTGTGAAGTGTCTTTCAGGCCTGATTTTTAAAGGCTGTAGGATATATTTAAGTCTCGGAAGTTACATGCGAGTCTGAAAACACTACCTATTTCCATGCTTTCAGGCCAACATAATATTTATAGTTTCTGCATGTTCACGTTGTGTAAGCTTAGTAGTACTTCAGCACGGTGACTGGCCTGCACTTAGTCCCAGGAAGGGGCCCAGAGAGGCCGCGCATGGCCACGGTGCAGGCTGCTCAGCAATGATGGAGAGATTCATGCCTGAGCTTCTCCTCAAAACCTCCTCCTGATGTTGCTTCTGGCTGTAAGACTCTCACTCATTCAGAATTCCCAGAAAAGGGGCATTCTCCCAAGGGAAACATGAGAACACTCATGTATTTAAAAGCAATCTTTAAAACATATTAAGAAAAAAGTCACTCTCCACAATGGGAGGCCTCCTTGGTGTGCTTCCAAGCTCTTTATACATCTCTTTATTTCATCAACAGATGCATTTGTCATGACAAAACTAGCCTCTCCACAATGATTAAATCTTATTTCTCCTTTGATAAAAAGCAGAGCAACTGCAGGTGAAGCTACTATTTCTGTGGGTAAACAGCAGTGCATCAGTATTTCCAGCAGTTGCCTGGTGGAACAGGAAATAATTGTTCTTCTTCTGCTATCTTGACCATCCCCATTTTTAGGTACAGACTCATACTTATGTGAAAAAGCTTTCAAAATACTTTCCAGATGCCTCCTTGCCTTTACAAGATTTTGAAACTGAGTTTCTTCTCTGCCCTGTGTTATATAGAGTGTCTCAAATTTGTTGCTAAGTTCATAAATTCCACTGTTCCATAGCTTAGTAAGAAAATAATGCTAAATATTGATGCTTTGATTAGTAATTAGTACTTTGCTTCTTAAGGAGAGAATTTACTGAACCGTGTAAGAAAGCAAATGAGAATTAATCCCATATATGCCATAGACACAGAGAAGATGGCTCCAAGAAGAACGATCTCTGCAAAACAAGAGCAGATACAGTTTAAACATTACGTCACTTTCTAACTTTGCTAAATACCTTTACAAAGGATAAAGAAAATGTTTTTTATCAGTATACAACCTTTTATCTTTTTGCATCACAAGTTTTGCTGGCCTAAGGTGACACAGAAAGATTAACAATCAGGTATTTTAAGATCTTAAAAGTCTTACAGGAGAGAAAAAACTTCATCCTTCTCTAAACAATACTTTTATGTGAATAGAGATCCAGTACATTGGTCAGCTTGACTGCTGCAATAGTACCTGTCAGCAGGAAGAAAATCCAGTTTTAGGAATAGGTCATGGCTTAGACAGAGATTGTATTTTGTGCACAGAAGGAACATTGGACTGTGCATAAAATTATCTAAAAATAACAGACATGAAAGCAGAGCATAGGCATAAATAATTATCTTTGTTATACATTAGTCCATATATCTTTTGCTATGAACAGTTAATCAATTTACTGCTGAAAGACTGTGGGAGATTAAGAATAGTACTGAAACAGGCAGTGTTTTAAATATTTATGCTTGTCCCATATGCTTACTGCTTGTGCGATGCTGGAAATCAAAATGATCACAGCAACTTTTTCTGTCCTCAAAATCTAAGAATAAAACTATGTAAAGTCAGTTGTGGAAAAAAAAATTATTTACTCTCCCATTCATTCTCAGTTCTAGCTTACAGAGTTTGTAACAACTTGCTTTCTGTTTGTAGCACTCAGCAGGTTTGTTTGGAAATGTGCTGGTTTCTGTTTGAGCTCCTGAGTATAAACCATACAGAATCTATGTATCTTCTCTCAAATACCATTCATGTGAGGGAAATGTACTGTGCCTTTCTGTTCCTTCCTTCACCTTTCCCTCGTTTATGTAAGACAAATAATTTAGTGACTATGACCTGACTCCGATGAAATACATGCCTCTGACTTGTTCATGCCTCTGTGGACTTTGAATAAATTAGTTATTTCCGAAGTAACTAATTTCATTGGAAAAGTGTGAGTAACTTTCCACCATTACTTGGGATCTAAAGAAAAGGCAAACTTAAACCTATTTGGTTTTTTGTTTCTTTGTTTGTTTGTTTTTCTCTTCAGATTCTGTATTATTTGCTGTAGACAAATCACATACGGTTATTTTTATTTATTCCCAGAAGGAAACTTTTTTTTTTTAAAATATGGGTTCTCTTTAGCTCAGTGAGTCAGAAAAGAATGTGAGAAACTCATTGGATGAAAAACCAGTCACCACTGGAAAACTTAGATAAAAAGAGGTCTTGTGCAGAATGAATAAACGTATCATTTATCTATTAGAATTGGCAGTGACTTGCTATGTCATCTAATCTATTCTAATTTTTGTACATCTGCAGTCATCTACAAGTCTGGACTGTCTTCTCACCTGTAGTGATATAAATCACAACTAGTGATTCTTGCAGTGCAGCATTAATTTACATTTTAATTCTTTCATTTTCAAATATTGCACAGCTGATCATAATTCTATACATTGTCCAGCCCTAAGCAACTCTTTTCATATTTAGTGTATGTATCAAACAGTTCCAGAAAAGCTGTCATATAACTTTTCTATTGTATGATTGCATATATTTTAGTTAAGAAATGCTACATGATTTATGAAAATCTATGGATTCCTCTGAGTTGCAACATAGTCAGACTCAGGGAAATATGTTAATAAACGTTTGCAAGTACATAATCAGATGAGAACACAATACTTTCCATTAATGAAATATGATCCATAATGAATCTTGCATGGGAGTGCTAATAACTACCTTTAGGTTAAAGTGCTCAGATGTCACAGTATAACAATATCTGTCTTGATGTGTATCATTACAGCAAAGTAATTAAAGGTTACTTAGCTCTTAAATGGTTACCTTGGAGGAATCCTTCAGTAATGTGGCTTCAACCATGCCTTCACAATGAAATTAATTAAGCAAATTAAATATCAGCCTTGTAGTAATCTATTACATGTGCAGAATATCTGGCATATAAATGTATAATATGATTGGTGGCAAAAAGCTGAGGACTTGAAGATATGCCCATTTGTTTTTAAACATAAACCAATCCTGGTTGTTCTGATATGTAAAATAATGCTTATGCTATTGGGCTAAAAAGAACAGTGACAACATTGCAGAAGAGAAATGGAATGTCAAAATTATCATGGTCACGTTCCATGTGCTGCGTGAGTGCAAAGCTCAAGTAGCACTGCTCAGGATGAGAGAAGTATTAAAATTCACTTGATCCTTTTCACACCTCTGCACTACATGGAGTTAAAAGCCTGGTAAGGACTGACTAGAGTTTTGTTAACGGCTCAGTCTGACTCATCAGAAGGATGTTTTCAGGGGTTACTAGCTTGCTGCCTTCTTCTGTGTTTAAAATATACCACACCAGGGAAGTTGAGCAAGAGGCTTGATCTGGATATAAACATTTCTCATCACCTGTTCAAGTGGGAATATGACATGGGCAACATCAGTGACAGAGTGGAGCACGACAGAAATGAGAGAAACTTACTTTTCCCCCATAATTTCCATGCTGGATTGAAATCTTATTTCATAGATTTTGACTTAAAAAACAATTTCCTAGCATTATGCAAACTGGCATTGACAAATACACAACATATTCTGGTTTTTTCTTTGTTTAAATAGAAACAATCCACTAGATAAATAGATCATGAATCTGAGACCTTTTCATATGTAAGCAAGAAGGTGTAAAGTTTCATCTCTGCTGTCCTCCTGAAACGTTGGCCTTGCTCCAGGCTGTGAAATTATTCACATACCTTAAGTTTACCCTTATTTAAATGCTTTGCCTGATCATGTCTTTTGAAAAAATAGGAAAAAAAGAAAAATAAAATCTGTTTCATGCTGCAGAAATCTTTGCTCACAACACAACTAGGAAAGTATCAGCAGAAGGAAAAAAATGAAGAATTCATGATAGAAATCTGCCTTTTTCATGCAATGATATTTGGTTTTATGCCAGTGAAATAATTAGTAGTGGTGGCACCATCTTATCAGTGATATGCAAAGCTGCTGCACATTTTGGTTGAGGATGACACCAATGTTATGGGTTCTTCTCCAGTCCTCAGGCTTCTGCCGAGGCCAACTAGTTTGGCCTTAATTGTTTTTGCTCTCTGCAATTCAGATTTCTTGAAAGATGAAGCTTCAGTCATTGTCATGTGAAAATGATCCCATGTCTCTGGGCCAAAAGAATCCCCAGACAAGCTAAATAGCAATAATGGAACTATCTGTCCACTGAATAATCTTTAGATGTCCTTCAAAGACCCTCTACACACATAAGGGCCAAGCCTACACAAATTATTAAATGTAAGTGTAAAAAAAAAAAAAAAAGTCTTAATACTGGGATTCTGAAAGAACTGGTCAGTTTTCATTGCTGCGGCTTCTCAGATAATACAGATTTTTACTTCTTGGGCACAGTAAAAGCATATATACTGATTGACTGGGCCTGATTCCAGACCTGGAAACAGCTTTTAAAGGGGTATTAGGAAAAAAATAGTCTAAGAGAGGAAGACTATCTCCCAATGTGTTCTTTTGCCCTGAAGTATGATTTATTTTTTTTAAATTACAAACCAGTAAACATGTGATCAGAAAACAAATGGCATTGATTAGTTTTTCAAAGCAGTAACTCTCTAATAATTTCATCCTATACTTCCAGGTTGTTTGAAGCATGGAACCAACATGAAACCTGAAAGTGTTTTGCCATTTCTACAAATCAACATTACTCTCTGTAGCTAACATTTGTTTACAAGCTTGCAAAGGGTTTCATAAGGGATATGAGTGCACCTACAACACAAACCATGTGTCAAACAGCAGAAAACTGCAGAGCAATAGTGCTGTTGTTTTTTCCCTTTGCTTGATCCAAGTTTCATTTTCTGTTTGGCTAAGCATCAGTGGTCATGAAGGTGGTATATCAACAATAGTCATGGTGGCATATTGAATTTAATTATAGCTGGTTGAGGCGCTTAACTTAATTTACTTTTTTTGAATAACAATTTATTTTATTCTGTTTTAACAAAACTTTCTGTTTATGCATTTCATCATCTTTTGTTATAAGAAACAGGGATCTGGTTTCATTACGCAAATGTGGGAGTAATGAAAGAGTAAGTCTTCATCAGCCTACTGCTGCTATACCTAGGGTCTTTTCCTGGAATACTTATTGAAGAACAAATCCCTTGAAGTTAGTAGAGTTTAGTCTAGATCATGAATTTTGATTCCTAAGTAAAAAGCTGTGAAACTCATACTGAATTTAGTACATGGAAGGATTGGGCATCGTTTAACATGGAATAAGGCCACAAAGATTCTTCCAACAGGCATAATATAGTAATAAATGATTCAGACACGAGTACAAGGTTTATGTATTCTCTAAAAGATTGGTGGAGATAAACAGAACAGTAATGGGGAAAGCTGACTTTGTTTAACCTCAGTCAAGAAAGGGAGCCAAAAAAGGAGTTTGGACAAGACAGTGGAAGTTTTGATCGTGGAAGAGCTCTCTGCATGACTTAAGCATTGTCCGTAAGCAAAGTTGTGAAAGTCTCACTAAGGTAATGCAAATCCCGGCACAGGCATTCTCATTCCAGTTAAAGTGGTATTTCAGGTCTGGTTTTAGCTGCCTGAAAGCAACCGAAAATAAGCTGCTCTTAAACTGAACTCACTGTGTTGACATGGAGTGCATGTGTTTACTGGAATCTCACTACATTCAAACATAGCAATACAAGTCTGCAGATTAGTGCTTGCACTGAAAAGGGTCTTTAGCCTTTCAAAGGAATTTGCAGGAAAGCAAGCTGGAATACAAGCCTTTTCTGCTTGTCATTTGTAGGTTTGTGAATTTGGCTTTTATTTCTTTGTGCAAATGTGTTTTCATGCAGACACTGAAAATCCATGACCCTCTGTAAAAAGGATTACCTTGAAGGGAGATAGTAAGACTACAGTGTAAAGGATGGTTAAAGAAATGCTAAATCTCTCTGTACAAAGATTATAGCACAATAAATTTTTTAACTCAAGGTACTTCCCTGACATTATAAAAACAGTCACATATCAGAACTACAAAATAAAAGTCTTAAAGAGAGGGCTAAAAGAAAATAAAGGAAAAGTCTGTTATTTTTTGTAGAAGGATGATATAGAAACCCTTAAAAATGTGATTTATTTTAGCTGACATTGCAGCAAGTAGTTTAGATAACACTGACTTAGGTATTGTTTTTACAATCAGTATTTTTCATGGGGTATTAAAGATAATAAATAAGGAAATAGTTTAAAACAGATAATAGAAGACAGTAAGAAAAGCCGGAGATTTCAGTTACTTCCCAAAAGCTTGACATCTTACTCATATGAAGCAATGACTTACTCTCATGAGCCACATTAGCCATTTGAGTAAGAGGAATCAAATCCTGGTCCAAAATTTTTCCTGTGGTCAACAAAATAAAAAGAACAGGGGTGTTTTTTCAACTTATACCTACATCTTTCTTAGTTGTTTTTTCTAGATAGTATGCAGTATGGTGAGAAACAAATCCAGACTTAACCCTTCTTAAACTTCCCAAAAAGATAAAAGTAATATCTTTTGGGGCTAACTAGGATTTAAATTACTGCAAGAGTTAAACTGGGGCAAAAACCTTTTTTCATTGGTGGCTTTCTAGTTTTCACTGGTCTTGAGTCAAGAAGATACCACATTTGCAGTAGCTTTTAAGGATTTAAGATTACATAGTTACATGTTGTGTCTTACAGGGACCATATTTAAAAACAGGCTTCAGTGCTTTCTTTAGTTTTGGACTTAAGATACCAGAAAAACAATTTTAATCTACTGCTGAAATTTAGCCACCTGAATTTGAATTTCCATATTTACATACCTAACTATGGTTATTTACATTATGGAATGTAAATTAAACATCAAAGGCACCATATTCATGGGTGCCTACCTAGCTTAGTAACTTCAGTCTCATCTTCAATGGGGTGCTTCAGAATCTAAGTGCCATTAAAAGTAATTTTAAGTTTCTTTGAAGAAAATAAAGATGGAAGGATGTATAAAAACAAGAAAAAGCCAAATTTTTAAAGACATCATGTCTCCTCAATCTTTCCTGAGGCCTTGAATGGAAAAAAAATTGAAAGGAAATTGTATATTGTACCTCAGAATAAACATTTAAACTCTTCATAATAATAACATGCAATCATTTCTAATGGACTTCAGTCTTTTCAAGTGCTTCTGAGAATTTCTAAGAAATGCTTATTTCAAATAAGCGTACCTTACTTCATGATTTCTAATGCTGGTCAATTCCAAATTTTATGTACTACAGGCCAAATTAATTACTAACAAGATTGGTGTCTATTAACATCTTAGTATAAGTGGGATTTTAGTCTCATTTTTCAAACTTATGTTCTAGAAAAATGACTATTTTTGATCTTTTACCTGGAAAAAAAAAACCAAAACCCCCAAACCAAAACCAGGTATGTGTTTCTGTAGTCAAAAAAATACAATCAAGCTTCCCTACCTGCTTTTTTTCTATTTTGGGACCACTGCTTCTAAATCACTGGACTCCTTCAGACTGGCAAGACTGAAGTAAAATTTGAAAAAAGGGTATGAGAAACTGCAACAAAATTCACTCAAAAGCTTACTAAAGAGCAGAAGCAACGTTATAGTAGAAGGTAGTATGTTAAGTAGGGAAATAAAGCTTGGATATGAAGGTTAGTGCCTGCTGTAAGGAGGATTTTAAATGTACTAGCCATCTGAGAAGAGGTGAGATGAGCTATAAAAATAAGTATGAATAACTACAACTATCATTACATAGATGAAGGAATGAAAGTTAATACTGAATTTAGTTGCAATAGCTAAATTTTCAAATTATTTCATTAAAAAGAGATTGCAATATTTTTTTCAAGATATTTCAGTGAATGATTTGAGACAAATGGAAAGAATATGGGAGCTGCATATTTGTTTATACAGTTACTTTTAAAGCCAAATCTCTGATGCACTGTGATCACTGGTTACTTTTTGATTCCTATAGAGCTAGGACTAGGCTTTATGAGTCAATCTGTCAAATTTGAGCATTAATTAACTATGCATTTAAGTACACACTTGTGAAAAGCAGTCCGAGAACTTAATTCAGAAGAAACTTAAGCAAATTATTTCATTGTTTTCAGGGAGATTACTCATATATGTAAAGTAAAAACAAATCTGAAGTCTTTCTGCATTTAGATGCTTCAAAAAGACAAACTGTTTTTCAGTTTCGTAGGTTCTCAATAGGCAGCACCATAGACAGGACACTCTGAAGGGGAAAGTGAGAGAGATCTCAGGTATCTTATAGTGCCAGGGAACACTGGGTCATGAAATGGAGGAAAAAAGACAGTGAGAAAGATGAATAGATGGCAACAGGGAAGTATGCTGGAGGATCTGAGACTTTTAGTATTTTACTCTTTCCTGGTATTAGATAATTTCTCCCTCCAGACTTAGGTTACAGTCTAATTTCAGAGGGTAGAAGTTATTTTACCTGATTTAAATCACCTGAAACATAGTCAGTTGTTACAGTTATCCAGCCTTATCCTTAGTCAATGGAGAGAATTATGCATCTTCAGAAACAGTGCTTATCTTTCGCACCTATCATAGTATCTGAGATGTTCATGACCATGAAATAAAAATAATAAAATGAGGCAGTCAGTCAGAAGCAATACAGTTCAGAAAAGTTCCTGGATATTGATTTGCATTTCTCTGAACTAGAAAGAATAAAATTATCCAAATTGAATCCAAGAAGGGAACTCAGGAAGCAGTATGAAATGTCAGATACAATTCAATTGTGCAAGATTTGAGGCAAATTATTATCCAGCTTAAAACAACCCACACCAGCCCTCAGAAAAAAACATGAATTTAGGTATGCTGTTAAACTTAGATTTTCATGTTCAGACTCTTGACATGTAAGTCTACTAGAAGCATTTGGTGTTCTACCTTAGACATTGTCATCTAAGACAGTAGATTAAATCCCCATGCTGAAAATTATATAAATGGCTAAAAACTAATGTGATGGCAAGGTAGAGGTTATAGAAAGGTAGAAATGCATCAGAAAAAAAAAAAAGTAGCTGGACATTGTAAGACAGAGCAAGTCTGGTCTATTTAACATCCTGTTATTGTCACTTCATTTTCTTGTTTGCAGCTTACGCTTACTAATTTTCTACCAGGAATCTTCTACTGCCCTTCAGCTGCTCTGTGTAGGCACATATCCTCATCATGGTACAATTTGTAATAAATGAGTTTTTAAATTCTTATATTAGTTAAGAAGATTAATGGTGCAGAATTTAAAACCTGTGACCAAAATTTGATGAAACGACTTAAAATGAATGACTTTTAAGATAGAAAGAGGCTTCTGAATACCAAAAGACAAAATCCAGACAGCAGGAAAATAAGGTTAGACCGTTCTATCTGAAGCCATTTCAGAAAAAGAAGGAAATGTGTGACATATGGTATCAAGTGAGGCACTTGAAGTTGAGTCTAAAAATGTTCAAAAAGACAGCTGTAAGTTTGCATGATTAAAAAGGGAAAGGAAGGATATTACGATACATCAAGAAACAAGGAAGAGTTATGAAACCAGAGGTGGACTTATTGGATGTTTGTTTGCTTTTCTTATCCAGTGGTTTCTAATGTTTTTATTCAATTTATCTTCAAATTCAACCTCCACCTCTATCTTCCGTTCTGTTTCTCCCAGTGACATCAGTGCTGGCTATTAACACAAAAACTGGGTGGATCTTTGAACCTTGAAACCAAATCAAAGAACAATTTAGGGAAAGAGATAATTACATACCAGCCCTTCTTCCCTCCAATATGTTTAAACAGATTAGATTATTTTAATAAGTGTTGGATGTGATGGGAACATTTTAGAATAATATTGTCACGTGAATCTCTACTGACTGTATATGAATCATAAAAGTCACTTAAAAAAAACCAAACTTATCTCTCCTAATGAGATTTTGTGGTATGCATTATCTGGTCTTTATTCTAAGTTAAATGACCTATTTCTTTTTAATTTTTGTTTATATGATTGTTTAGCTAATTAATATTCAGTTGCTTTAGAGCTGGAAACCTGTAAGAGGGATTTTTGCTTCCACTGCTAGTTCTTGTAAAACTCAAGTGAATAAAAAACAAGTAGCTATTTGCATATGGCAATTTGTCCATGCATTGGGAACCCAATGGAGATATTCCTTGGGAATCACAGGGAGACTGAAGGCTAACTGGACACAAAGGCTGATGCACTCTTCCCATCACAAGTGATCCTTAACAATTTTACTTGGCACTTTGTGCATAGCTTTGCATGTGCTGAGTAAGCTCAGTTGCCTTTAGCTTTACTAGGATTTGAGGCAGGACTATATACTTTTGTTTATGGCACTGGACAAGGCTCAGGAACTAGAACATTAGCTTTTTGCTTTGGCATAGATTTCCTGGCTAAATTACCTAATTTCTCTCTGCCTCATTTCATAAGAACAGTCAAATCTGTTCAGACCAAAGGCTCATTTAGCCCAGTATCTCGGTTCTCACAAGGGCCCATAATGGATGCCAGTAGAAGAGAATAAGGCGGCGAGCATGCAGCAGTGCTTAGTGATATAGTCTCCCAGGCTCCAGCACTCGTTGTTCAGGGATTTCCTGAACCAGGGGTGGAATCTCTGTATTTAATGCTTTTCAATGACTTGGTTTTGATGAATTAGTACTGGCATTTCTTGAGCTCATATATTTTAAGAATCCATAACATCCCATGCCCTACAAATTGTAATATATGAGGAATATCCTTTATTTTGATTTAAACTTTCTACCTGCCAGTTTTTCATTTTAGAACAAACTGAGAACAGTCTTCTTTTCTTCATATCTCTTCCAGTGTACTGGATGCTTTCTAAGTCAGAGGACTGTAACTTCATGAAGTACTGAAAATGCAGGAGTGCCATGCTTTTATAGAGGCATAAAGATGCTGGGGTTTGTGGTTTTTTATT
>JANZLQ010000005.1:9788989-9810454 GCA_026212715.1 Elanus axillaris
CATAAAGATGCTGGGGTTTGTGGTTTTTTATTTCTTACCTTGAAACTCCTAGCATTACATTTGCTTTTTTGACTGTTACTGGGCATTGACCTCATTCATAAAAAATAAAATAAAATTTTAAAATAGCTATTGTGACTTTAAAATCTTGTTCTTCATCTATAAAATGAGGTACTGTACTAGTGTTTGCAGAATCGTTTTCTGTGGAAAGATGCAGAAGGGAACAGTGAACATAGCTTTAGATAAAGTTCCAGAAAGTCCTTAAAGTAGATATACAAGTCGTTCTGGTTTATTCTAGCTGCCTTCAGTCAGCAAAATGAGATTTTATCTCGTAACTTTGACAAATAAAACATTTTCAGGCAGAAATGTAGTTTCAAAATTCCTGTTCCTTTAATCTACACAAAAAGTGATGCTCTTTCTGGTCTTTTGAGGCCTTAATTCAGAGGCCACTGAAAGATGAGAGTGCCATAGACTGAATGGGCTTTGGAGCAGATGCTCAGTCACTGATATGAGAATGAAATGCCAGTCCTGCAATTTGACTTCTCTGCTACCACTAACACCTCCTGAAACAGGAAGACAGCTGGGCTATTATATTTTAGATTCCATTTGTAAGTGTTCATTTTAATGCCTGCATACAAAAGAAAAGGAAAGGGGAAAGATATGTTTCATTCCCACACTTTTCCTGTGCATCTCTAAATGTGCAGTATGGGACTAGCGGACTTTGCTATCCCTCGTAAGACTTTTCTTACAAGAAAACTCCAGCATCATTGCAGATGTTTGGTCATTTTTCCTACAAGGCCATACCTCTGAGTTCTTCCCTTTCCGAGGGACTTACGTTTCAACAGGAACCAATTATAGTCAACAATGTTTCAAAAACTGTCTCCTATTTCTCAGGGGCCTGTAATCAGTGTTCAAATCTTAGGTAAACGAAGTTTCATCTGTAAAGAAAAGATAAGCTCAGCAGAGTTCAGAAGGTGCCTCCAACAGCACAGACACCTTCTTCTGTTGAAATGTTTACATCCAAGGTGATAGAAAGCTGAGCAGCATTATCTTGCAGATGGTCTGAGGAGATTTTAATAAGTACATAGAAAGGCATGTGTTTTTTCCCTACCAATTAGGATCAAATTTTCTGGACCCAGCGCTAACTTACAGTAAGGAAACACTCCAGTGGTAAAACTAAGGCAAGATGGTTTAGAAGCAACCCAATAACTTTAAAAGTGCATTTATATTATGGATCTGCAAAAACCACCCTGACCCTTCTGATATTCAGCCTGCTTGATAATCTCCAATACTGACTTTCTTTAGTTATGTTGGCTTTCACTGGGGTTGCACAAGCGTTGCTGAGGAAAGAACTCAGCTCATTGTCTAAAGGTGCTTTTATTTATGAATAACAAATTAAAAGGGTGATTTGGCACAGCAGGTGAGGTGATTAATATTTCAGGTCTTATTATTTTTGTTTGTGCATGTATGTGTTTGTGTGTAATTATAGCCTTCAAGGATCAACAGCTAAGTGCAGTTAAACATTTAACATTTATCTGCATAAATGCAAATGAAGCTTGCATTTCAGTCAGATACTCTAAAACAAGTAATCAATATGGATTAAGAACACACATGATTTTTCTTCACAGTGTTTATTGCCATTACTTTCATGGTGACAAAAAGCAAAGGGTGACGGTATGAAAGCAGGTTTAGAAGTCATATATTCATCAGTTCAAACCTTTTAAATTGATGGAACACTGTTTTAATTCATAGTAATTTGGAAGGATTTGCTGTGACCTCGAGTTAACATATAAACATGGCAAGGGATACGAGAAAGATTCCTCTGGCGTTCACTGAACTTGAGGGGAATCTTTCTTTGACTTGAGCGGGCTCCAGGTTGAAGCTCTGAGAGAAGGGCCTGAGAAGATATGCAGAGAAGTCTCAGGGATCACAGCGCATCTGGGATGGCATCACCCTTAGTTGCAGGGTTTATAGTTACAAACCTTAACCCTTCCCTGAGCACAAAGACAGGTCCTGCCTAACTCAGTTCATGACCATAAGCACTCCACAGTGTGGCTGTGATCTGGTGGTGGATAATGAAATGTGAAGTAATGTGAATGTCATCTTTCTTTCCCAAAAAACCCTGAATAACTTACTCATTTGGATTTCATTAATTTGGCTAAAAAAAAAAAAAAATAGCCCAGAAATCAACAGAACTTTAAGGAGAACTACTTCTTTCCTGTGAGAGGTTAGTATGCTTGTCAGTTTGCTTTAGTCAACAAAGTTGATCTATATTATACCGTACTACGCTACACTACGCTATACTATGAACTTGCTGGGTGAAACAGCCAGGATTTTGAGCCAAAGTTCTGTTAAATGAAAGGCAACATTTCTTCTTTGAAAATATGACTATCAGCAATGGAGTTATCTGGTTGGATGCTGATTAGCCCCACTGACACTGTGCATTCCTATTTATGAGTGTACATATATAGACATATGAGCTGACTGTATTACATACTCTTGCCAGCATTGCTGACTCTCTCCCCTTCTGGGGGATTCTGGGTGCTAGAAAAGCAGGCAAGGTAGTGAATAAAGGAGTGATTTTTGATGTATTTTCTTCAGTCATCCTGAATCAAAAACACTTAAATCCATCTGTTTCTGTGTCAGCAAAGTTTTTGTTGCAGTGGGAAAAGAATATCAAACATTGTTGACTTTTAAAATAAAAAAACCCTAACCTGTATGAGAAATGCATTGCTGTTAAACACAGTGCCATGAAGAATAATTGCAACTTGTCACAGAGAGAGGTTATAATTATGTCTGCTGTTAGTTATGTCTCCGTGTGCACAATAGAAGTTAGCTTTTCAAATGCATTGTTCTCTAATGCAATACCAGCTATTAACATGCTGAGGATATTATTTTTTGCTAATGAAGAAAAATAAAATGAGGCTGCAGAAGGGCTGGGTGGTGTCACACTGAAAGCAAGTGGATGGAACAAAGACAAAAGAGAAGTGCATATTGCAGAGATTTCAAATCTAAGCTTTGCCTCAGGAAAAGAAAAATTGCCCAAAGGGTCAGAATTTCAGCTTCTGTATTCCAGACCTTGCTTATATTTATTTTAAAAATCTGAATGCATATCAAACACTGGGCTAGACCTGACACTTTACAGGCTTCTCTGAGTGAAACATTGCAGATATTAGAGAAAAAAGCAAGACTTAATAGTTGTTACAGTAGTTACTGTGGGTGTAATTTTCTGTCCCTTCTTTGTTACTTGCACAAATTCTCTGAAAGCATGCTCGGTAGGTCTTATTATAGGGAAAAAGAATTCATATTTTTCTAGGCTTGCTCCTTATTCTGTCACTCCTTTAGACTCAGATTTTGGAAGACTTTAGTTAGGATATGTGCTCATATTAGAGATTTTTCCATGCTAGGAATTAAAAAGCAGATAGGCTAAAAAGCAAGGCAGAAATGACTAACAGTTTCAAGTATCAGAATTTTAAATTGACCAAGAAGGTGTTCAGTGAAAATCAGAGCCCTTGGGCAAGGCTTAAATTGGATGCCCAACTCAGGAGCGTGCAAAATCAATTGGGAAATTAGAAAATCTTGGCCATATGCTTATATGTTAACTCCGCTTGACTAAGTCCTTTCTATATGTTGCTTCCTCAATTTGCAGTCGGTTTTGTGTTGTAAATAAGATACCCTTGACTCAGACATGAAAGTTCCCCAGGAAAACTGGAGAACCTTTCTCTTGTTAAACAGCACCCTAATTATAGAAGCAATTTTACAAACAATTCCCCGGGGAAAGCATTTTCGTTCTCATCAGGAAGGCTCTTGAATAAAATCACACCTTTGCTAACTTCATTTATTTACAACAGGACACAAGACTGAGACTGGGTTAGATTTATTGCCATTACCTCACTGATGCTCAGTAATTCATAAAACATTGGGTCTAGGAGTTAGCACTGCTGTTATTTCCTCTGATGCCTGACCTCACCACAGTCTAATAACATACAGGAAATCCAGAAGACAAAGGGGGAAAGCAGTGGCCTTGAATGCTAAAAATAACCATAAAAAAACCAGTACAATTGTGTAATAGAGCATGGCCCAATAATTTATTTAACATAATAGTAGAATCTGCTAAAGCAATTAGAATATGTTCCAAATGTTTTTAATGGAAAATATGTTGGGGGTAAGAATAGGAACACTTAAAGAATTGAGACTTTTAGGTTATGTAGTTCAGTTACGTGTACTGGTTTTAGGTTTGTATATCTTATTGCTTACATATGCAGACCACTTAATAGCTTGACTAGAACAGACAGTCATTGTATGGTGGTTATATTTCCAGAGGTCATCCTATATGAGCCAGACCATGATCTTAGGTGATGTATTACACTTGACAACCCAGAAAGTTGCAATACAAAGGCATTTTAATTCTCAGTGTCCTCTGAGAATTGTTCAATATCCTTGATGGTATCTAGTGTCTGGTATGGCATTGGGATGACATTTTTGGTGTCTTTAGTAATCAGTCAAGGTTAACATGTCATTCATGTTAACTGTGTGTTTGGTTTGCTTTGGGTTGATTATTTTTTTTTCCTAATCACGCTGTACTTGCAAGTTTTTCTAAAGGCATAAATAGTATAATGACACTATAATGAAATTCCTTGGTATTTTTCATGTCTGCTTATTTATTTGTGGTAGAATGAGAACAATATTTTATCCAAAATATAAATCTAGGCAGTGCTTTAAAATTGGTGCAGATAGGTACATGACATCATTAAAAAAAAAAAAAAAGAAACCACAAAACAAATACTGTTGCATAAAAATCAGATAAGTGTAGTGTCTTTAGTTTGTGAAATACTGCAAAAGCAAGTTCACAAACATACACTGCTTTTTTGAACAGCTGCTCAGTTTGACTGTGCCTGCTCTGGTTTTATTTATACATGTTGCACAGTTATGTGAAAGAGGCTATTCTTCATATAAATACCAATATTAGTATGCAAACTAGTATATTCAGGTGTGAACAAGACTTCACTATTTGACACTTGGTTTGTCTTCCAATCAGAAGCAGAAGCACTTACAAATCATAAAGAGGAATAATGAATAGATTGAACCAGCTGTTCCTGAACAGCCCATTTGGCTATGTTTTCCATTTCATTAAATTCATTGAATTATAATTATGTAGATAGATAGGTAGGTAGGTAGATATGAAACATTTCCCATTTTTCAAAGGTGTATGGTAACTTCATAAATATTAATGGATTTGATTTCAGAAGAAAGCAGAGAAATGTGGGACTTTTGGTATTTGCCTGAAAGAGAGCTATTGAGAAGGTGAGCTGTCCATATTCAGCTTAGTCTAGGCAGACAAGTTTACAAAACTTGTGCTTACCAGAGTTGTCTACTGCATCTTAAGGCATCTTCTGAACATTGTAAGCTAGGAAGACTTTCCAGTAGAAGTGGCATATAGGGATAAAAGGAAAAACAGAAATCAAGAGCTTTGTTCTGTTTTCATTAATCTACAGAATGAAGCATAGAACTGGATGTCATCTCAACAGGTCTTTTATCTCAGTATCAAAAATAAGATTTCCAGGTACCAGAATGTCAGTGAATAGCTGCAAGTAGAGTGGCTTAGTGGAAAGACTATTTCTTGAGTCTGAAAAAGAGGACACAGATTAATGTAGAGACTGAGAGGTCTTGCAGTGACCAGGGAGCTGGGCAAGCTGCCTGAGGGCAGGCAGAAGGAGGTGAGCAGATCTTAGGAGCTCCTTGTCACTTTTGTGGGTAAATGCTTTTCAACAGAGTTCCTTCTCTGTCCCCTTTAGCGCAGCACAGCAGCCCCAGAGAGTTTCAGTTCCAGTTCCTACAGAAGCTAGAGACCTTTCCTTGGGAACACCATTTTACTAAAGATCTGCCACTTAGAGTAATTTCCCACAGGGTTTTAAAACTAGTTTCAGATAACTGAATTCTGCTAAGCCTCAAGTTGGAAAACCAAAATATAATAAAGCTGTTGCAGAGCCCACTATCCCCCAAATCTATGCAGGTAAAAACCCCATAGCATATGGAACCTGGACACAAAAAGTCATAAGCCCATTGTGTGCATTTATTTTCTTTTTTCTTTCTTTTTTCAATAATTAATGATTTAAAACAGTTGCATTATTACTTCAATCACTTTTCACCTATTTCCCCAATGGTTACCACTTGCCTCAACATTTACATTTGTTTTAATATTTGTATTTTTTGCATAATTTCTCACATTATATTTATTTGCACTTGCACTTTTTTTAAAAATAAAGCATTCCATGGGGATGACTTTAATAAAAGTCTCTTATTAAAAGTTCCATAACAGCATGATTCCCAAACCTGAAACCAAAGTCCTCATATTTAACAGTTTTCATGACTCAATAGATTAAGTGTGAAATAGGAAATATAATAACAATAACAACATAGCCATATCCTGCACAGTTGTTCCACTTAAAATTATTCTTGAAAAGTAACACAATTCATAAATAAATCATTTCTCATAGAGTGAAATGTACTTAAAAGACTCCGTGAAATATCCTTGATGTAGTCATAAAATATGTGCACAGAAAGGTGTATTGGGCAAGAGGAAAATAAAAAAATTCACTGAAATTAATATATTGGAGGGGAGATTAAAAAAACGAAGGGAAAAAGAAACCAAACCAAACCCCAAACAGCAAAACCGTCAGCGTCTGTTTTCAAAGTCAGTTGTCTCCAATCAGCTGCCTCAGCAGTGTTAATTTCAGAAAGACTCTTATCTCAGACCTAAATTCACATCAAGCTTCCTCTGTGGTTAATGAAGAGAGATCCTGCCCTTGGGAACCGCAGTTCTGAGCTGGTCTGACTTGTCATTCAGAGGAACCTGTTGCTTTCTGCTGACTGTGACTAAGGCAGCAGCAAACTTAGCCACCCCAATTCATGCGTCTATGTAGAGGGCATAAATCCAAACCTTAACAAGTCTGAAAGTTTTTCTCTGAGTGGGAAGTGGGGCTTTTCCTTTTGTTCCTACCAACACTGAATAATACAGAGAACACAATATTTCACACAATATAATAGCCAGCAACTTCTGACTCAGTTAAGAGACAGTGCCGTTGGCCTTAAAGTCCTCCAAATGGATACCTTTTCCTGATGCACTGTCATACTCCAGGCACTCCACTCTGGCAATCTTTTGGTGTTATTTTTTTCTGACGTTTTGGGGTGGTTTGTTTTTTTGTGTTTTGGTTTTTTTTTTTTTTTTTTTCGCCCTTTAATCTATTTGTCTTATAAAATGCTTCAGGGTAACACAACAGAGTCTGTGGAAACAGCAAGGGAAATGTTAACATCAATAACACTCACAGCTGTGGCCAGCTCTACCTTATTTTTCTTAAACAAAGGATGTAATAGTTCCTAAGGCTCTTCGCATCTTGGATGCTTCTGGACCATCCCATGTTATTGTTCGGCAGCTTGCTGTGGAGATCAACTAGCCCCCTGGAAGATCCCCTGGAAATGTGCTCCTTTCTATTTATGGTTGGGGGTTACTAGAGTAAGGACATGAGTTCCTTCGATTGCACCACAGCAGCTAGGGAGCATAACTGCTGTCAAACCCAGATATGTCTTCCATGCCTTATAATTTAAACCAGTTATACCTTCTTAGTAGCTGCATGCACTCCATCAACAAGGCCTCTTCAGATCATTTGCTTGCACTGCATTGATTTATTATTGACTGGCAGTGGTTTCACTGCATCAGGCTCTGCAATTCTGGGATGGTTTCTGTGTGAATTGCCAGAAAAGTTTCAGGAAAAAAATCACCCTGAAACTCAGCAGTCAGTGCTGTCCATTCTGGTAGGTTAGTTCTTCCCCATTAACCACACATTTTCTCACAAGCCAGAAACAGTACTAAAGTGGGAAAGAAGATTTTATTTTTTTTAACCAAAACCAACTAGTGTATGCTTTCATCTTTCTTGTCTTTGTTTTGTTGAGACAGTTCTGGATGGGCTACCTACTGACAGAGATACAAAAAATGGTTTAAAAAGTTCTCATACTGGGTATATATACATATGTATGTATATGTAGGTATAGAATTGGTATATAATGTTTATATGTATATATAGCATTATATTGTATTGATACACTGGCTGACCAAAGCTGTTCTATAGCAAAATATGAAATAAGTCTTGGAAAATAGCAATGTCTTGTCACCACTTAGTATCATGATATGGGGCATTATTTCAGCCATAATTCACATTTTTAAAGTGAATTTCTGGAGCCTTGAAATGGCAGATCATCGGGCCAAAGAATGGGAATCACAGTATCTTTTGTGCTCATCTCTAGGACTGAACTGTAGTTCTTTCTGGCTCAGTCTTGCAATCTGTAACATTATGTGCTACAGGAAAACATGTGTTTTAAGGACCCAGAAGCATAATCTCCCACCATGCAAGACATTTACTAAGTAAAACAATTCATGCTATACCATGAGCCAGCAGTCAGGTATTGTCATTATGAGTTTGTGGAATTTCAAGACCTAAACAATCTCATTTTCAGTAGTTTTATTACGGATTATAAAGAAGCATCAATGAAAGATAAACCTAGATTTCAAAACCCAGCACTGATAAAATAAAACATGCTACTGCAAGATTTTTAGCTCCAAGGATCCTTAAAAAGATTTGAAGCACATTGTAATGTCCTTTTGGGCTGCCAGTACAACTAAAGAAGAGGTTTGGACAATCAATTGGACTCATTGTTGAGTTACAAAGGCCTTTCTTTGAATTTTTTTTTTTTTCTTCTTGCATTTCTAGAGAATTTCTTCCAGCCTGGCAAGCTTGCTTTGTCATGAATTCCTGTCTTCGATTACATAATAGCCCTCACATAAATTTGAAACAGTGAGCATTTGGTGAACACAGTTTTTCTTGCTGTTTATGGCTAAGGTATTTGCTGACTCACTGCAGTATCATTCTTTGCATTCAATTATCTACAAAACCCAAGAGGCAGCAAAATTATAAACTGATCAGGATTTTTTCTGAGAAGAAATAATGTGCATTCTTTCGAGCTAAAAGCTCTTGTCGGTACTGTGCAAAAGAAGGCCACACTCACACAGTCCTAAGTCTCTGAGCAGAGCCTTGGTCTTTGTAACATGCAGGCAGACTGGTTTTGGTGCTGAGTCATTACCCGAGAGCTGCCCTCACTCTCTGGTGCCTGCACACAGGTTTTTCAGGTGTAATTTAGGAGGACAGGACTTATACCAGGAGCATAGCTTGTTTCTAGTCTGACACGGAGTCTAACTCTTTGAAAAATAATCAAGCACACCTTTTATAAAAGATGAGGAGATGAAATTTTACCCTCAAATATTGATATTGAGTTCTCATGTCAGTTCTTGCTGTTATGGCATCTCAGGGCAGGAATTGGGAGCAAATGCCACAGACCAGTGACTACCATGATGAAGTACCTATCATTAGGCATATTGCTTCCTTGGCCTTTGAAACGAGGGTGGGGATGTACATAGGAAAGATTTTATTCCTTTGTTGCCTGTATTCATTGTTGGTTTGTAGATAGACGTAGTTTGACTTCAGCATCCAAAAAGCTATTTGGGCAAGTTGCCCTCTTTGTGACAAGTTGGACTTCCTATAGCATGTTTATCAGAATTCCTTGAGGCCTCAAACTAACCATGATACATTTATTTGGCACTTAACAATCATGTATTTATTGTCATTATTACTTGCTCATATGTTTTGAAACTTTTAGTGCATGTCTTTACATTGCATTTTAACTGAAATACAAAAACACTGTGGGATTTCCCTGTCATGCCTCTTATTTCAAATGTTTTGTTCCACAAACACAAAGGGTAGATCATCTCTGACTTATGCTGACCCAGTTCTCCACTATTTCTTGCCTGCTACACACCAATATCAGTAGAGTTACAGTGATGTAAACCAGAAGAATACAGTCAAAAATCAGATCCTTCCTACACCAAATCACTTTCCACATCTGTTTCCTATTTGTCTCATGACGACACATGGGATTATTTTGGGAATATATTCTGCTTTAACTGTCATGCCACTGACTTTCTGGCCTTATCAAATATCCATTGGTGTGCAGGTTGAGCAATTATCATCTGCTAAGAAGAAATCCCAAGAAAACATAGATTGATAATAACATTTTTCCATAATGGCTTGTAGCATTAGTGCCATTTTCTATTATTGTATTTGGGGTCTAGCATTCTCCTCAATTTACTGCTTTTATTTGTTGTGCAAGATCTAGATATGGACCCTACAGCAGAATTTCAAAACCAGTTTTCTTTTTCATTATTTATTCATTTCTGGTTAGAAGGAGCAAAGTCAGAAAATCGAATAGAAGCAAGGAATGTGTCTGGACTATTAAGAAACAGAAAGAAAGACAAAGGGAAAGAAAGAAATTTAATACTCTGCAAGATATTACAGATAAAGGGTGACTGTATAAACATAATGAGGCAGGCTACATCTACAAGAACATGCCTTAGGATACAGAGCTTGAAGTCTGGAATCAAACTTCATGAAGTTGTATCCACACTTTTTATCTTACAGTGCAGTAAGCCCTTCCAGATAGACTATCCTGCTAACAGTCCATTTTCCCTTCACCTTTTTCGGCAGTAAATGGAGTGAAATGTGAAGTCCTTCTGATGTTCCTTTGAATATATGTAATATACACACACAGAAACGTGCTTGCATGATGTAATTAAACAAGCCTGTAATAAAATAAAATAATAAAAACTATACCCTGTGACTCACTCACAGAAACATGGATTCAATAGGTTTAAAATAAGTATGTTTGGTCACTGGCCTGGTCCATGCCTGGATGCAGTATGTATGAGCAAGATGGGGAAGGCAGAGTGCCAGGGAGAGTGCTGCTTCCAGATACTTGAATTCACTGCTCATGAGAAAGACATCAGCTCTTTGAATGACCTTCACATTAAAAAAACATTACCAAACCAATTGCTGAATAAAATTTGAGTTGTTGATATCTTTTTGCACCATCCACAGCATTGTGGAGTGCCAAGTCTCCAGCACTAAGCACTGGAACCTTGCCCTTGAGGGTGAAAGTATTGTGTGCAATTTTAAGACTTTTACTTGTGAGCATGAGACACTGTAAGACTCTGGAGTTTACACGCTGGTCGAAGTACTTAGTCTGGAGAAGTGAAGCAGCTTATAACTGCTTGAAGAGTAGTTATGAAAAGGAAAGACCCACACTCTTTGCTGTCATTGTAGATGATATAATAGGGACCAAAAGTCACAAGTTGTTCTTTGGAAGATTCACTTTAGAAAAAAATGCTTCACTAAGAGGGCAATGGAAGCTGCCCAGAAAGGTTATATAGTTTCCATTCCTGAAGGTTTTCATGACTTGGCAAGGCAAAACCACAACTGACCATACCCATGTTGACGATAGTCTTCTTTCACGTCCTCCTGGACTTAATATCTAGAGAGCCCTTCCAGCCAGCAGCTCTATGATTCTGTCTTTGGAAAGGGATGATGAGAATAAGACGGGGGGGGGGGGCGTGATTTCTTAGTCTGTGGAAGCAATAAGTGCTGTAGGGACTTGAGAATCAAGGTAAAGAGCTGATTTGTTATGAAATAAATAGGGAAAAATATTGTAACATCTTCTTAGTCGCTTTCTACTATCAATATATATATTAGACATATATTCTGAAGCTATTTCTTTGTTTATTTTCCTAAAACAGATGAGTGATCTCTGATCAGTCAATAAGGAAAAAAAGGCTATATCAAGCTGTAGTTGCTATTACAGCCTAAACTACTTGGTCCTGCAAATATTGGTTAAAAGAAGTGCTTCACCGTCTACCTCGTAGAGAATTTTTAGCTGTAAGTGACTGAAAGCTGGGTGCAAAGGCCTAAGTAAACAGAGAAACTGTTGCAAGGTAGAAGTTGTCCCAGCTCTGGGGCTCCTTGACTTAATTAGGTGTCAATGCAAATTAACCACAGTGCAAGTGGGAAATGGAAATTTCAGTTTTCGGTGTGGCCTCCAAAAGTCTTCTGTGAATGTACGTCTACTGTGCAAAAAGCATCTGTTCTTCTGGTTTTACCCTCAGTGCAAAACATAAGATAAACACACTATTCAAATTGATTGGCAGATTTGGTCCCCCAGTTAAATTTAAAGTAATTAAATGTACTGAAAAGCCCATTGCTCTGGATTTACTGACCTTGATTTGACTTAGTGTTGACTGAGGCCCTTTTTAATCTTGGTTTATATCCCCATATGCTTTTTCCTCAGCCTGTGTATGTTAAAAGTTTTGTTACATAGTACTGAAAAATAAAAAAAAAAGCTCTCCTGATGCAGTTAAAGTTGAATTTGAAGATGCATGAAACTGAGTCACTAAATACTCAGGTTAGGAAAAGCAGGATTTAGCATTTTATTATGTACTGATCTATATTTGTAGGTTATTTCAGAAAAGTATAGTTGGTGAAAAATAGGTTTTATCTCTTTTCAGGCAAAAGTTTCAAATTCCAGCTTCCTCAGTTACAATTACTCAGATGTATTCTCAGTGAAAGCAATAAGAATTCAATGAAACCATGTAAATTATATGTGAAGTAGAATAGATGAAGCAAAGTCTGTGCATGTATATTTGTGCTTTTGACTAGCCTTCAGCACAATACTGATTAGAAGGTGTAATTTTACTTTTCTGAAGCCACAAAACCCAGTATGAATCCTATATACTGCTCTTTGTTTAATTCAACTTACTTTTAGAGTTCTTTCATCAGATAATGTTGCTTTTTCTTTCTTTCTTTCCACCCCACAGGACAACATTTTTAGAATGGAAGATTCACATTTTGAAAATGGCCGAGGGAAAAGCCCTTATGATCCTAAGCTGCTGACAGCTTCTCTTTTAGTAGGTAGGTGCCAGGATACAAGTTCAATGAGATGTGCATTCCCTGTAAATAACTGCCAGTTTTCTGCATTGTTTTCTCCTTGCAGCACCTATGATAGGGCTTTGTTTTCTGCATTTTATTTCCAGGCAAATGTCCTTCTAGTTTCATTTTTAATATAGTTGGCCCAGGTGTCTTGAGAAACATGGTGTGTGTAAAATAAGATTCAGGTATCACAAGAGCCGCTTTATACGTCTGTGAGACCTTGTTCACTCAAAGTCTTTCTCCTCCTCAGAGCTAGGTGACTCTGGAGGTATTTTAATTGCCCAGTTTACAGACCGGCCACACTGACAGTAGCACCAGCACAGCTGAGAGCAAAGTGAGAGCAGCAATAAGTCATTTCTTACATCAGTTTTGCTGCTAAGGAAAGTCTGTCACCCAACTGTATCTGCATGTGAGCTGGAGATACACAAGCAGCCACAAGTCTAGGCCTTAAGATGATGTTTCAGCCAAAGAGATTTATCTGACAGTGAATACAATTAAACTCCTGGCCAGAACAGAGGGATTTCTATAAATTAGGTATTTCTGAATTAGTAATACTTCATTTCATGGAATATGTAAGTATAGAGCATCTGGACTGTGTTAATCTAATTGAACTAATCCAATTGATTGAATTTATCTAATTGATTTAACTTACCTAATTGGATTAATTGTGTTCATTGTTCTTCCTTCTCCTTTACAAAGAAGGCAAAAAGATGTTTTGTGAGAAGAAATTGAGTGAAACAAATAGATTGTTCTTTCCGTAACGACTCTGTCCAGGTGTAGCCGCTTTATCCTTAACGTGTAACTTTCTGGCAATTTATTACAACTTCAAATCCAATGGGGCAGCAATAGTTTCAGAAAATTACAGATTGTCTTACCTCAGAAGGCTTTGGAAATGGCACATAACCAGATACATTAGTTTCTCCAGGACTTTGTCCATATTGCTAGTCTAGGGCCTTGCCTACCATCTACCCTTATTATATTTACATTTCATTTAAAAATTACGCTATTCAAAATAGACAGCAACAAAAATTTAGTCCTAAGTGTGCCTCATTTCCTGATCTTTGCAGCCTCTAATGATCACAGGTGACGAGCCACCTTCGGGACACACACTTTTTAACAGGAAAAACAAGAAAGACATCCATGTCTTGCTCCAACTTGTACCCTGTACAAACAGAAAGGAAAAAAACGTGTGGGTAAAAGGCCAGTTTATAAATTAGTGCCTGGAGCGACTTGAATTTGTGGCAGAGCTACTCTCAAGGGAATAGCTTTATTATTTACTTTAATATACAATAAAGAAAGAGAATGATGACAAGCCAGTATTACATGGTATACCTGGTATGCAACTGCACAAAATCAACAGCATCTAGCTTTTCACGTTCCTTTTTTTTTTTCACTCAGTCCAGCACAAATATGATTATCTTACTTCCCTTGGCTTAGATTTCATGTATTTAAAACATTTTTGCTTTCTTAAGACCACTTCCTATCACTATAATTTTCACTCCATGTATTTTTCGTCCTAATAAACAGTAGGCTGAGTATGATATTTTGCTTTGAATTAGGCTTCCATTAGAGCCATGGGTGTATTAGCTATATAGAAAATGGAGCAAATTCAACATTCAAAGCCAGTGACTAATTTCTACTTCAGTGAGTTACACAAAACTCAGGGTGAAGCTAAAATTAACACTCTTTCATCCTGAACATGAACACCCTTTCTTCTCTGCCTCCTTATAGCTGCCTTACAGTCATATTGTGTAACTGATTATAACATTGTGTTTACTTCAATCCTTTACTGCACAAGTTCCCCTGATATTTCAGAAAGCATACACCAGATTCACTACTGGTTTGCAATGACTTACTCTTATCTTTGCCAAAAAAAGCATAAAGTTTATGGTAAAATGACCCAAGGCAAAATAATTTCCACCCTCCAAAACAGGTGAGGAACAGTGAATGAACTGGCCAAGCAGTGACTGCACGGGGCGGTTTGGTCCAACAGCTCTCTGCAGTAGGTAGCACTGGAGTGAAGTGGTGAATAGAGCCACTGAGGCCAGGAAACCTCTTGACCACAAATGCTTCAACCCAAGGGTGGACTGCTTTTTCCCTTCTCCTGGGCTGAATGACAGCTCAGCTACTCGTGGCCCCTCCTGGGCCAGAAGTATCGGTCCTCACAAGCAACCATGGTTTATCTTAGGTTCAAGAGGTCAACTGTGTAAAACAATTACCCAGCACTCATTAAAATGCAATGTTATAATTAGTAACAAAATGTAACTATCAGGAAGATAAAAGAAGGCCAAGAAGTAAGAGTAATTTATATGGTTAAATACAGGAGGGAAAAATAACCTCTGTTCTTCATCAGAAACACTAAACAGAGATTCTGCAAAGTGTAGAAGTTCTTAACTCCATAACTAGAAGGTAAATATTGGGTAAGTGAAATGTAATTACCCAAGCTGGAATTTGGGCAAAACACCAAGGTTAATTTGCAAAAAGTAACTTAAGATCTTTAATAGCCATTAATGCTCAGGATTCCTATTTTATATTTCAGCTGAAATAAACTCTTACAAGCATAAAAAGTATCTTCAGTATTCCCTCTCCCCTAAAAAAAACTGAAAACCCAATAATATTTGAAGAAAAAACAAAACAAAACCAAAACAAACAGTTCATCATTATTAAATTGTTCCAATATTTTTCCAGTATACATTCCTTGTTCCATACACCTGCAAACTTTTTTCATTATTTTTTTAAGAGTTGTTCATTAAGGATAGTTATTGCTACCCTACTTTAAAGTAAATGCCAGCTGGGAACATGATATAACTAGTTCCTAGTAACGTAAGGCATTACTTAGCCATTCCCATCTATGTGCCGCTAACTAAACAATCTCCATTTGAGCAGGCTAATGCATGAAAATGTAGAGACTTAGCAGTCCCTGGGCACCACTAGTGTGTGTTCTAGGAGGAAAATGGGAGGCAGCATGGTTGTCAAAGAATGTAATCACTGGAGAAAAGATTACTGAATGTATTAGTCTAAAGCAATTGTATTGGGATAGTTGAAAAAAATCCTCAGAGCATTGTCCCATTATCAGTCAGTTGTTCCTTAGGAAATGACCCTTTGGGATTTTCAGAAGCTCTGATGGTCCAGAATCCTCAAAGCTATTCATGTTCCTATGTCTCACAATTTTTTTTTTTTATTATTATTATTATTTTTCAAAATCAGTTTAGGTTCCTTAATACTCCCAAATGTATCAATGTGATCTGAAATACAGTGGCTTCTTACCAAGGAAGAACTTTAGTATCCTATTTATTAGAAATTAGCTACTAAATACGTATGAGGGTCAGGATTTTAGAGTTATTCTACTTTCTGCGAAGTTTTAGGTGTTAACTTTGAAAGGAATGAAGTCAAACCACTACTATGTATGTATGAAAATCTTAATTTTAGTGAATAAACCTACTGATCGAGGATAGCAGATTTAATTTGGGATCCCTTTTACCAGTGTTTTTGCCTATAATCCTCATCCATTCAACTTTCTTATTTCTTTCAAAAAGGAAGTTTACACTTCTGTACTCTTCAAAGCTATTACTTTTTTTTTTTTAAGAATGCAATCTTCTTTAAAAGCTGAATAAACAGTTCATCAAATAAATGTATACTGCTTAGTTTTTAACATCTGTGTATCTAATGAATTTTGGGAGGTGTTCACAGTTGCATGCTGCTTAGGTACAGTATGTGGGAAAATGGTTCATCCCCCCAAAAAAGGATTACTATGGGGTTTAATTGTTCCCTCTTTATTTAGTAAAGTCAATATATGTATTTCTGTTTGCATTCATACGTCAACATGCTACTCCTTTAGGATAAAGTGGTTTGTGTCCAAAACATAGAGCTTTTTTCTATGCAAACAACTGAGGGCCGTCAGCTTGTTCTGGACAGTCATTGCTTTATGCTGCTGGGCTGGAAATGCAAACTGACAACTTCCCCCCCCCCCTCATTCTTTCCTCTTGAGAAAAGTTTGCCAGTTTTCAAATTGTTCATTTACACTTTCTTCTTAAATTTAGTAGAAACTTCTTTTAAAACTACTGACAATGGAAATAGCACAGTGAAGCCTATCCATGACATAAAGAGAATAATTTTCTAGACCAGCAATGAGTAAATTTCGGTCCAATAGAAAGTCTGTATACAGCAACAAAGATGAATGTACTTCTATCTAGACAGGAGGCAAAATCCCCGTACAGCTTTTGAATAGCACTAACTCAAAGGATGTGCACATCTAGGACCTGACTTGAGGCTCGCCCTGAATTTAGCAAAATCTACCTAAAGCCTTACAAAAATAAATGGCATTCCTTGGTATTTCTATCTGGGAGAAGTCAAAAATCCCCTTTTTGCATGACTACAGCAAATCAGTTCCAACTACAGGCACTGGTCTAAGTACACTGAATCCTGGAGGGGCTGTAGTAGAAAGCAAAGAAAGGCCAGCTAGTTTCCTACAGAACCTTCCCTCTTTGGAAGATGCTGAAGTCCATTATTGGCAAGACTTTTACTCTGTCATCACTGATGAAAAAGCACCAGCCACAAGCGCCTAGTAGCACGAAAAAGTCTTGGGTTGAACTAAGTCAAACCTGGAAGATATGTTACTTTCAGTGGGTTTTATATATTGGGTTAGAAGCTGAGGTGCCAAAACCCCTTACAATGCTAAATATTGCAAATATATAATTTTAATGAGTTTTTGAGCTATATTTATTTCAATTTAAGAATGTAGTATTAAATACAGATTTTTTTTCTTTCTTGACTGACCTCTAGATCTGTTGGTGACTAGTAAGCAAAATAGGGCTTGTTGGTTTTTGCTTTCCCCCTTTGATTTATATTGATTTATCAGAACTCACTAGAGACTGAAAGACAAGAAAATGAAGATAAGGTTAAAGAAAGGTTAAGCGTAGCATCAAAGCCCTTTTCACAAGCAAAAAGGTTTTATGTTCTTTAAAATCTCAGCTACGTACCCTGTACATAATAATCACTATAATTAAGTGATTGTCTCCCCTTTAAAAAAACGTTGAAAATGACATAAAGGAATAATAAATTGGTAATTAATGATATGCTGTTCTGTTTCACTTCTGATTACACCTCCTGCTGGGCACGACTGGTCTATTTGCTTCTAATCTCTGCTGTGAATTCATTTAATTCCACGCCTTTCTGCTATCATGTTTTCACCCTTGCTGACTTTCATGACTACCATATGGTAGAGAGCCACTATAGGTTCAATTGACAATTTCATGGTGTCAGTGTTCTGGGGAAAAGTTGGCAGTGACATCCAATAGGCATGCTTAGATCTGGTTGTCCCACGATGGAAATATCTAAAATTGCCATGAAAATGATAAACTTGTTCCTAGAGGGTGTTTTAAAATGAGGATATGGTAGAGTTCATCATGACCATGAAAAATTTAATACCTTAGCTTAAAGAAAGAGTTATTTTATCCTCAAACTTGTCTTTTTCACAGGAGATCCATTTAAGATCGGTAGCTTGAAAATAGTTGGAAGGAATAATATATTTCAGTTTCATATTGAAATTATATGGTATGGTATCTCATTTCACATACAGGTATAAAAGGGCACACTCCTAAAAAATGCATTTTTAGCTGTTTGAATTCAAAGCAATTTCATGGACTAGCTGTACCTTAATGTCAGAAAGATATGTGTTGTGCTTTGATCCCTGGTTGTTTTCTGTGTCTGGTTACTATGTACTTATTATCCTCTCTACCAGTTGACAGGTATTTAACTTGACCTGATCCTTTGAATTTAGAGAGTCTCTGCTTCCTCCATGATACTTCTAGCTGGCTGAGGAGGGGCACACTGGAACTCTAATACTATGAGTTTCATGTCCAGCTAGGCTATGTATGTGCCATTTATGGGCTGAATTACACAGATCAATTTTTAATTCACTTGTTCACTGTGGTGTGCCTGGGGTCAAGGTAGCAGGGAATGATCTCACTTATTCTCTCCCTTAGGTGTTGCCCTTTGCCAGTATAACAGTTACAAATGGGGCCAAAGGAGAATGGCATGTTCTGTCTTTCCCGTAGAAGATACTGTTTTCTGAGGATCTGGTTGCTTAGAAAAAAAATAAAAAAAAAAAAAGAAAAGAAAAAGAAAAAAAGAAAACCCTAACAAACAAAAAGCCACCAAAAGACAGTTTCTATTCAAAAAATTGAAGGGACCTGAGGACTTTCTGAATCAAGAGTGAATGAGCTGGACTCTCCAGTTCCCAACACAGAATCACAAAGATCCAGTGGGTTGGGAGGAACCTCTGGAGGTCTCCAGTCCAAACTCCTGTTCAAAACAGGGTAACTTTACAGTGAGGTAGGTTTTGGGGGGCTGCATACTACTGCCTGCCAGGGTCAGGTGTACAACCTGTCACTGTTCCAGCCTAAGAATCCAAACATATTTTTGAAAAGTGGCTGCACTGGCAGTCAGGAGACACAGCTCATTTGAGAGAGGTTACAGTTAAGCTCTACAGAGAGAAAGTGGGTCTAATAATATATTTTCAATGACAATACATTGCAAATGTCTTATTGCTTTGTAATTTTCTCATTATCCCTATTAGCGTAATATAAACATAGGACTGACAGCTTTCTCTTACTTACTATGACTGGAAAATTGAGAAATGTTGCTTACAATTATGTCCTCCCACAGATGGAGAGCTGTACTCTGGCACAGCAGCAGACTTCATGGGCAGGGACTTTGCCATTTTCCGAACTCTGGGGCATCATCATCCAATCAGAACAGAGCAGCATGACTCCCGGTGGCTAAATGGTATGTAAAATATACATTTATCCGTTTATGTTCATCTAGCCATTAAAGACTAGCACACAGCACCGTTCCAGCAACATCTGTGACATATACAGCCTTCTTTTATTTGGAGCAGAATTTTATCTTAAAGCAGTTAAACTAATCAAAAGTGATTTATAAGAAGCATTTTTGTTTTAATTACATTGAGATTTGTGGAGTATGATGAAATTTAAAACATATACAGACACTATGGCTAACGCAGTCATGCCACAGGAACTGTTTGCTGTAGGGTGCAAGTTGGACAGAAGCTCAAGGCTCGTGGAGACATCAGCCACACGTCAACACAAAGTACCTACAGAGCCTTGGGCAGGATTGCGCCTTATACAGGCTTTAATTTTTGACTAGACTGAAGGGAGTCTGACACTGGCCACCAAAGACCAGCAGAAAGTGGATCAGCAGAGCTTCCTGAGCAGGCCATAGTTGTCAGTGGTTTGGAAAAAGCGAAAGGGTTGTGTGCATTCCAAATTACTGGGTTTCAAAATATTCAATAGTTTAACAAGGCAGAATAGCTTACATTATTGTATGGATATTACTAATCAGGCCTGTAGCTGGGGGTTTTTTGTGTGTATGGGGAGAGAGGGATCGTTTCGGAGAAAATCTGGTTTTGGCTTCATGCACCAAAATACTTATAAATGCAACTGAGTTCTCTATCCAAGTTCTACTGAAGTCAAAATTCCAATAGCTTAAATGGAATTACACTTGGCTTTAGCTATACAAGGATATGAACATTTTGGAAATGAGAATTCATCATCTGAAAAGGCTGATGAGATTTAAGTGAGCCAGTAATGCTAACTGTAGTTACTCTGAGTTAATTTATATTTTAATTTTTGAAGAGTTAAATAGCCACTTTTGCTGTACATGCTGCTTGCATCTGCACTTCTGTTTTTGAATTCACCAAGTATTTTGTTCTTAGATGTTTTTCACTCCTAGCCACATTATTAATTTCTGTGTTGAAGTCCAGGTTTTCTTACGTGGTTTTGCAATTTAGTGCAAACTGTTCACACAGATTTTTAATGTGTAAGAGCAGCCTATGTCTTAGCAACACAGCTTCTTATTAGCTACAGTCGGGAATTTTTAGTATCACACTGGTTATCATATTAGCTGTATATACAATCTGTAATAAAACAGAACAGGTCCCTACTCATAATTAAAACCAGAAAGTGCTATTGCAGGTTGGATAGATTACATATACATTGGATGTATTTATCAGATAAATATGTGTATGACAAGTTGTATGAATCTGTATTTCAATACGATAAGTTGTATGAATCTGATTTTTGTCCTGTTAAATTTCATTTTGTCATTGTTGTGGTTTAACCCCAGCCAGCAACTAAACACCATGCAGCCGCTCACCCACTCCCCCCCACCCAGTGGGATGGGAGAGAAAATTAGGAAAAGAAGTAAAACTTGTGGGTTGAGATAAGAATGGTTCAATATAACAGAAAAGAAGAACTAATAACGATAATGATAACACTACTAAAATGGCAACAGTAATAGTAAAGGATTGGAATGTACAATTGATGCACAGTGCAGTTGCTCACCACCCGCCGATCGACACCCAGTTAGTCCCTGAGCGGCGATCCCCACCCCCACTGCCCCCCGTTCATATACTGGACATGACATCCCGTGGTCTGGAATACCCCGTTGGCCAGTTGGGGTCAGCTGCCCTGGCTGTGTCCCCTCCCAACACCTTGTGCCCCTCCAGCCTTCTCGCTGGCTGGGCAGGAGAAGCTGAAACATCCTTGACTTAGTATAAACATTACTTAGCAGCAACCGAAAACAT
>JANZLQ010000005.1:9810554-9829190 GCA_026212715.1 Elanus axillaris
ATACTGAACTCAAAACACAGCACCGTACCAGCTACTAGGAAGACACTTAACTCTATCCCAGCTGAAACCAGGACAGTCATAATTCATGTGGACTACTGTGAGAACAGATTCAGGTCTATCACATTCCAGTTCTACAGTCTGTGCTTGCCCAGTAACCCAGAAATTTTGTTCATTGGGTTGTTTTTTTATAATCATAGACAAGATTTCTGGACTTCAGGGGACGGTAAATTACAAGGGTTATAGACATATCCATCTATCTTGGTACCTGGAAGAGTAATAATACGTTAAAGATAACACAACACCAGCTTTTCTTATGGTAGTCATGATGACATAAAGTCCAATCATGCAAGCAAAATCTGCTTTTGTGCAGTAGATTTGCACAATGACAGCTGAGTCAGGAGTATTTATGCAGTGGGAAAGCACAACCATTGTCCACAGCCCCTGTACTTCATCGCTGAAAATGTGTCATTCCTTTGTGGATTTGGTTATCAGTCTTTCAGCACTAAATGCGAGAACTGCTTTTCCCAAATTAGCACTAAGGTTACATCTGACAGGGTGCAGAAACCACAACTGCTTTGTGCTCAAGACAGGGAGGAGAAGACAGTTGCACATAAAGAGCTGATGAACCTCAAGCTCTCTAGAATTCAAGTATTGTCCAAAATGAGCATAAAAGTAAAAAGGCAGTATTTATCATAGCAGAGGGTGAAGATGATTTTCAACTCTTAAGTGTCGTTCTTACACTATATTCCTGTATGGAAAGTTTCAAGCTAATTTTTTTTAAAAAGGTAAGAAACAAACTGAGGCCTTTAGAAATTTCTCCCATAACTGTCTATAATTTAATAGAGAATGATCCTTAAGTACATTTTTGAAATCTGTCTCTCCATTGCAACTCAATAATCTTACCTTCCTAATATGGAAAAGTTGGCTTAAAATCTACACTACAACATTCCTTTTAAAGGCTCTAAGACTTTACTGTTAATTTCCCTGTGATAAGATCCTGGCAGCCTTTTCACACAGTACTCCTAATTTCAGCATCTAACAGGGAAATCAAAAAATGATAGTTGTTTGGGTTTGGAACTCTGCAGGCATGCCAGTCCTTTGATTATTTTTTTTTTCTTTTGGCATTTGTCTCTTTTAAATAGAATTATAATAGAAGCTTTGTGTTTGCACGTATTTTGAGTGGATATACTTGGAAACAAGCTCTCATTGAAGGATGAGGTGTACTGTTTTCTTAAAGATCTGTATAAACTAGTTTTGAACCTCATGTTTAAAGACCTTTATACATTTTTTAGTAAAGACATGGATTGCTACGGAGTGGTGGGTTTGCTTTTCTAATTGTTTTCTGCAGTGTACTTAGTCTCAGGTTAAAGCCCACTATTCTAATGGACATATACTGAAAGCTGGATAAGAACACCAGTTCTAATCAAACTTACAAAGAGAAATCCTGATCCCCGTGAAGTTTAATAGCTAGATGGTGAGACTTCCAGTTGTAAGTCCTTGCTAATGTTTACTTCATTCAGAGCAGGGACTTGAAACTGCTTCTGCCATACTAAGGCTAAGGTCAGAACTGACAGGGTACCAAAAATGTAGAGGAGGAGACAGTGGCACATGAAGAGCTTGCAAATTTTTCTCAGAATGTAAATATCATCCCTAACTGGCATAAAATTAGGACAACACTACACAAAGTGATTAAGTTTTTTGGATTTAAGTATGAACACAGCGTTCTTACAGAGATCACACAGTCACTTTTTTGAGATGCTCCACCTTCTTTAAGAAGTTAAATGTTGCTGGGAAGAGGGCTTTGAACTGTGCCCTGCCCAAGGGAAGGTGCTGACCAGCAGCTCTTAAAGACTTTTTAAGTCTTTTAAAAATATTAAATACTTACAGGCTTCTAAAGACATTTCATTTTGTATAAATAATTAAACAGTCACCAAGCCAAATAAAGCAAGGGAGACTGATTCTTTAACTGTGTAGTTGGGGCATTCATCTAGAAGTTAGGGAACCATACATCAGTCACTGTAGCAGTGTATACTTAATTATTGATACAGAGTTGGCCAGATGTGACATGGAGGCATTTGCAAAAACACAGCAAATAAGTTGGTGCTCAGGGATGTCATCTTGGATACAAAAAGCCACATTTCAGTGCCCCAGACTGAATCATGTACTTTATTTTAAGCCACGTATGTGCTCACCCTGGATGTTATTGCCTCCTCTGGTAAGTGCATGGAGTTTCTCTGCACAAAAAGCTTTGACAGTCTTAGTTGGTCCCAGTGAGGGTCAAGAATAGTTTTGAACTCTCAGAAAAAAAAATCCTGAAATTGAAAAAACATCTCCTGTCCATCTTTACTATAAGAAGCAATGGCTTTGATATTATACATATATCTTACAGAGTCTTGCCTATAGGCAAACCCTGTTTTCCTTTAAATTTGCCACCGCCTCTTATAGTTCAGAGCTACCAGAAGCTAGTGTTATTTCAAGAAAGTATAGATCAAGTCCTGCTTCTATGAACTTTTCAGCAATAAAAAAAGATGAGTAGGAGGCCTGAGCAGGTCAGAGCAGCTTACCCTGGTACCAGCGAGTTCCTTGCTGAACTACATGCAGCATTTGCTCTATGCCATCCACAGCAGCATTCATGTAAGGGCTGAGGGCATGGCTGGAGGCAAGAAGGCAGAAATGGCAGTGCAGTGTACCAAAGCAAATGCAAAAGCAATGTACTGAAGGCAATATTCAAGCTGAAGATTAAGGGAGTGGAAGGAAAGCTTGGAGCTGCTCTCATCTTCCCTGACTTGAGCACAGGGGATCTGGCCTTAAATTGTTAACATTTTGTAAAATGAATAACGATAAACATTTATATTAAAAGCAAAACAGAGTTGGGCTGCAGAAGATTTGAAAGGAAATGAAATCACAAAAGCTGCATTAAGATAGTTTTATGAATCTGGTTTGCACCCCAGAAAAATGAGCGAATACTGGCCTCACTCACTCTCTTTACTAGAGCTGGGGTTAAGAGAGACTGTCAGTCTGGATTTCCAGCCTTGGCTTGGAATTTCCTTGCTTTTTTATGGGTTTAAACCAGCTCTATGGTATTATTTTAGCATACTTTCCATGGCTTAATTTTTAAAGTGGGGTAGTAGCTTTGCTTAGTCCCCTGGGGTTATTGTCCTTGGTAATCTTTACTTTACGCTTACATAAACAGCTGAGAATTATAGAAGCTGAGCGACTGTTCAATAAAAAAGAAAATGCCCTCTTAAATTTCACAGGCTCCAAGGCAGGAAACATGGATTTGATACTCTCCTGGCATTCATAGAGAACTTTAGCCATCACTTTATGTTGTTTCCGCTTATGGCAGTTTGTAGGACGTCCCAGCACTGGCAACATACACACATAATTTTGTATATATATGTATTGCACATTGGAGGAATGTACGGCAAGGGAAAGACAAGATTGAAGCTACTTTATAGGAATTTTACCTCTCAAATAAAAATGTATTGAATGTGTCAAGATATTTAGAAATTAATATTTGTTCTCTTGCAACTACTCTTTCTGAGACTCTTGCTGATGTATTCATATGCTGCATCCTTGATTCTATAATTTGTCTTTGGTCAACCACACCAAACACTTTCCCCACCTATACATACACACTGACACCCCCCTCTGCTGTGCCTCTCCCTTGTCCCTAAATGCCTTCCTAGTTTTCTACTTTTCAGCTCGCCTCCTACCCGTTCCTAGTCCAGATATATAGAAGGCACTAAAATACATGCCACCAAAGGTAAGCAGATGTGGAAGATGGCTGACCTGCCAGCAAAGATAGGACCAAACCATCCTGGTACCTGGGGTTTATTTCATAAAGTAATTCTGAGATATTCTTGCAGAAAGGAGGTGACAGATGTCACAAATACAATAATTCTCCAGCAAGAAAAGAGCTATTTAAATACAGGACCTTAAAAAAAACAAAAACAAACCAACCACGGGGGTATGAACTGCATCTGAATATATTTAGTCTTCAAATTAGAAGTCTTAAACCATGGGAGGAATGAAATTAGAAAAAGCTACCCAATAGAAGTAGACAGTGAGGCAGCCTAGCTGATTTTAAGAGGAATATAGATAACATTTCATGTGTTGTCATATAGCACACTTGCCTGACACT
This sequence comes from Elanus axillaris, assembly GCA_026212715.1. Taxonomy (NCBI): domain Eukaryota; kingdom Metazoa; phylum Chordata; class Aves; order Accipitriformes; family Accipitridae; genus Elanus; species Elanus axillaris. Next base: position 9,814,699 of record JANZLQ010000005.1, read on the forward strand.
GCAAGGGACTGCGGTGACCAGACTAAGAAGTCTCTTCCAGGTCTGCATTCCTATAAATTTACAGGGGCATATTAAACAATCTTACCAGTGAAAATAGTGAGGAATTTTGTGTGTGTGTGTGTGGTTGTTGTTGTTTTTTGGCGTGCTTTTTTTTTCCCTGCAAGGATCTCTTGCGTTTAAAATATGCATTTCTATATTTGAACCAAATTAGTCAGCTGATATCTCCTATCATGCAAGCTGTAGTGTGGACCAAGTCCTGCAGTTTCCCACCACTGCTTATACAGGCACAAACAACTCCAACCCCTTGCAGTAACAAAACATGTCCATATATGCAAGTCTCATTTCTCACTCAATACACCCTCCCACCCCCATTCCCATTATCTTCATTGCTAAGAATAGTAATAAATAATTTCACAGTGATAAATTCCATGTGTGACAAATGCTAATGTCACCTAACACAGTGCTAGGAGTACTCAGAAACTATGGAGACGGTGGCATAATAATGTGAACAGAATGGCATACAAACTCAATTTACAGGGTTTTTTCTCCTTTAAGTCTGTAGATCCAAATTTGAGAGATTGAATATGAATTTTAAATTGTTTTTCTCATTGCAATCTAACAAGTCTTTTCTCTCTATACGTTTTTGTTACAACCCGTTCTTTCTTCTCCTGGAAGAAACGTAGAATTTCTGAAATCATAAAATAATCACTTCTTTCTTAATATTATTACTTGATATTTATACTATCACTAACCTGAAATGGCTACAACTCAGGAGGGCATAGGTCCAGCTGAATAATTACTTGATCAGAAGATACTCATGTATGTGAAGCAGTTGACTTATCCTGTCTGACAGGATACTCCAGGTATCTTTAGGCAAAGTAAGAGAAAAATTTGATTCAGAAATCAAAGACCAAGTAGCAATTAGAGAATGTGCTTTACCATTCCTCTGGATGTGAGGAAGATCACGGAGATGGTGGGTGAAGACAACCAGAAGAATTATAATCTCCCATGAAGTGACTTAAATGAAATTATTTTAAATTCTTTATGAAACAGATCGCTCTCTTCCCCCTCCCCCACTCCCCACCTCCCTGCCCCATAGTCTAGAATTCAGCCAGTTTTCATTAAATTTCAGGGCTGTGGATGAGATTTTGTTGTGTTTAGGTATGAAAAACTAGTAAAAGTAGCCAAAGGGTAAGTTTTGAGGCTGGAGTGGAAAAAACAGGTAGGAAAGATGAAGCAGAAGAGGACATTCCCCTGGGCTGACCATGCATTTTGAGGACTTCCTGACAATCTAGAGATTATGACCTGGGGCAAAAAGACTCACTTCAGTAAACATACTGGTCTGAGCTATAGCCACAATACGCTTGAGGAAGTTAGGATACAAATTAGTCCAGGAACACCTGACTTAGGGTATCTGTATATTACATGGTTAATTGTGGGCTTATTTATGGGTTTAGCTTGGTCAGCCTTATTATCCACACCAAAACCTGATAGCTGGGAGTGTAGATTAGAAGCCATGATTTAATGCAATTCATACTGTGACTCTTTATAGAGCATATAATATCAAAAATAATGGGGGAGCTCAGAGTGCTCTGTGCACTGTTTCCACTGGAGACCAGAGAATTTTGTCTGCTGCACGTAGTCCATTTTTAGGAAAGAAGTTCATAGCTCAAAGCAAGCACTGTGGGATATGACCTCAGTCCCAAACAGAGCAGTGCACAGTCTCTCTCTAAACAGAGACTTGGAAGCAATTGCCAGCTTGGGGATCTACATTCATGCATGTACACTGAATTGTTCTATTGGTGATGTGCCTTAGAATTGCTAAATTTTAGGGGGTTTATTTTGGTAGTGAATATGATATCAGGTCAACAACCCAGTAAATCCTGGTAAGCCTCATGTCGGGGTGAGACCTGAGAGGATAGCCCTTCCCAACACCTACGCTCTGACTTCGCTGGGGAGGAAATTAGATGAAAGAGGAAGAACAAGCTCTGGCTAGATGCTAGATGTGGATAAATCAGTGCACCTGTCTGTGCAGGGCAAGTCAGGTGCTCTCACTTGGGTCTTCAGAATCAAATTTGATGAGCCAGGTGAGCTGCTTTTTATAGACATAGCTTTAGATAAACAAACCTGAGTCTCATCTGCCACCTCCAGCAATAGGAGCTGTGTGAAAAAACATCTGCATGAATACACTCCAGGAGTCACACTCTTGATCCTGGATGTCTCCAGCTCTGTACACTTCTCAAACTGAATAATAAACAACAGCAGCTGTCTGATTATCAGTAGTCCCTGTGATATTCTATGTTCTCTAGAAAGCTTTTTTTTTTTAATTGAGAAAGATTGTTTATTTGTATGTATTTATTTCAATGGATAACTTGTGGAGTTGGCAATGGGCAGTTTTGTAAAGTGATGGTCTGTTCACATAAAGAAGGTGACAAACTCAGTATATAACTCAAGTAGTGGTACATGTGGCAATAATGTCTACTACAAAGCCTTGCGTACTACTTTCAGTTAATATATGATTAAAAAGACCATATCTATCTATACATATTTTTATATATATATACATAAACATATTACCCACATGCATCAGTTCATAGGAAGCCTCTCCTCTTGCCCTGGACATGAATTTCAATAGGCAAAACCCAGTAATTTGTTCAGGACAGGTGTAGCATTCAGGTTCTAAGTCTGTACTTTGCTTTGCTTTTGGTTTAGGCCCCGCTTTAAATTACATGACATGGGTTTCTTTGTAATTATTATTTTTACAAAGATCCAAATCAGCTTAAGGAAAAGGAAAGTTCAGATTAGGTGGCAGGATGCCAAAGACAAAGCCTATGTGTTATAAGCCTTGCAAATTCAAGTAGGTTTCCCATGATCTCCGAGATCTCTATGAGGGCTCATCACAGCTCTGGTGCTTGGAAAACAGTGACTTTTAGCCACTGAATGGTGCCTCCTTTCCTGTTCACAAAAGTAACTCACCAGTTTTTCAAGAAATGTTAAGCAGAAATCTGCTTGTAGGAAATCACACAGCAGAATACTAATTGATTTAAACAAAGCAGGAATGGGTCTGTTACAGCCCCCTTCACTGGGATATGACATACATCTGAATTTTTTTTTACGTTCTTGTGTTGGTTTTTTTTCCCTTCTGCTCTAGCCATCAATTTAATGAGTGTTGACCCTGTCAATACTAATTTCCTCTTCTCAGGCCACCATGTTCAAAGTTTGGTGGGCATTCAATAGAGATTTACTGTTGACTGGGTAATTTGAGTTCATGTGTGTGGTGAAAAATTAGTGAGGAGAATTACCCAGAAAAGTGGATGCCATGACAATGCATGTCACCATGGTGTGACCAGCTCTGCTGACATAGGTTTCAAAAGCTCTCCCCCTGTGAAAATGGGGCCTGTTTGCAAATTAATTAGTTTCTGGCAGCAGCTTGATTGTTGACCCAAAGTTTGTAGAGTGGAAAAACAATCAGATTAGTGTGTTCAATATAAAGGCCCAGCGCGGCACTCAAGTGCAGTTTGCCAAACTGTTGAAGCCATGAATAGAGTGAAACAAATTCTTTTTTGAGAAGCCAAGGCAAAGGTTAAGTGTGATGTGACTAGAGCACGCTGGCCGCAGGGTGGTGGGGGGAGAATTAGAGGTTTCAGCCATACAAAAATAGAGAGTGCTGAGCGAGTTGCATTGAATTTAATGAAATTCACAGCTTCAGACGCAAAAACATTTGGCAGTGTTTTAGTCTGTGTTAAAGGGAGAAATAAGATGGCTTTGTTTTAAGAAGTTTTCTTTGTACAGCCATGTGGGACACCAGGGACTGAGCCTCTAAAGGGTACTAGAGACTCTTCCTGAGCCCCCACACTGTTCTAAGCACCTGCAGACTTTGAGGTTTGTACCAGTTTGTCCCCGCCTCACACTAACTCCCTTTATCTCAAATGATTCAATCCAAGCTTCCCATTCATCTCCTACAACATGTGGGCAGGTTTTCTTTAAATAGTGTTGGTGCTGAGACTTACAGGCAAACGTATTAGAAATCAATCCTTGCAAATAGATAGACTAGCTAAAAATTCTTATTCAGATACTGAGACAAATGTTGGATACTAAAAATTACCACAGGTCAGGTTTTTAGTTGATAATAAATGAGAATACCTGCAATGCACTCAAGAAAGATCTACTGATTTCTACTCACTGCGGTGCTCAGCTCATTTCATTAATATGCTTTATTTGTGCAATGGCTAGTTTTAATATAAATCTGCCCTTCAACATCCATTTATGGCATTCACTGTTATTTATGCCCTTATAATATTTCCTTTCCATCAAATGATGCCTATGCATTTTTTAAATTATTATTTTCCCAGTGTGACAAATAGAAAGAAGGAAAATGCCAACAAATGTTGGTGGAGACCATGTTCATGGGCAGCTGATATGGTCTTCTCTTGAGCCAGTGCCTTGGCCATGTTGGCCTGGATCGGATCACCTGCAGAACAAAGTTAATGGGAGGACAGAGCTGCTGAGCTGAAAATATGAAGGGCTCCCCCACCACATAGCCACTGCTCCGTCAAGTAACTGAGATGCCCAGCACACTCAGCAGAGTTAATGATGTGAGGATACAGCCCCGTAGTCCATTCCTAACTCTTTACCCCCTTCCATAAAATTACAACTGTTAGTCTGCAACCTATACAAACTTTGTGATTTGTTCTTGGTAATGGGGCTGAACTTAACCCCCTTTACACTAACATTCCTGAACCGTGAATTGCTTGTCCCAAAAGGCATTCAGTGTTGCCTGCAATTAACACAACTGATTGCTCAAAGCCGGCACCTGATGTGGCACATAGCCAGCTGGAAACATAATTGGCTTCTTAGATGGAGAAACATCCACTTCAGAATAGAATTTGTGATGACGGAATTATTAGTTCAAAGTAAGCCAGGTATTTGAATACCTGGTCTATACATTAAAATCTCAGCTAGCACTAGACACAGACGAATTAAGTTGCAGACTCAGAGTCTCCCTTTCTCTCTGTCTCCATAACTTCCCCTTCTCTTTGTTCATGAAATCGTGTAAATTCCAGTCTGAATGCTTGCAAGGCTAAGTAATTGCTTTTGTTCTTTGAGTTATTTAATTACAAATCTCAGTAGATGACAGATCCTCTGCACTAAAGGAAGACATCACATTTGCACAGTTACAGAATCCCAACACAAATGTGTGTGGCAAATCAGTGACTGCAGATTTATTCATGCCCTCTGGGACCTGCACTGCCTTTTCAGTTTAGCATGCAATATGATTTAAATTACAGCTTGTGCAGAGCTGTGCCTTGGGATTACACTCCATGTTTCCAACTGTTTATAGTTCAGTGAGCTTTAACCTCTGTGATTCTGAAAATTAAATAATGTCATGGCTGATATCAAACTGATGGCGGGTACTAGATTGCTAAATACTGTCTTGTATTGAAAGCCTGTTTTTGCAACAAAGTGGAAACATCAATGTATTAAAACATTGATAACACGTTCAGGTAGTTCCAGAGCACAATTCAAAAGTCACACTAGCAAAGAATGGCAAAGCTAATATTAAGCTCCATTCTCAAGGATATATTCTGACTTCTGTATTTAGCAGAGTTACGGCTGTTGACTTTACTAGAGCAAGACTGGGCCTAATGTAATATTTGTGATTAGGTAGGCACAAAGAGCATGTAAGATCAAGAAATGCATCTGTTGTAGTTAAATTCAGATTTGTTAATTCCTTGCAGCTTTTATAGTTTCTTTATTTCTGAAATACTATGACACATCAAATCTTACATCTTGAAGACCTTTTTGTGCTGTAACAGTAGGTCATCTTAATATTTCTGTAACCTTTCAACAGAGGAAAGAAAATACCTAGTTACAAAACTGTATATTTAATATGGCATGTAATTTCCCAGCAGATCAGTTTTCATCCTTTTCAGATTTTAAATTGATACAAAAGCTTTTAGTGATTTTTCTTCACTTACTTCTGTAAACCCAGTGTATCCAGGATATATGTTGTTCCAGTCCCAGTTGAGCTACTTCACAGGGTTCCTCCCCAGGTTCCACCAGGCAACACCTACAAAACAAAAGGGTGAAGCAGAAGTCACCACCAGCATCATTTAGTTTGTAGAGCCTTATTCATGACCATGGTGTAAGAAGACAGAACAGGAAGAGAAAAGGACAAATGGGAGAGACAAATGGGTACTTATTTTTCACTGGTAAAGGTAGCATGTTTGACTAAATAACAGAGAAAATAAACAAAGCAGCCCTAAATACCATATTCACAGAACGGCAGTTATCAGATATGATGGACAGATCACACACACACACAAATAAAAGCTTGACAAATGATTCCTCATTTGATGCCTTTAAGTTCTGACAGTGCAACAATCCTGAACTTCCTCATCTTGGTACATTGCCAAAGTGGTACTTCTTTTTTCCCTTAATCTTTAGAGCACCCTATATTCCTTATCTGAGGCTTCAGTGCCTAGCTTTCATGTTTCAGAGTGGTGTCTAAAGTATCCCATCCATTGCTGTTCCACTGGATTCTTTAGGTTTATATCCTTGTTGTCCCTGCACTGTATTTGACATACTTCCAGCTTTTTTTTTCTTTTTTTTTTTTTTGCCAGACCTATTGGTAGAAAGCATTCTTTAAAAAAATATACCAGTTTCTCATTTATAACAGGACCTATATTTTTTACAGCATTTTATTCTTTTATTACTTTTAAAATACTTTTGCTAAACTTTGTGCTAATTCCTCTCCCTGCTGTTTACATATCACAAGCATGTGTGCTGCAAATTCCTCCCTCACTGCTTTGAAAAAATACTAAAGTTTTGAGTCTGATACAATGTTATCCCAAGAAGGTTTTCATTCTTAAAAGTCATAGTAATTACATCAAATATTTCTGAAATGCTGTCAGTGAATAAAAAAGGAGGGTTTGCTTGTACAGAATAGAAGCACATACCAATTAAACAGAGTTTGAGAACAACTTTCTGACAGAGCGGTGTAAAAGGTAATGTTGCAAGACTTTTCTATCTCAAGCAACTCCATGGTTCTCATCACACCTGTGCTATCAAATACTTTCTTTTTTTTAAAATGAGCAGAACTAAGTTTCACACCATCAATAAACTAGTACATTATTTCAGTTGGATACAAATCCTGTTAATAACTTACATTGACTGAAGCTAAATTAAGTTGGAATCACATATTATGCTCACATGACTACTGAAAGATGTTGTCATAACTGATGTTATCATAGTGTATACCTCAGGTTGTGCTGAGGGGTTATGCTTCTGCTTACAGATGCCTTACTGCATTTTATGTTGCTGGGCTACACTGACAGATCAGTTAAAACCAGTCATTCACCCAGCCCTTTTTTCAGTCTTTGCTGCCATCCCTCATTAATCTTACGTTAGTGGATTTTGTGTCAAGTTGCTTTACACTAGCTGTAAAAGTTAATTATAACAACAAAACCCTTTTCATAGTTTGACAAAATGACCTCAGTTTTGTGGCCAAATCTAAAGGTTTTAACAAAGAAATTAAATTACAGGAGATTGGATACGTTAGGAAATTGCTGCAGGAGTGTTTTCTGCTGGATCACTGCTTGGGATCTGGCTTGGGCTGATGATCATTTCCCAAGAAATGAGCACCCCTCACTGCAAATTGAGATGATGGCAGAGTCCTGTCCAGTTTTTTGACATGACATCGGGGCAGAGATTTTTACAGTTACACAACCCCTTCCACACACTTCAAATTAAACCTGGCAGTACAAAATTTGGGAGTTTTCTTCCTACTTTGAAAATAGATAATATCTGACAGAAAGGTCATTTTGTTCACAGTGCAGGCAGAAAAAAGTTATATACATGTGGACAAAGGGTCCTGCTGAAGACAAGGCTGTGTACAGATTTCTGAGAGAGAAATCTTAAGAGTTTAGGTCTCAGGAGATATACGGAGGCTGAAGACATACTTCTCAAGCCACTGTTGTTCAGTTTGGGGTATTATGCTTTTGCCAACCATATTGCTGAAGGCCATCCCACTTTCCCTTCAGTGAAATGTGTTCACCTTGTTTTCCCCAGCTATTCCTCACATTGAGCCAGGGACGACTTGTCTCCTGCAACATGTCAGGAGTTTGGATGATGGTGTTGCTGCAGCATGCTCTCTCTGCCTTCAGGACACTTTCTTCTACCCTCTAATTTCCAAGTTGCAAAGAGGAAGAATATTCCACCCAGACATAATCACGAATCTCTCAGCATTCTAGAAGGCCTGAGAAAATCACATTATTGGACAGCAACAGGTTTACTCTCTTGAGTTTTGGGTCAGCTGCCATAAACCACTTGGGCATCTCAAGGCACTTGTGCTCCGCCTGTGAAACTTCAGAGCTTACAAAAGACAAGGCCATACCATGGCTTTGATTGCGAAAAGTGTGTAACAATCCAAATCAGAAACAACTTTTGCCTTCAGTGCCTCCATGCTCCACTTCCTTCCCTAATACATCACTTTTAGAAGTAAAGACTGTGATATTTAGGTTTTCGTCAATCATTCAGAGCTCTAAAGATGTAGGTTGCACAGTTAAGGCACAGGCTTTCCAGTGTTTTTATTTCCAAGCATCAATGTCAAAAACTTCAGACAAATGACCAAGAGAGGAATAAACAGGCTCTTAGCTGGAACTCCTGTTAGCTTTTTCTGCAGAGACGTTAAGAAATCCAGAAAATTTTGATTAAAGTATTCCTCAGTGGAGACAATATGCTGCAAGCCTTCCTTTCCATTCTGTAAAGGACACTAGTTTTCCCACGTTGCCCAATTATTCTCTCTGAGGGACGAGGAAATCAGTTTAAAATTAACAGTGTTGATAGATATACAACACCTTAAGACATAGTCAGCAATGGAAAGGAGGTGTTAATTTTGGTTGTTCTGTAAAGAGATAATAATCACCTCTTTCAAATTAAATATGGTGGGTAGATCATAAGCATTGTTTTGTGAGAAATCTAATTTATGTTGAGAATGAAGCTATAATTTTACTAAACTTTTGTATTCACTTTTCTTCACCATATAATTAGTCATTACAGGGAATCAAAACTATTGTGTCTTTAGAACAAAGGCTTCAGAAACCAATAATTCCATCAGAGATCGACATTTTCTTCCTTCTTCTTCCTGCATGAGCTAAAATGTTACTCCCAAGAAATACTCACACTCCATTACGCCAGTAAGGCAGTGAGATGTCGGGGCAGTGGCGCTGCCTGGAGACCTAAGCCTTGGCTGCTATTCAGAGGCTCCCTTACACCACATTAGACCTTTAAGTGAAGGTTGTGCTCCCCTGAAGGTCATTTGATCCAGAGGTGGGGGGGAGGGGGCTGGCTGCGGTGGGGTGTGGCAGCCCCGCCCTGCTGCCCGCCCCATCCACCAGGTGAGCGGCTGCTGCTGCTGCTGCCTTCCCCGGCTCTCCCTTCATATTTCTATGTATTCAACACATTTCTGTGTACTGAAATGATGGACGTGTGGTACGTTAATATTATTTTTTAATACCTTTCATCCTTGAAAATCTAATCTCTTTATGTCACAAAAAACTTCCCACGAGTCACCACTGAAACAGCCAGATTCTGCAGAGTGGAAGATTTTTTCCTTAATTCTGAAAGAGTTTTGAGTCAGAAAAAAACCAAAAAACAATATGTATGCAATTGAAATTACAAGAAGCCTTAGCTAAACCTTAAACTTATTAGCCCTTATTATAATCTGACTGTTACCAAAATTGCTTTTACTAATCTTTGATAAATTAAAAAGAAACATGATATGACTTTTAAGAGGGAGAAACTACCTGTCATAGCTAACACACTATTTTAAGATCATCGTCCTTCAACATCACTCTGGCTTGACTCAAAGACAAACCGCTTGATAGATATCATCAGTCTTTAAAACTCTTTCTGATGAGAACTTCCATTGCAACATCAATGAGTGACCACAGTGCTTCTTACCCTTTGATAGCTGCTAAAATCTCAATTGTGCATTGCCTAAGTGCTGCACACCCACCTCCTCCTACCCAGGGCTTTGAAAACGGTGTCTTTAAATGACATCTCTGTTCTGTGGTCTATCCCTGGTACTACTCTCCATGTCAGCATCTGAAAGCAATTTGCCACAAACCCCTCATATTAGCTCCATAATAGCCACAAGTTATCCCTTGTGCAAAGAGCATTCCCACCTTGAGGATGCAGTCTGATGCCATCTGTGTTGTTGAGGAGCCTTACTGTAAGTGGTGAAACCATGAAAGCTCTGCTGCATTTGCCTGAGCCATTGGCAACAAGAGGGATGTGAAAGATGAAGAATTAAGATGGACGGACTTCATCTAAAAGCTTTGGTGTTCTGTAAACTACATTTGTGTGTGTAAAACCACAAAAAACTTAGCTCTCTCATCACCATATACTAAAAGCTTTGTCCTCTGGTGACCTTGCCGAGCGTGCCCGTGGCAGATGGCTCTGCTGTGCACATTTGTGACTGGTGCTGCAAGTCCTCCTCTCTGCGGGTAGTAGAGCTCGCTGTGATTGCAAGTTCAGATTTTCTGAGGACAGTGCTTGGCTCTCTGTGCTGGGTCTCTGTGGACGGGCACTGTATGTAGTTATGAAGTCCCAAGTAGCCGTCTATTTTTGTTGTTGTTAAATTTTTAATTTCAGCTTCCCTAGCCTTGTTGTTCTCCTCAGGGCCCCAGTCACCCTCCAGTACTTTTCATTAAATTATAGCAATTGCAGTTTTACTGAGCGTAAAATTTCCCTAGTTTCCTAGAATTTCTTACTGTGAACTGATAAATTAGTCATTTTGACCGTAAATATACAATAATAGGGACATCCAGTTCAAACTCTTTACAAAACATTTCCTGAGAGAACTGCCCTTTGGCTCCTGTCAAGTGATGAAGAGATGACCCCAGCTTCTGTTCCTTCAGCTTACTCAATCTTGACAGCTAAAGGTAATTTCTGTGCCTTCAAGTTTATAGATCTTCATTAAAATGCTAATACAATTCAGTTAGAAATCCAATTTCTGACTTTTATTGTTTCTTGCTGTTGGGGTGTGTGTGTGTTTGTGCAGTTGTTGCTGCTAAAGAGTCACATTTGTAAAAGAGCAAATGCAGATTGATTTTCCTTAGCTTTTTCTCAACCTGAAGTGCTGAGACAAGCAAAACATGTTTCCATTACTTAACTAAGCAAACAATGGCTTATAAATCATAGAGGCAGCTGGACCAAGGTGTCATTTTCATAAAGAGCCAGATTTCTCGTGAAGGATAGTTTAATGGGCTGCTGCCAGTGAAATGTCTGCAGAGCCGGTAATTGCAGGAGGGCACACAAAAAGTGGTGCTACAAAGGTGTCGCGTGGGATCTGAGAAATAACCCCACAGCCAAGACAACTGGAAAAAAGAGACTGAAAAAAGTGTGTGCTTTAATAATTTGCTTCTTGTTTTAAATAAAAATCTACGTTTTTATTTTTAGCTTTTTCACATTGGCTGCAAGATCAGAGAAGTGTTTTTAGCCATAATTTTATTTTGATCATGTTTATGCTGTGGCTTTGTTTCTCCTTTGATCATGCTTGAACATGTTTCAGACATGTTTGTTTGATGTATGCTGTTTTTTAAAGCACTCTTCCACATTGTCCGCTTGTGTTTTTTTTAAAGCAATGAATCACTGCAAAATACTTGCCATCAAATTATTTCTTAAATTCATTTTCCCAAAACATGCTTTCTCGACTTTTAGCCAATGGGAGACTGCTTTTAAACAAGAAAGTGATAAATTGTTGTAACAGCATTTCTGAGTGCTTCATGGATTGGACACAGTTTTAGGGTCTCAGAAAACTGAACAATTCATACACAGGAATTTGAAGTCATCCTGTCTATCCACAATAGCTGCAGCGCACCGACTTTTACAATTGTCACCAGTGGATTTGGATGAAAGTCCTACTTTCCATTCAGTAAAACTTGCTTGAAGTTCATTCCATCACTTCTCTTGTGGCTGTGTTGAATGTATGAAATAGGTCAACCTTGACTGAATTATTTTAAACTTCCCATGGGGACCCCCTGATACTGAACCTGTTTAATTTTGCAAGGTAAGGCAGGGCAGTCTCAATACTTGAACATACACATTCATGGATTACATTCTTTCTTCTGCTGCATGGGTGAACAATTAGGAAACTCAAGGAGAAGTCCCTTGTCTGTGGACAACATCTTCTTTCCCTTCCTCAAAGAAGAGCAATAAAAAAATGCTACATAGTCCATGGAGAGGGCTGTGTTGCGTGACTGCTGGCCATCTGGGCTGATTGATTCATCATGAAGCTAAACAGTTAGTTGTAAGCACGGTCTGAAGCCCCGGAGTTAAATGCAAGTGTGCATCAAGCCTCAGGCAAGTCAAACAGCTCCTCTGCTAATGAAACAATAAAGAACAAACTACAGATCACTAGTTCACACCACCCACTTCTTAGCTTTATAACCTATGAAATTATCAACCACATTTCTCTCCCTCTCTCCACACATATAATCATGATCTTGCTTTTATCATCATTGAATTCATTGCAAAGAGAAATGAATCTACTTCTATATGCAGCAGAACACATGTAGCCTGTTCTTCCTTTATTTGCTTCATTGCGTAGACATAGATCTGTTATATGGAAGAGGGGGGAAAAAAACAAACACTACCAGGTAACAAGAGCAAGGGCCCTATAACATGAAGAACCACTCTTTTATTGACTAAAACATATCGATTTAACCAGATGGTGAAAGAGCCTGAGGTTTGCTCAGTAAGAAACACCAGTGTTATTCAACAAAAACTGTTCCACAATGTACAATGGATGTTTTCTAGTGTGAGGCTGTGTGACTGCTTTATTATCAGGGAGGTAGTTAGGATTATTAATCACTAATTGAAAATCTGAATTCATCCCAGATGAGCACTGGTAAGAAATGTATACAAAGCATATTCACATGTGCTCTGGCTATGGTGTTAGTTATATCTGCCTTCCTCACACCCCTCTCCTTGGCTACCACTCTGACAGAATTATTTGAAGTACATACTTTCAATTTCTTAAACTATTTTTCTGTCATTCTTATATCAGTGCTGCTTTAATACTAGACTCTCTTACTGTCTCTAGGTTCACTTGCAAAATTATGAGAGGGAAAGAAAAGAATAATAATATGCTAACTGAGGGCAAGTTTATATAACCCGTACTATATCAACAATATTATTGACTCAGATGGGACTCCCCACAGCATCTTCATAGGCCAATGTAAAGTTATATTTTTGATGTCTGATAATATAGTGATTTATTTTAGAATTTGATATCTTGTGATTTTCAAAACCCACTGCGCTAGAAACAAATCATTCAACCATTTGGGAATGTACTTAGGTTTTGATTGAATGATTTTTTTACCCTTTCCATTAAAACCTTAAGATTGTAAAAACAATGTATTGAGACAAAAGGTTCTCCAGCTCCAGTAGCCCAGAACAGTGTCTACTAATGGGGTCTCATGATGAAACTCTTTCTCTGATGTATCCTTCCACAGGCTGCGATGCAGAAATGTTCAAGCTGTAGCTTTGTGTTCCCTGTGATACAAGTTACATTCAAAGCCCTGGTAGATAGTATATAAAAGAACAGATATTTAAGACTGTATAATACAATCTAGATATTATTTATATTGTATTGTATATTATATAACCTCACGTCAGTGAAACTTGAAGGCTATTAAATGCATTCTAGAAAGAAAGAAAATCAATTTAGTAGCATAAGTTACTGGGTTTTGGGGTGGAGAAGTTAAGCTGCTTACAGATTTTTGATGTTTTCAGATGTCTAAAAAGATTTATTTTAATAGACAATAGGTGATAGATACAGTTCCACAGAGATCTGTTTTGTGGTCTGTGATGTTCAACTTGTTCATAAATAACCTGAAAAAGAGGTTGAGCAGCAGAATGAGAAAATTTTTCACATGATACTAAGTTATTCAGCATAGTGAGACAAAGGAAGACTGTGAAGAATTACAAAAGAATCTTATGCAACTGGGTAGCTAACCAATCAAATGACAAATTAAATTATTCTTGATGAATGATGTAGTGATAAACCATGGGGAAAACCATGAGGAAAACATTCCTGTCTTCACATATCAAATGACGGACTGCGGACTGAGCATTACCAATGAAGAGTGAGGTTCTGGGGTTATGGCACATAAAGTTCCATGAAAATTTCAGATTACTGCTTAGGTGTCCTGGTTTCAGCTGGGATAGAGTTAAGTGTCTCCCTAGTATCTGGTACAGTGTCGTGTTTTGGGTTCAGTATAAGAAGAATGTTGATAACACTCTGATGTTTTCGTTTGCTGCTGGGTGGTGTTTAGACTAAGTCAAGGATTTTTCAGCTTTTCATGCCCAGCCAGCGAGAAGGCTGGAGGGGCACAAGAAGTTGGCACAGAACACAGCCAGGGCAGCTGACCCCAACTGGCCAAAGGGGTATTCCAGACCATGGGACGTCACATTCAGGAAATAAC
>JANZLQ010000005.1:9838159-9871176 GCA_026212715.1 Elanus axillaris
TTCTATTCTATTCTATTCTATTCTATTCTATTCTATTCTATTCTATTCTATTCTATTCTATTCTATTCTATTCCTTACTGATGTGAGTTCAGATTCCTCTGAAAGCAATTTGAACTATGGATGGTCTAAATCTCACCTACTGATGGTGCTCATTTCACTCCATTGAAAAAGGAAGGAGTTACAGCAATGAGGGTTTGATTTCACCTCAGTCAGTTTCCTAAAATGCGGTGGGATGAATGTGAGCCACAGCCTAGTCCAAGTAGTGCACTGCCATTGTTTTATTCTCAGAAAAGCAAAGGATCCAAGGAGTAATCTTGCTCTCAGAATTGGGAGTGTCAGTTAAACACAGAGAATTATGACACTAATGCTAGTTTTATGATTTTTCTGCATAAAATATTTCTTGGTCAACATTTCTCAAGTAAAATCCTTTGTTAGAAAATAAGCCAAAAAGTAAATATTCAAGCAATTGAAACACAGCTGAAATTCATTTACTTAACATTGAAATGAATATTCATTTACTGGTTTTTTTCAGTGTTTGCCCAGCTGCAATTAACAATACTTAGTTCTTGTGTAGTGATTTTTATACTTAAAGCACTTTACATATATTATCTACTTAATCATTATCTAATTAATCTGAGTAATTAGTATTTAACTGTAGTTAGAATATTAATCGAGATGTGAAACAAACTTAAAATTGAAGCATAGCATTTCAAACACAATTTTTGAGACAAACAATGGTTTGGCCAATGATTATAAAAAGCCCATCTGATTTTCTCTTTGTAATATTTCTGTAAAAGGAAGCAAGAACATATAATAATAGAAAAGCTGAAAAATGTTGACACAATAAAGTAGATAACTAACTTGCTTTCTGCTTGGTCTGCTCCACATGCATTAATCAAATGTTCTCCCTCCCTCCTTTCCTCCCTTCCATACTATGTAATAGAACAGAATGCAGGAATTTGCTTACTAACAAATATGCCAAAAAGGGACAATTTACGCTTTATATGTCCATGCTGGCAGCATCCCTTTGTTGGGTATAACAACTACTGCCTTTGACAACATTGATTTTTTTATTTCATTTCTGATGAATTATTAATATTTTGGATCAAGGTGATAGCAAAGACAATTGATTTCTTCTGCTGAGCATCCTGCAAGGTCTGGATTCTTGGTTAATAAGATGTTGTCCTCTAGGTTTTTAATTTAATTGGAAGATTTTCTCTATGTGGATATAAAGGGCAAATTATCTAGGCCATTTTAACACCAGCTGTTTCTATTTGAGGTTCAAGTGCCACAAGCATAATTATTGTCAGAGTTTGATATGTCTCAAATAGGTATCTGAACAGATTAGGAGGGGGACGCACCAAGGTCTTTGCCAAACATCTTTGGATTGGTGATTTAATGCCATTGTGGCTCATTTTCTTCAGCTGTTCAACATTACTAACACACTACTAATACTTATGTTAAGGTAACCTCTAATAATACTTACCAATTCTGTAGAAGAGATGAGGGCAAATAGTGGTGATTAGCTACAGTTCCCAAGTCTCCCCATGGGGACATATGGTAGGTGAAAGTGGAGGAATACTTTTGTGGCTAGTGAAACCATGGTCTTAACTCTCCTTCCCTTTTCAGCCTCTATTTTTTGCTCATGTTGGGAGAATGTGAGGAAAATGTGAAAAGCAGAACCTCCTGCTTTTCACAGATTAGAGGCAAAACTGTCTGGCCCACCCATGGCTATATAAGGGGGCAAAGGGACCCTCTACTGTGTTACTTCATGGGGACCAGATTAATCCCAAGACACCAACTTTTCTATTACTGCACAATACAAAACAGTGAGGAGTTATTTCGGTTCTTTAGCAAGACTTGCCTCACCTAACTGTTCCCATGGACAGTATCATCAGCAACACTCACAAGAGGCTTTCTTTAGAAACAGTGGAGAGAGAAGAGATACATTTAGGAGAAGACTCATTTGGTCTGATTTAGTGTAACAGGATCCATGTTATTGGGACTACACGGATGACACAGGCTTGCTGAGACAAGCAGGAGTTTGAAAAGTCAGTAGTACAGGGAACTGTCCCAGCATTTAAGGATTTGGTTCCTTAGAGAGGAATTAACTTCCGGTCAACTTCTAAAAAACAATACTTTGAAACTGAGGTGGATGTATAATTAATTAATTTTCTATTGTATACATAACCAAATACTGAAATTTGATTGTTTCATATTGAATGATTTTAGATAATTCAGGATTTCTTCCTTCTGCCAATTAAAGACTAATACTAATCAGTAAATGACTGAAAATCTTTTTGCGATGCATAATAGTAAGAAAAATGATGTATGAGGATCATTTACATTCTGGTAACCATATTGATTTAAATCCAAAGTGAAAATAAGAGAGAAATGCTTAGTGATAGAATTAACATTTGCTGTCTGTCATTAAATGCTTAGATCCCCTGTCACATTTCATTACAGACTGCAGTAGTTGGATGATTGTAATGAAATGAATTTCTAACATGTTTCTAGTGATCAATAATAACTTGTAAAACATTTTCGTTTTTATTTCCAGTGTCCCAGCAAAACATTTGGAGGCTTCGATTCCACCAAGGACCTTCCTGATGAAGTTATAACATTTGCAAGAAGTCATCCAGCCATGTACAACCCAGTATTCCCCATCAACAACCGTCCAATCATGATCAAAACGGACGTGGATTACCAGTTCACACAGATAGTAGTAGATCGAGTAGATGCAGAAGATGGCCAATATGATGTGATGTTCATTGGCACAGGTGAGAAGTCTTGAATCTATGCTGTATGCTCCTCCAGGCATTACGGAGACATAGATCAGATAAAATTTCATACTCTGAAAGACAGAACACTGACAGAACAGTGTGAAAATCTGGGGCAAGACTCAAAACTCTGTGTGTGGGGAGGTCTTTGTTACATGCGTTTGCTGTTAGGGGTTCAGGCTGCAGCCTGCATAGCTTAATTCTTTAGGAGCTTTGCCAACTGGATTAAGATCAAACCACTCTCTTTTCAACTACTGTTATTAGGGAATTTTATTAGAAATATCTTGCCTTATTAATTATAATTTAGTATTAAAATGTGGGTTTGAAGTACAGCATAAGAAGTATTAACATGAATGAGGCAAGTATCCAGGTATGGTAAATGTCTTGTGTGCCTTTCAGGTATTTCAAGTATTGCCTTAAGATTCTCAGCTCTTTAGCTAAAAGAGTACATCATTTTACTTAAGATGAAGGTATCTGTCACATAAAAAGTGTTTTAAGAAAAGTTGCTATTCAAACAGAAACTTTATATCCTTTCCAAAGCATTTGCAGAATCATGCAGCTTGGGCATTTTATCAAAAGTAGAAGTATGCACTCAGAAAAGATATCTTTTCCAGAAAGTTAATAATAAGAAATAACAGTGGCCAGAAATTAGCTGATATGCATTTGCCTAGGTTCAGGGGCTTCAGAGCTATGCTGATTAGCAGTTGGTGGATCTGCTGCTTCACCTTTGAAGATTTCCCATTAATTGACTGGTGTTTCAGTTACGTTGAATAAAAGTATTTTAAACTTCTATTGAACATAATTGCTAGTAATTAGACATTGGCATCATGAAGTCCAAACAAATCAAACCAAAACCCCACTGTTTCTTTTCAGCTTTGGACAAAACATATCTGTCTGGCTGTCTGTCTTATAACAGTGCAATTTTTTACTTGCTTTAGGTACAGTTTTGGTACTCTAGACCTGGGGTCAGATTTCCAGAGCAATAAATCTCCAGGTCTCTTTCATGTTGATGCCTGAAATATATTATGAGTAAACTGAGAGCTGATGAAGCTTTGTGTACCAAACACAGTGCATGCATAGCAATTCAGAATATTTACTGCAGGAAATGCAGCTCTGCAGAAAGCATTCCAGCTCTTTAAAGCTGTGAACTGAGTTATTAGATACCAGTGCTACAATATGTTCTTGCATAAAACATTGAAAAGTAGTTTCATATGATTTTACACAACACATATATCTTCCATCACACATTATAGACTTCAATGCCATCTACAACTGGCAGTGTTTTGTGCCTTTCAACAAGTCTTCTATGACCTGATTCAGCCCAGAAAAAAAAATTAATGGCAATACTCCCCTTGGCTGTGATGTGAGGCAGCAAGCCCTTCAGCATCCAGAGTATGATGCTGAACAAACATAAGGAGCTGATTTATGTCTACATCTTGAGCACAAGAGGTGGCATTTATCTCACCAAAGTTTGGCATTCAGTCTAAGAAAGATGCATTGGCTTCTGCAAGGGAAAGAGATAATTACTTCCAGAGAGAGATTCATTGTACTTTCTTCGAAATCTCTATTAGAGTAAGATGAACAGTTATGAAGAGGTTCCTGTCTGTTTTCAGACAGTACTGGAAGACTTCCTTAAACCTGAGCTATAGCTTTTAGATCGTTATCATTACATATAGTGGTTCTTATCAAAATTAGTCAGGCAAAGCCTCCCTCTGAAAGAGCCTCAGTGATATCTAGCTCTTACCTTTGAGTTGGGAATTTAGGCACTCACTTAATTCCCTAAACCACTAATATTCAGGTGTGTGGTAAGTGCCTTGGATCTCATCCAACATTGCTGATAGTTGTGCCCAAGAACTGTAAAAGTACTGAAATATTATTACTTGCACTTGCCAAAAGAGATTGCAGCACCGAAACCCCAGGTTTGTAAGTGCAGAGTGTTATTATTTCTTGAAATATTACTTTTGTCCATAGAAACTGTTCTTTTTCCAGCAGGAGGTTATACCCTCATGGGACAAGAACAGGCATTACATACCTGTGCTTGGAGCTGGGGCACAAAAGATGCTCTGTACTCCTCTGAGCTCATTATCCTTATTGTGGGTTTCTGAATGAGGAAAGAGCATGTTCCATGCAGGGGTAAAGGAAAAGAGGCAGAACTGAACCCCTGCCTGCCTTCTGCCAGGCAGCTGCACTGAACCAGCTGTCAAAGTCAAAGGAACCAGAAACAGATACATAATCAGCACATATTACATCTTCCCCAAGCAAAGAACAAACCAGGGAGCAGATTAGGGACTCTAGTCACAGTCCAGTTTCCCACTTGATGATCTGAACCTATGACAAAGCCAGAATTATGTTCTCTGGGGTATGACTGGATTTTTCTCTGCAGGTCTGTCCCATCAGATTAGATATATTTCTCTGTATTTTCCCACTGCTGTTGCAGCAATCTACATTATTCCCACATGCTGCTGAACTTCAATATGTTGAAGAAATACTTTTTTTTTCCTTTTCATTGAATAACTGATGATAATTGAACACAACATAATTAATAGCCACCCAGTGTGGTCACATTTTCCTTTCCTGTGGGTGAAATCTTTAGCTGAGCAGTTTCTTTCCCACTGTGATTGTACCAGTGTGTTTCATAGTGGAAATAAAATCATATCGGCATGCTTGCAATTATATCAGAAAAAAACAGGATTTAAGATATGCACTTAATGCATATCCTGAGTGTCTGATGTTTGGGATCATTTGGCACAGTTAACGTACATCTGTCAGTAAAGCAAATTAATAACAGTAATCTTATCTCACTAAGCAGAGCCTATTGATCCTAAAGGAGAAGCCTGATTCCATTTGTGTGAAATTGTTTGAAACAGTACTCTGTAAAACTTGATCTAGAACTCAGATAAAGCCCCACTTTGGCCTGACCAAAGTCGCCGTAGTGATTAACACAGTGTATCTTTGACCTCAGAGGCTTTCTCGAGCATCAAGCGACTGCAATTGTTGCAGGATCCACTTAAAAGTCAGACCCTTTTTTGAAACAACATTATGTGGGGAACTCACATCTGCTTAGTGCCCACTCATGCTCCACAGTTTCCCTTGTGCTGTTTTATCACACACAGACACATCCTCCTTTATTTCTAGAATATGGCATTTGATGCATTATGATTGAGGACAGTCCTATTCCAGCACAGAATACAGTTATGACACATTGCTATGCTGTTATATTTATTAGATCAGAGTTGTCTTTTTTTTTACCCATACAATGTATTTTCCTCAAAACCACAGTCATAAAATTATCAGGATAATTAAGGAAATGAACTCATCCACTAAATTACAAATATAACTAATGTTAAATTATCTGTTGTTCTGAATTACTCTGTTGTAGAAATGTGGATTTTTTTCTTCTTGTTTCAAAGTTTATATTACATTTGTTCTGTATTGTTCTCAATATTTCTTGAATTAAGTATATTCAATTAGTAGCAGCAACCATAACGAAAACCACTTCTCAAACAACTTATCTAGTATATTTTACTAGCTTAGTTTGTACATGCAGCTGCCTAAATAAAAAGAAAGTTGTGCTTTGTTATTGTTGTTTTAAGAAGGAGCTGGTTGTGGGTTTTTTTAAAAAAAAAATCTGTGAATTTGTGACTAATGAAAGAAAACAATAATGTACATATTTTGTGGAAAATAAATCACTTCTTTCTAAACTTCCAAAAATATGTACTTAGAAACCAACATCTGTTTAAATGGGGGCAGATGGAAAAATTACAATCTTAGTTCTACAGGATATTGTAGGATTTTTAGAATATTTTAATACACATTCATGTAAAGAAGTTGAAATACCAGAATCTTCCCATGAAATCAATAGCTTTTAAGTTAAGTCACCTTGTAAAGACATTTTCAACCTGTGCAATCTATTTGTTTCAATTTTATACATATTTTCAATATCAAAGTGGTGAGTTGTCATCTTTTTAATCAGACGTTTCGACTAACACACACAAATATATACATACAAAATACATTTTAATTTTGTGTAATTGATGGTTAATCCTTGTTTTGAGAATGCTGACCTTTATAGTTCTGCTACTTTGAGAATTTTATCCATTTAAAATGCCTTATATTTTCCTAAACTATTACTGCTATAGAAAGTGCAACATGAAAAGTCCTCAGGGACATAGTTGTTATTCCTATGATATATTTACAGGGCACTACACTTGGCTCGTTAAAAAGAAAAGTCACATACAGAGTGTTTCCATTTCAGAGAGTCTGTAGTGATGTGTACCAACTTAGAAATGATTCTTTGCTTTTTTGTTGTTCCCTGTAAATTCTGTTCGTGGAAACAAATAAATCACAGATGCAGAAGCTGTAAGTCTCAACCATATTCACAAAACCAAAGGCTGTGCTCTGGAATTTCAAGCACTGGCCTTGTTCATGTTAAAGTCAATTGCAAAACTCCAAGAATATAAATGGATATAGTATTAAAATGCTGGCACACATCTATTTCTAAGCAGAAGAAATAAGTTGTATTGCTTTTTACCCCTCAGCAAAGACCAGTATCTCACACACAGAGAAATAAAGATGCCTTAAGGGGCTTATACATCTTAGGTACTTTGTCTGACATGGGGAAGATTGCATGTACTTAAGAGAACTAACAGCTTCATCTGTCTAACATTTGTCCAGATGTTTTTATATTGATACTGAGCCTTCTGACAGCATCTTCACATGCATTTTAAGAATGAGAGACATCATATTCAAAATGGACAATAAAACATGCCTGGGTAAATTTAGTGCATTTCCTTCCTCAATTAAATGACTGAAACATCTGTCATTTTATACTGTCACTTAAATAGTATTTCAGTCCTTTTCATTCTTTAATAACTCTAGTAGTTTTTATCTTCTTTGTTGCATTTTGGTAATTGAAACATAAGCGAAATGTCCCACTGATATTCAGTGTTCTTCTAGGTTATTTTAGAAGTGCTCAGAGATAGGTAGCTTGACAATCTTTATATGTGAAATAATTACATACTACAAGAAATGCTGGCTGCTTTGAAACTGAAGTATGGATCTTAAGCACCTGAAAAGTTGTTTGTTTTTTTTCCCCCAAGATATTGGAACAGTTCTTAAAGTGGTTTCAATTCCTAAGGAGACTTGGCATGAATTAGAGGAAGTCTTGCTGGAAGAAATGACAGTCTTTCGGGTAAGTGCGGCTAAATTTCAAGTGTCAGGTTGTAGATTTCTCTGTGGACAGCTGCAAACTAAACTTCTTGCAGTCTAGCCAAGGAATAGCCTGGCATACCCCTCTAATTAGCTTGTCATTTGGAGACCCAGACATGAGTCAAAATAAACCTTGAAACTTTCAGTGCTAGCTGGAGGTTAATGATAAAAGAAATGGCATTCTGGGCTCTTGTTTTGTGGCTTAAAAAGTAAATTAGTATCTCTGAATCCTAGAGCTATTACACGCTTTAGTTAAATACGTATCTGTGAAAGTCTGGGAATAATGCCTGTCCTGTTTTCTCCCACAGTGATATGCAATACACGAATCTTATAGATGCATCAGCTCTTAATACTTCTTAACACTACTTCCTAATGTAACTAGGAAGACTCTTTAGTAATCTGCACAGATTCCTCATGCCTAATAATCTGAGAAACAGTGTATATATTTTCAAAGGTGTCTTTAGGGTCTCATTTTCATGGTTTGACACAAGACACCATAAACCACCCCTAATCTTTCATACTTTTTTGTGAATATCAATCTTTCGCATTTTTTCCTATCTGAGCCACCGAAAAAATAAGCATCCCATAGGCACTCCTGCAAATCAAGGCTGAGTAAACCTTTCAAACACTTCCCCGACAGAACCCAGGGATGTCTCATGGTTTGTACACAACAACGAATCATTTACATTCCCTGCATTATTCTTTTTGTCAGTGCCTTTGTATGGCACCATTTCACAGGCCCCAGGCTTTCAGGGAGTCGATACCTAGCTGGGAGGGTGAGGCTAATCTGACAGCGTGAAGATGATGCTTGCATGCTCGGAGAGCCCCACCATCTTGTGGTCTTGCTCCAGATGTGCTGACAAGGGTTCTGCTCAAAACCTGCCACGGGGGCCCAGCCACCATGTCATCATCATACTCAGTTGCCATCCCTTTAACTTTCATTTCTGAACAGACACAACATATCTAAACAGAGCTTGTGTATCTTTTTATTATTGCTTTCAATATTATTTTTTTTTCCTTATGGGCAAGCTTGCTGTTAGTGGTATGAATCTTGCACAGAAACCACTGTTTTGAGTGTAAGATACCACTGAAAAATGGTTATCTCTGTTTCTGCAATCCATGAGTTTTTTTGAGGGGAGAAATGTGTGTGTGTGGGGGTTCTTCCTTTTTTTTTAACAGAAAAAATAAAGTAGAAAGTATGAGGAGAAAATGAGACAAGTAATTTGTGGCTCCCAGCTTTTTTTTCTTTTTTATACACGCAAAAGTAATTACATTAATGCAGGGTAATTTGGCAATTGTTGATAATGTATGAGTCTCTTCCCTAAATCAAGTAGAAGTGCCAAGTTAAAGGAGATCAGAGAAATATAAAAGTGAAAGAAAGAAAATAAATGGAGTGAAAGTTTTATTTCAGAAAGGCTTTACAGTAGTAGAATGGTTAATGGCAAATTCAAATCTGGTATTTTACTTTACATGTGTATTTATTCATTACACAAAAGGATTTTGGTGTTCTGATTTACTTGAAAGCTCATTTATCTCCTTTGGCATGTATTTAAGCCCTAAAGAGGGCATTAATGTATTTCAGTAGAATAAGCAGAATTTGTATGCATAAGATATGGATCTTTCAATAGGGAATTTGTGACAGATTTTAGATGCAGAAATGTAAGTTCTCCTTAGTTACTAAAGAGTCTACATGCAACATAAACAATGTATTTTGATGCTTAAATTGCAATGTGCTGAATATAATGCTTTTCATTTATAATTCCATGAAACTGAAAATCTTCCATATCTGTTATGTTGATAACAAATACCTCTTTTAACCCCATTTGTGCAGTATTTCTCTGACAGCTGAGCAAACAAACTAATTAATTCAATTTTCATTCAAATGTTACACTTAATTGATGCTCTGTAATACAAGGTCTATTAAGCCATTTGTAAAGGCAAGTCTACATGCTTAACATTACCTGACCCATACCAAATTCCTTCAGGATAAGCAAGTCGAAAAGCTACACAAATATAGAAGCTTAATAGGGACTTTATTAATGTACATACATAACTAAAAGTGTGATGTGTGGGATCAGTAGCAGATTTTTCAGATGGAATAAAGTTCATACAGAATTGACTTGCACACTTTGTAACCAAAATATGCCACTTTTACTCTCAGGATTTAAATCCATTCCAGCAGCTGGCCCTAAAAGTTGTACCAGTCTTTTAGTCAGATCTAAACATACGTATTCTGTTCAATATTTCTTACAGTCTCTCATGTAAGACAGTAGATATTAGTTTGACATCTGCTTGCTGTAGATAAGCATAATTAAGAGTTGACTTAGCTAGGAGAACAATAACTATCCTAATGACCCATTTGGTTGATTAAATAATGGGTATTCCAGGGTGCAAAAAACCTCTTGCCAGTTTTAGGTCTGCGTTCTGCAAATATGAGTAACTTCATTGTACGTGAATAGCATGGTACAGTCAACAAGATTACATGTGGGATTAAGGCTTGTTCTTATGAATAAAATTTCACAGGAATGGGTTTTTCACCTTGATACAGTTAAAATGTATTGCCTATTTCAGTGTTATCACCTTTAATATATAGTATCTACTTATTTTGATACAGCCCTTATTATTATTTTCATATTACCTGAGAGGTTCCTTAAATGTAGTTTTAATATTAAGTGTAGAAATTAATTTCAAGATGTGAAACTAATAACAAAGTAATCACAATGAAGCTGCAATAATAATGGAAAAAGATATTTACAATCAACATAGCAATCAAAGATGCACCCAGATATGTACATGGATTCTAATTCACTTACAGCTAGAAACTATTCCACTGCAAAGGACAGCAAGAAAAGCTATCACTACAGAGCATCTAGTTTAATTTCAGGGTTTCTAGGTTGAGCAAATAACATTCTAGCAGAATTTATGTGTTTATAGAACTCATTTCATATTTTACCTCTTTTTTTTTTTTTCCCCTAGGAACCCACTGTTATTTCAGCAATGAAGATTTCCACAAAACAGGTACTATGTGCACAAACTTTAAATCACTTTTAAATATTTATTGGTCTTTGTCTTTTAGAGACAGTAACTTGGCAGTCGGTAGAGACATATTAATTACAGCAGCAGCATCCCATCCCTTTACATAAACATCAGTAGTTTCTCAGGAAAATGTGACAGGCAAAGGAGAAAGGAAAAGTCTAGTTTGTATTACTTACTGGCAAGGTGGAAACTAAACACAAAGTTACCAGCTGTCTGGAGGCTCTCTAGAAAAAAAAAAATCCACATTATGGAAACTTCTCATGACAGAGAAACTGTTCAAAAGGAGCGGCCAAACTTTGTCCCTTACTTTAATGGGACTAGTTCTAGTCTCTGTAGGAATAGTCTAGTATAAAATGCAAATAGTGAAAGCAAAGACTGGAAATGAGACATCCTCCTGTCTTTCTGTCCAATACCCTTTCCATTCCTGGATGCACGCCATTCAGCTTTAACAAAGAGGGTACGTCTGATTTAGTCCAAATTTTCCATGGCCTTCTGGTTCGGTGACATGTTTAGGATATGGGTTCCAGACTCCAGAATTTATAATTCCTACTTGCTGTTGAGTGCACAAATAACTAACGTCTTAAAGTAAAGATATATATTATAGCCTTCGTTATAGACCAGACCATAACTAAAATGAGCTGGACTTCTTGATGGGTGGAGGTAAAGTTTTGTCTGATTTACAGTAAAGGTGATTCCTGCATTTCTGAGCCAATATGGGCAATTATTATTAGGCTTATTTGTGAAGCAGCGGATGAATTATGTAGTCATCCAAAGAACATTGGGTTGCAGTCTGGGAGTGTAGTGGGTAATAGGGGCCTATCTTCCAGTTCTGCCTGGAATTAGGTAGATGGATCCCAGCCACTGTCATTTCCTGTCTCAGAAGTCTGAGACATAAAATTTAGTGTCAAATTTAACATAATAAAACTTTTTTCTTTCTTTCTTTTTCATATTTGTGTTGATTTGGAGCCTAATTCGCTAAATACAAGCAACTTGTTCCCACATTAATTTTTCCATTAATGTCATTGTCAGTAAAGAGGAGACTTGATATTACTTCCACGACTGGGTGCACTAAAAACTGTGTGTGTGTTATAAATAAGATTTAGTTAATTCATCTACCTCATCCTATACATTATTAAACAGAAGTTGAATTCATTCTGTAATGGGCAGTGCCCAATATTATGTTTGAAATGCTCCATGTTTAACTCAGAATTCACTGTATTTAGGAAAGTTGTCTGAAAACCTTCATGTATTTGACAGAAAACATTTTGTTTGGGGACACTCTTCTAATGTAGTTTACCACCTAAAATAACAAAAATGGCAGGACAAAAAAAAAGTACTATTGAATACTGGGATATTTAAAAACAAACCTGTCAAGCTGTATATATGTTCACATCACACCAAAATGCTCTGCTCTGGATTATTTTTATAAGTACATTCCCTTAAAGCAGCCAGTCATATTTGATAATGCACCACGCATTTTCATACAACTTCTTCTTCAAAGCATCGTTAGTTATTCAGGAGGGATTATAATTTTCCCTGAGTCTTTTGAAAACAAATTTACACTGCTAAAATTGTCTAAAGCTAAAAAAAAGAGCATAAACCACAAGTTATTCAGGCAGAGTTAAGCTCATGAAAAATCAACCAGCCTCAGGCTAAAAATGACAGAATCATGATACAGTGTGACAAGCTTTTGGGACTGTGTCTCTGTATCAAATAAGTATATGGCAACATGTTTCCATTTTGTATTTATGATTTTAAAATACTGTAGTTTTATAACTCAAACACTTTACTCATTGTGTTCCGATAAGGAGGACATTTTTCATATAAACAGCACGATAATTCTATGCATTGTAGAAAGCAGGAACATGAAATGTAAACAGCAAAACCAACATGTCCTGTTGAATAACTTTAAGGCAACACTTCATTTTACTTTTTTCCCTAACAATTATTTCATCCAATTATAAAAACATGGCTTGGGGATTTTCTTCTTGGTTTTGAATGTTTTACTATGCTGGTTGTTCAAAGCTACCTCTTTTGCTGTCATGCCAATATGATATGTTACAAAAGACTCCTCTTCCTAAAGACCAAAGTCTACAAATTCTTCAGAAGCAGAACTTACTTTAAGTTTTAAATTACATAAAAGTTTAAGGCTCCCATACATCTCTCTGTGAGTATGAATTTGGCCCTTGAGCGAGAGTGACTTAGAGCAAGGAAATTTAGCCTTTGTGTGCAAAACTAAGCCTTGATACAGCCCTTCTCAAGTCTGCTGTGCTTAACTCACAGGAATTTTATTTCTATTTTCTCACTGAAGCTACGTATTCCTCCTAACTGGGTTCAGAGCTCTAGGCTTGCATAACCTTACCACCTAAACGACTTACACGTGGTTAGCAGTAAAGGCAAACCTTCAGAGGACAGCATCCTAGAGCCACTGTAACACCCTGCAGCTGCCTAAATTCACAGTTCTGTGGGAGCCAGGTTTCCCAGGAGCCCCTGGCTGCCACTCAGACCTGAGCCTGTCAGGTAGGGCTCCGTAATTTTTCTCTGGATTTAAAAATGTGGAAGTAGGCCAGAAAGTCAAGCCCAGCTTTCTATTAAAGGTGACTTGTTGTGGAGCAAGATCTCATCTTTTTATCAGGGTCAGGTTTTTGATCCTCTATTTCAAAAATCCATTGGATTTCTGGTAAGATGGGGAAAAAATAAGGAGATCCTTGGTTGATACAGGCCATCTCCTTATCTGGTGAACTGCTGCAAAGAGCTTTTCTTTCTCCTCCATATGATTCTCAGCCAAAGGCAAGGCAGAGACCTTAGGAAAGACATTAGTGACTACTTTTATAGTACTGTTCACAAAGTACAGGATTTTATTCAGAAATCACCATTTCTGTCCATAGTGAACATATAGAAAGGACCAGCTCAAAATGGATATGGCACTTACACAGCCCCCTGAACTATTCTGTACCAGTTACTTTTTAAGACATTAAATTAAATGGGATTTGAATCTCATGTTCCCTAAAGTTCCTTTAAAAATTCTTCTTTTGTTCTTTTTTTAAGCATTACATTTTTTCATCTCTCTCTTTTTTTTTTTTTAATTGCAAATGGAAAATTCTGTTATCTCTTTGTCCAGCTTCTAGAGAAAGACTGCATTTTTGACAGCACCGTGGGGCAAACAGAAACCACTGGATTGCTTAAAACATTAGTCTCCTCAGCTTTTCTGGAGTTCTGATACTTCTGCAATAATTTTTAGAGGACAACTTTTTTTTTTCCCCCTCTGGTTTGATCTGATAATCAGTTGATTTATTAAATTAACGTTCTGGGAGACAGTCTTTGCCCAAAAGCCAGTTTGACGCTGTATGGTGAAGTAAGATCAGACCATTGATCCAAATCATTCTATTACTATTTTCTGAATTTCATACTGTCTGGATTTATATATTATTAGTGTTCAGAATAATGATCACCACCTGGAGTCTAAAACCATGTTCAGAAGAGCAGCAAGCACAGCAGCAACCTTCAGGCTGTGTAGCACCTGAAAAACATGCTGTAGTTCACTGACTGAACTTTATGAACTTATTGACAAGGAATAGAGTCTTTAAGTAACCCTATTTTGGCCTCGCTTTTTTTTTTTTTTTTTTTCTTATGGTGTTTCTGGTCATTCTTTAATTCTAAAGACATTTATTAGAAATCAGGGAGATGTTTTTGACAAAATGAAATTGGTTAGAGGTACATAGGAAACCATTACACCATTCTTCTTTATCTTCCCATGTGCATTCTCTGGGTTGATTTTTATATTAGTTGCGCCACACGTTGCTACATGCTTATAGAGATATTAATGCCCCAGTTACATAGGACTGAGATCAATACCATCTGGACATTTAAGATACTTAACTGAAGCTCTAATTTGACCTATGCTGCCTCCATAATCAGTAAAGAGAAAAGGCATCCCTTGAGAAATGGTTAGGTCACCTAAGATTTGAATTGCTGCTCTTTTTACTGCAGAACGTACCCCTAAGCTGGGTACTTGATTAAGTGACTTAAGTTAGACAGAATCAGCTTATCATGTCTGCTGCCTGTCATCTGCTTCTCAAAGATACAACACTAATTGGGGACTGGCATGTACAGTCAAGGCTTTGTGTGGAGCTCTGTGTGGTCAGAGATTTTTGCCCGGAGAATGTGGGTTTACAGCTCAGCTATGGCACTCTAATAGATGGAAGCAGCTGCTTAGAAAGGACTTACTTTTCAATATACTAGTGAATTTTCCTTTGGGTGCTTTCCTTGTCATATTTTCCTTGAGAAAATAGTGATGTTTATATAAATCCACAGGATGTTTCTGTTACAATTAATATGTCTGTATAAACTGCCAAGCTCCTGTCTCTGAAAGAAGTTAACGCAACATCTTTTATGAGTATTTCTGGGTTTGCTGTCTCCTGATATCCAGTGCTCACCATTTCTAGTCGGTAGGTGAGGTCAGCCACCTTCCATCCCCAAATTCCCTGGAAATGATACCTCTGGGACATCACAGTGCAGGAGATGAAGAATTTTGATAACATTTCTTGAAATCCTATTTTTCACACCAGGTTCATGTTTTCTAAGAATGAAAAATGAATACACATTTGTATTTTCTTGGTGGGACTGCTTGGAGTTGGACCTTAAAAAGAAATGTATCAATTGCTCCACCATGGATGGTGGGTGACAAAGCTTTTGATAGCAAAGTGTCAGTGTTTCCAAAACAGAAGGATTATGCCATTTAATTTTTGTTTATCTATTTATTTTGTTTCCCCCTAGTTTTGTATCTCTGAGGGAAATGTATTTACTTACTACACTCACACTCGTTTTCATTATGAATTAGTGCTAAGCTGAAATATCTCTGTTTGGACTTTCACGTGGGATCAGTAGTTCAGTTTCCTTATGTCCCTCTGGGGACTAACTTCCTTAATGTATCACGTGAATTTGATATCAGAAAGAAAATTGAGAGTGGCAAGCTATTCTGTTGTGATGCCATACAAAGCTGTAGATCATTTTGTATGCATTTTTTTTATTTACTTCATGGCTTGTCTTTGCATTTGATCTAAATCTTCCAGTAAACAATGTATTTTATCCAAAATAATGATATATTTCAGTTAGAGTGTGTGACCTATAGAAAAGACTATGAAGTGTCAAAATTATCAGACATGCAAAGAAGTGCATGCATGGCAGCACATCTGAGCTGAAATGTCTTAGCATCAGTCTGACATAATTTATATTAGATTTCCTCCACACGTACACAAATCAGTCAGATATAGGAAATGTACATTAAAGTTGATTTTATTTTTCTTTAGATTCAAAAGCCTATTCTCCATGGTGTTCTGACACTGATTATAGTGCTTTCCCAATGCAGGGATCTGCATACAAAAGAAAAAATGGAAGAGTACTTTAATTTTTCTTACTATTTGGAGAAGCCACCGAGAGCATCATACAAAAGTTGGGAGTTTTTCCATATTTGATTTTTTTTTATGCTGAGGACATTTCTCTTCTCATTCCTTTAGTGTACATCAGGATCATGATCTTGTATTGTATTTGTAACAGTCCTAACATATTATTATATAACTTTTTTTTATGCTTTCCTAGCAAAAAACAATAATAATGGTAATTTGCAATTTTTTTAAATTCTTTTTTGTTTTGTAACTTTTATAACAGCAACAGCTCTACATTGGCTCAGCCACTGGCATTTCACAGCTTCCTTTACACCGCTGCGATGTGTATGGAAAAGCATGTGCTGAGTGTTGCCTTGCAAGAGACCCTTACTGTGCCTGGGACGGTTCATCTTGCTCACGTTACTTCCCCACTGCTAAGAGGTAGGGACAGTTTCAGATGTCTGCATGGTTTACTATTTGTTTTAACTGATGGTCTCAATATGACCAGAGGGCTTTGGAGATTTTTCACGGGATGGTTAACTGGAGCCCTTTCACTTCCAAAGAAAACATAATTGTAGGAGTTTCAAGCAATATGAAGTCTTGGTTGATTTAAAGTGAACACTGCTACTTCTTGGGTCGGCTTATAAAGCTGTTGTAAGAACATTCAGAAAAGAGTTATCTCTGAAATGGATTCATAACTTTTATATTCAGTAATAAACAGCAAAACCAAAAAATGCCTTTTCTCTAACATGAGGAGGGAGCTTGATATTAAAATAAAAGAACTACTTGCCCATGTAAGTTATTGTCCATTTTCATGAATTTTAATTTAAAGGAAATATTTATAGAGTCTTTGGACATGAATGGAAATTTATTGTTTAGCAATATATAACATTATTGCTATTATTCAAAAGTATAATTTGTATGTGTTGATGTGTGTCTAAATGCTACCAGATCAGAACAATCACTATTTTACATTCACTCTGCGCTGATGCTAAAGGCTTTACAATGCAAAAGTTAAGGGAAGACAGACTCTGCAAGTGAAAAATATAATTTTTGTAAAAAATGTATAAATCCCAGTTGCCTGGTCTGAAGATTTAAAGTAATATTTTCTTTGCCTGCCTTTATCTCTGAAATTCTTTCTCTTAAGGTATATAAACTAGTTATTGGACAGTTCTTAGCTACTGAAGTAGAAATTAGGAATAACTGAATTGATAATCACTTGCAAATAAGAACAGCTATGAGGGTCATGTTGAGATGCCATGATAAATTGGCTAAAATGATAAAAAAGTGCTCACATTAAACCAAATATGCCAAATATCTCACACTTTTAAAGAAACAAGGAGTTCAGGGGTTTACATGCATAAGGAGCCTTTATCGTTATTTTTAAATTAATAACAAATACTTAGTTGAAGAATGAGGGATTCTAAATTCCAGGTTTGGCTTGGTTGTTGCAGGAGGTGAAGTGTGGTAAAGGGTGAGAAGTAGTCTTTGTGTCACAGACTTTTCAGATGGAGGGGATTAAAATTTCAAGGTTTGCATTACAATGTAAATGTAATAAACAAATACTGACGACAAAAGAAAACTGCTTATGGAACATTAGGTTCTATTTTTGCATCAGGAAACAAAGTTAATCTGAGACAAGCTTTCTGTGAAAATTTTTAGGGAAGAATTAAAAAGGAGAAACTGCACCAATCCCAAAAGAACAGCTGGTCAAATTTTCTCAGCTGCACGGGCTAAATTCAAATTTGTGGTGGAAGCACAGCAGTTTCTCTGTAGAAGAAGGAAAGAGAGAAGAGGGAACACTAGGTTTTCCAGGAGACTCTAAAAGATTGATTCAGTCTGAAATTTTTAAGGGTTAGAAGTCAGTGTGGTTGAGTACTGCCTCTGAGTCAAAGGAGAGAGTAAGGTCAGGAATCACTGAATCACTCTTCTTTGCTACCTCCCTCCTAATCTTTACTCCTGAACCTCGTCCTTCCTCAGCTTTCGTTAGCACCCATTCCTACTCCCAGCCCTTCTCAAGACCCATAGAGCACATCATCCTGTAGTTCATCTGCTTACACTGATGGAAGAAATGGTGCTCTTTGTCTTTTCCTTATCTGTCTCTCCAATTTACTAAACAGCAGACCAGGGTCACTGTTGCCATCAGGGGTAAAGGGATGGGACCTCTTTTTACAGGGATTAAGGAGCGGGGTTACTGGGGCTAAACTGGGTTGCACAGCTACAGGAAAACCTTGAGGTGCAGAATTTACTCTTCTTGAGGCCTCTATGAAAGAAATAGTAAGTCCTGAGAGGCTGGGAACCTGACAATGCATTCAGAAAAAGCCGCTGAGCCCCCAGGGTTCACCCTTTTCCCTTGGGAGCAACAGCAGCAGAATAAAAGGTCTGTGTTAGCAGGGGAGAGGATCCTCTGTTTACCTTGTACCTGCTGTACCCACTGCCTCAAGCCAGCTTTGAATGCATGTATCGCAAAATCAACATTGCTGGAAACAGCTTAAATGTCAACATTTTCCTAATAACGAATCCTTGTAATTTTAGGCTCCAGAAATATTGGGAAAGTTGAGTCCTGAGGCAATTGCACAGATGCTTTACTAATAGTTGGTTTGGGGTTTTGTTTTTTGTTTTGTTTTGGTTTTCCTTCTTTTCAAAAAGGAGCTTTTTATGAGCCATGATTTTAATTTACTTTTCTTTCTTTGTGTACTTTACAAGTCTAAGTGACAGTTCAGAGCTCCTGTAGCGTGACCACTTAACTTTACTCCATGCAGATGTGTTCTGGTTCATATTTCATAGATCATCATGTTGATACAATGGTGATATGTGCAACATTTTCCTAAGATTCTAACTAAACATTTCATCCAAACTCCATTGACAGTAATATGAGCTGTTCCACAGACTCCTTTTCTACAAATAGTATCCTATAAATATGCTGCATTTCAAAATTTAGGAAGGAGTAACAAAATTTTATGGTTCATTATGTTTTGGTGTATTTTTATTCATTTGTAATGAGTAATATGAAAATGATATGTGAAATTAGGATTAGTACATTTTTTGAATCCTGTGTCAATCAATAGAAGGTTCCTTCTTATTAAAGCATGTTAATTCACTAGGATAATTGTAAATACATTTTTAATCAGAAAGATATAAAAATGCACATTCTAAATTGTTTTTCCCCCCAAAAAAACCTGTTGCCATACTTTACATAACTAATTTCAGTTTTAACATTTCAGTAGTTTTCAGTGCAAAAAAAAAAATGGTTCAAATCTTTCAGCCAAGAGGAATCAGCTGTGCAGTTGATGGTGCCTCTGTGGGAACTCTTAGTATGTGCTGATGCTGGGCTGTTAGTGAGAGTCTGCAAACGGGACTAGTGAAGAGAAGAGAGATGGTCTCTGTACTGCAGAACAATGGCTTTTTAAAAATGAGGGCTGTTGTCACAAGGGAGTGACCAACAGTGCTTTTTACAAGGCTACTTGACTTTTGCATATCCGTTGCTGGATGCCATAATCTGAAATCACAGCATTATTCAGCAGCCTAATCCTCTTTGTTCTCCTCTAATTTTGCAAGCCCTCAGGCTTTCTCTGATTCCTAAAGTAAAGTGCTTACACTTGAAACACATCTTTGTTTGCCTTGTTCTTTTTTTTTTTTATGCAACACTTTTCTCTGGCTCAGTTGAATTTTGTTTCAGCTATTTAAATTAAAATAGGAGCAGACAAAGAGAAAAACAAATGCAAAATAAAACTGTATTTAAAAGCTTTCTTCTGTGAAATACAATATTTTTTAGCATAGATCAATATGTTTTCCAAAAAAGCCAGAGGAAATCAAGCTGGAGAAAGAATATACTGTGTTAAATGGACATGCAATAAAAGCTAGAACCTGGAATCAAACTACAAAGGATGGAATAAATGACATTTGAAAATCTTCCTATCAAAGCATTTTATTCTGTTTATTCTAAAGACAAAGCCATTTGCAACAGTTTTGGAAAAGATTTTACCAGAAATATTTTGGTGAGATCTGTAACAGCTGAAATGATCTATGTGTTTTAATTTAGATTTTGGAGAAAATACAGCACTTTGACATTCTTTCAAAGCTAACATTTAATTTTAACTAAAAGATGCCATGATAATTAAATTATTCTGTATTTGTAGAAAAGCTATAGCTTCTCCATGTTTTCTGAGGCATGTTAAACTGTACTGTATATACTTTAATCCCTTAGCAGTCCCTGTATCTAATCAAGTAATGAAGCTGTCTGTGATCAACATTGACAAAATAGTTGAAATAAACTTCACAGGCTCAGTGCAAGAGATGTGCATTTACCAGTTTCTGAAGATTTTACCTGTAAGAATAAAGGCTGATTCAACAAACTGTGATAATGCATAGAATATAGCAGTAACAATATGATCTCCTTCTGCGTATTGTTTAGGTGCACTTGTGACCTATGTAATTATATGTATGTTCCATTTGTTCCTCTTCAGTCATGGCAAATGTGAACACTGACCACTGTGAAGGTCACTAACAGTTTTCAAATATGATATTTGCAGGCGTACTAGACGACAAGACATCCGAAACGGAGACCCTCTTACCCACTGCTCAGACCTGCAGCATCATGGTGAGTTATGTGTATGACTGAAGTACAACTAATTTGTATGTAATTTACAGACTGTGCATGAGAAAAGTAGGAAGCACATGATTGATTCGTTGGTGAAATTGTCTTGAACATCTGGGAAAGATGAATATAATACATCATTATCCCAATTTATATTGCTTACAATGGCCTGGATCAGACACTAAAGGCTGGTGGTTTTTTGTTTGGTTGGTTTTCCTCAAGTTAACAGTTTTAAGCGTTTCAAATTTTCTGCTTCACTTACCTGATAAGTCTATACCATCAGGCTAGGCATATTATGTCAGAAAAGAGTCATATCTCCTTCAGAACAGCAAGAAGTATGTACATGTTCTTCATATAGTTTGTATAGGATGACAACCAAGCACATAATTAACTACCTTGTCTAAATATGGAATGGTCTTTGTTGTAGGTGCCACTCTAGTAGCCCTTAAGATCAGGATGCTCCTTGCAACAGGTGCTTTCAGCATGGGTTTTCTTTGACATCTTTTGGTTTTAACTTTGCATTTGGCTGTTTCATCTTCACAGTTTATTGACCAGATCTTCCTTTCTTGAATTGTTTGGCTGATAAACTTCTCACAGTTACGAATTTGTTGCCAAACTGTTCAGAAGATCTTCACTCAGAAAATGAAAAATGTTCATTTTGCTTTAAGTGAAGAGAACACTTAGGCAATACTTCCCTCTGCTGGAACAAATGGTTACTCATGTTTGTGGTACATCTATAATAACAATTAAACCACTGGACAAATTTCTGGGTTAAATAAAGAAGGAGTGGCTGAAAGTGGGGATACTTCAAAACTCTCATGTCCTTTCAGCCCTTGTAATAGCAAGAATGATAAATAGTCCAAAGCTGTACTTTTGTGTCAGCTATAATTCACCACCCCTACATTTCAGTAATAGATTTCTCTGTCTTCCTTTGTAATCATTTGAAATTCACAGCTAACATTACTATGGCTTTGCTTTTTACTTCTTGTCTGTCAGACTCAAGCCAAGCTACTCAGAAGGGAAAACAGTTTGGAAAAGTGCATGAATAGACTATGATCAATATGCAGCTGTCACCTTTTGAGAATTCACAAATGCACAACTAGTTTAGATTTGAACTAGTCAATGTGGACTAGTAGAAAGTTCACAAATTTCCAGTTGCATGATATCTAGTAATGCTTATACAGTGCAGATGAGACCATCTGTATATTGGGGTTGAGATGACATTTTCAGTTTCCCAGTGGGAAAATTTCACCAGGCACTAAACATGGATTTCATTACCAGCAGAATTATGTCTTAGCTTTACCTTGTTACTATCTGAACATTTTACTCATGAGTAAAATGATGATCTGGACTACCACATGTCCAGTTTTTTTTAACATTCTCTTGCCCTTGCTAGCTGTTCTTTATACAAATGTAGGGCTGGTCTTTACCTTCATAGACAAGAAAAGGATTTCAAAACACTTTGGTTTTTATTTTTTCCCATATATCATAAACATATTTGTCTAAAAAGATATCTTTTGTCCAAAGGCAAGTGATTCAGCGCAGTTTTTTCATGACAACAGTCATGAGAACTCAAGGTCAGGAAAAAGCTATTATATGGTATACCTGATCACAACGAGCTTTAATACAGCTTTGTCAAAATGAGCAGAGCAAGTATGAGACAAGATATCACTAAAATTTTTCTTAATGGCAAAATGAAGCCAGCATGATTAGAAGGATCAGTAACTTACAAAAAATACTGAGGGAATGCAGTTCTAGGTCCTAGACTTTAAGGAAGGACTGTCAAAATACATAATGAATGTTTTAGATTGTTCTTGAGTAAAATTTTCTCTAAATTAATTCTGAATTATAAATCTATAAAATTATGCTGTAGTTACTTGTCATTTATACATGATTGTGCATTGTAGAGACAGCTGCATGGCCCATAAATTTTGTATGCCAACTTATGCTGAGTTTTTCCTTGGTTATGACCAGTATTTTCCTGGAAAACAGATGAAGAATTGATTTGTCTGTAGCCAAAAATAAGCTCCAGCATTCATTTACTACTTGTCTACACATTCCTTTGCAGTAACTGCCAGTTGATTCTCTATGTGAACCAACAGAAAAAAGAACAATCTCCTAGTGTATGTCTCACTTTTAAAGACATTGCAGAAACTTACTTTGCTATCAGTCTGAAGCAATAATGCTTTTATAAGGTTTAGGTAGCTCTTTCAGTTGCCCTTTTGTATGAACATATAAGTAGTATAAAATGACTATGCAACAACATTAGAGGGAGCTGAGGATCCTTAGCTGTGCAGGTGTTTGGCCAGGCATTAATGCTTAAATCTAAAAGCATGGTCATCTGTGTGTCAGCTAAAGAACATTTTTTTTTAAGTGTAACATAGTAGTGCTATCAAGAAATTAATCAAGTTCTTTTTTTTGAAGAATTTGTAAATGAAGGGGCAGCTATGTTTAGGTGATATTTCCCAGGGGAAGCTCAAAGAATCACTCTGAATTTAACTGTATAGTGAGATGCATTCATCTGCAAAGCAATTTTGGTATAAGTACTTAGCCTTTCATACTTCTTCATTTATGTCAGAAATTATGTATTTAAAGGATATTTGTCAGGGTAGTAAACTGATACTGCTGTTGGGTTCATTTGGGG
Source organism: Elanus axillaris (assembly GCA_026212715.1). Classification (NCBI taxonomy): domain Eukaryota; kingdom Metazoa; phylum Chordata; class Aves; order Accipitriformes; family Accipitridae; genus Elanus; species Elanus axillaris. Next base: position 9,861,809 of record JANZLQ010000005.1, read on the forward strand.
AATTACAGCTCTCAGACAGGATTTTGGGTTGGATTTCATAACCAACTTCATGACTTCTATAATTTTCTAATTCCTCCAGCTGCTCTTCTGAACTTCCCAGACTTTCATTCTTCCTTCTAGTGTCTTCAGTTTCTCCCTCAGTCCCAGAGCTGCACTCCGATCCTGTGATTATTCCATCACTGCTTACTTTCCTGCACTCCACGTGCTCAATATTATATGAACTTTATAGGCATTTCTGGACCTGCTCTATGCTCCTTTAAATCATGGAAATGGAATTTGAAGGATGTCTTAAATCCTTCCTCTCTCATTGCATGACTGTCACCCATACTATGTTTTCTGGAGCTGTGAGGAAATTTAAAGGGGGCTTCTGACACTTTCCATGGTGATCTCTAACACTCTAGAATGCCATGGACCAGATCCAAGAAAATAGAAGTCTGAAATGGTGTCAGAGCACCCACCTTCAAGGTAACTTCTATGAAAACTTATGACTAGCTTCTTAGATACTAAGAATACTTAGAAACTAAAAATGATCAGAGGGCTGGAGCACCTCTCCTATGAAGACAGGCTGAGAGAGTTGGGGTTGTTCAGCCTTGAGAAGAGAAGGCTCCAGGGAGAGCTTATAGCAGCCTGCCAGTACCTGAAGGGAGCTTATAAGAATGAAGGGGAGAGACTTTTTAGCAGGGCCTGTTGTGACCTTTAAAGGTCCCTTCCAACCCAAATTATTCTATGATTCTGTGATCCTAAGGATATCCTAGGCACCTAAGTTTTCCAGCAGAAACTTCTCTATATACTTAAAAATATTCTACTGCTCATAGGCAGTAGGATCCCTGCCAAGAAAATATCTATTTTTGTCCTTTGTACTGATATTTAGGATCTAGGATACTGTCTCCTTGGACCTAAAAAGATCAGTGTTACATGTGCTCTGCTCATGTATAATTCACTTGGACTATGTTGTGTTCAGGAAAATATAGTCAAGTGATGCTGCAAGACACCTAATTAGTAACCTGCTGGTTAAATCAACTATTAGGACTCAAAGTCCACTTAGGCTTAGGAGATTGACTTGATACTCTACTTCTAATACAAGCACCCAAACTGTCTGATTGTTCTTGTTGAAGTTGGGCCATTCTGCAAAAAAAATTCAAAGTTCATGGAGCCTGTGAGAGAGGAATTGAAATAGAGCATGCATCCTAGAGTGTTTCCATCCTTTATTCTGAAAGCCTGTAAATCTGTTTCACAGAAACACTTTGCTGGAGCAGTAACGTGTGTCTCCCAGGCTATAAATGGGGACATTTCCCACTGACTGTCTTATGTTGCAGCCCAACTGTACTATCTTCTGTGGATCCCAGTTCAGATATCAAACTGTCTCTTGTTGACTATGTGAGGATCTTTGGCTGTCTGCTCAGCTGTGTGAGTTCTGTTCCTAAATGAGAGCACCTAACTTGAAACAGAAGAGTTAGGACATCAGTCAGCCATTCACAACATTGAATCTGGACCCATGAGTTATCAGCTAATCGTTTCCATTTCCAATCTTTATCTTATCACTTCTAGCTCTATTCAATTAGTCTCTTCGCATACTTCCAGTTCCTCTGTTTCACTGACACAAATTCACTCGTGCTCCATCTCAGACCTTTCTACTGGTACGCTTGACTACGTTCTCTTCCAGCTGTCTTACCCTTCTCTTGCTGCTTTGCTTTCTAATTCGTTCCCCCATTGCCCCCCATCTTCCTGGCCCAAAGCTGAACCGACATTCTTCATAGGGATGTGGTTTCTGAGAGATATCATAAAAGCTGGTTCACTTAGTTGTTTATATAGCACCCCACTTACTTGCTGGAAAGATTCACAATCCAGCAGAGGAAAGCTAGCTAACCCATTCCTTATTTGTTTAGTGTTAATAGGCCATTTGATGTTTCCTTTCTAAGAACTGGGCAAACACCAGTTCCTATTCTGTCCCCCATCCCTTCTCCCATTTTCTCTCATGACTGCAATTCATTATGGAAGGACATATGATTGCTGAATCAATATAAACAAGGAGCTCAATTTTATTTTTACCTTTGGCTCAGTCATCTAGCAAACAGCCTGTGTTTGCTAAACAACATGGCCATTATGATAAAGGCACCATGAAAGCAGACAAAACTTGACAAAGGATTTCTCTGAGAGGATTTTAATTAGACATCATTTTTCTGTTAAAGCATATCAAAAGAAGTTCTTTAAAGATTTCCAGTGCTAAAGATCAGAAGTGGAAAATGGAAAGAACGATAAATAATGGCAAAGAGAGGAAACCCCATGAGATCAACACAGTGTTAAATAGCTTACCAACCCCTTCCTCCCCATCTACTCTCCAGGATTATTGTGCTGTTGCCACTTAAGTCCATAACAGCATTTTAAAGAGCTAAGGTGGAGAGTTGAAATATGATGACTTGCATCCTCTGTGGTATTGGAGAAGAATCAAATGCCATATAAGTCCTATAGCTATGTGATATTTCCAGCGAGTTGATGAATATCTTGAAACACTGTTGTTACAAAAGGAAGCAATTTATTTAACTTTCTTTTTCCCCTCCCATAATGTCTGGTTTGTTAACCTCATTACATTTCCATAAATTATATCAGTATGAGAGGAAATGATTAATTGAAGATTGTTTCCTCAAAAACATTATTCCTGGTCATTAACAGCTTCAGCAAACTGCAGTGCCATATAATCTAAACACATTATACTACTTTTAAATAGCCTCATGTTTTATTACTTTGCTCTAAAGTATTATGATCATAGAGCCCAGGAGGCATCATTACAGACATTCTGCAACTACACCCTGAGTTTTCTCACTACATACAGTTTGCTATTAAAAATTCTTGTTGTGTTCTAGATGCTTTCCTTGATGAATAATAATGAGGTTTACACAAAATTTCACGATGAAATTCATTAACTTCACATACTGAGATGTTAACAGCTGTTAGGATTTAAAATACAAAAATAATAATAAAAAAATACCAAGGATCCTTACAATGATAGAGATGTTGATAGAGATTTTCCAAATGACATACTGATATGGGGAAATTTTTCTTTTAACATTTTTTATCTTTAAACACCTTAAGGGAGTCCAATTTCTAAGCAAATGAATTCACTTAGCAATTAAAATTTTTCTTTCCTGGTAATTTTAATTCTTTTTTTTTTATTTTTTTCTTGCTTTACAGATAACCCAAGTGGTCAGACCCTGGAGGAAAAGATTATCTATGGAGTAGAGAATAGCAGCACTTTTCTTGAGTGCAGTCCAAAATCTCAGCGTGCTGTAGTCTACTGGCAATTCCAGAAGCAAAATGATGACCGCAAAGAAGAGGTACAGTAGTAAAAATAGAGATGCAGCTAGTCTTCTCTATGAAGATATACTTGAACCTGAGTCCTTCACAGACTAATGTCCATCAGTATTTTAGTTTAGCATAATTTCTCTGGAATCTTATAATTTCTGTTGTTCTTCACCATATTCTTACTTTTTTTCACCATAAAATCCCATAAGCTCTCTAACAGTTTTTACAAACTGTTACATCAGAAAACATTCCTAACCTCTCCCTGGTCAGACCCATTGCAAAACACATTGGTTTTCTGTTAGATATCTCAGAAATACAAAAAGTTAGCATGCTATCTAGGTGCCACCTACAGCATCATACAAGAATTATACTGAACTGAAGTTCATTATTATTTTGATATTACAAAGACCTTAAAACTGCCTCTGAAAAAAAGTCTAACTGCGTTCATCTAATTATACTGTTTGACTGAAACGTAGTCTAGCAGGAGCATTTCCTATGTACTGCATGCTCTAAGACTTTACTGCAAGTAACTCAGAAACAACTGGGAAGAGTAGTGGGCACAAGCTTTCATTACACTAAGCTTATACTTTATTCTTCTCCTTCTCTTGTCACCAACTTTCTTATGCTATTACTCACCCAGGTTCTCGAGTCAAGTTACTGTCAAGCTAGGTCACGCATATTTTAAGAGAATAATCTACTCTGGTAGGTAGGGAGATCAAGCTAGGAAACAAAAACTTGTTTGTTTCATTGAAGTATTTGTAAATATACCCAAACTACTCTGAATTTTTTTTTTAAGCATGTACTAAATACTTAGTTACATTAGCAGCTTTATATATTTTTGCTGTTTGCTTTGTTTGCATAAGTAGTAAATTATTTAGAATTTATTCTTGGTGGAGACAGCAGCAAACAGGTTTGTGCCCTTCCTGTCTGCAGTGACATGTGCATTCTAGATATTAACTAATTCAGAAAAATACGGTATTTTGGGCAGTTGCTTTTTTAATATGAAAATTTTGAAATTTATTCCTTATTGTTTCTTTGTAAATTCTCAACTTATGCACAACCCAATTCTATGCATAAAGGCATTCGTAGTAAGGAGCAATAGGAAGACAGAGAACCTTTCCCGCAAATACATTTAGGCTTGCCTTAAAGATAATGATAAATGTGACCTCAGTAATACAGTCAAATGCATCCATGTTGAGTCTGCCAATTATAGGCTTGCATCTTCTGTGATATTACCAGCAAGTCGACCTGACTGAGTTCATACAGATCTTTGTTCAGCAGCAGTGGGGACTAAGGAGTAAATTCTTAATCCCCCAAACTCTTTGCAGTATATCAGTAGTTTTTTTCAGAGTATTTGAGCCTTCCATAACTACAGATGACTGGCAAAGGGTTTTCCATTCATGTGGTTTGTGGGATTTTTTGCCAAGTTTTACCAGCTGAAAGGAGCAGTAGTAAGGAACTAGTTGCATATATATGAAAGATAACTATTGAAATTACTACTTTTTTCTGATACAGATAAAAGTGGATGATCACATGATCCGGACAGAACAGGGCCTATTGCTACGAAGTCTTCAACGGAGAGACTCTGGTATTTATTTTTGTCATGCTGTGGAGCATGGCTTCATGCAAACTTTGCTCAAGGTCACCCTGGAAGTAATTGATACTGACCACCTGGAAGAGCTGCTCCATAAAGAAGAAGATGGTGATGCCTCCAAGACCAAGGATGCTACCAACAGCATGACCCCCAGTCAGAAGATCTGGTATAGAGACTTCATGCAGTTAATCAATCACCCCAATCTCAACACAATGGATGAGTTCTGTGAGCAGGTTTGGAAAAGAGACCGCAAACAACGCCGCCAAAGGCCTGCCAATACGCAGGTGAATACAAATAAGTGGAAGCACCTACAAGAGAATAAAAAAGGTAGGAACAGGAGGACCCATGAATTTGAGAGGGCACCACGGAGTGTCTGAGCTACGTTACCTCTAGGAACCTCACCCAAGTAGAAACTTGTATAGACAGATAACTGGAAAAAAATGCAATATTCATGAACTTTTTCATGGCATTATGTGGATGTTTACAAGAGTGGAAAGTTCAAACGATTTCCACTAGGCTTAAATAAAATCCATTTCTAACTTTCCTAGTAAGTCCTTCCTCTCTGCTCTGATTTTAAGACCAGAAAGACCAGAGTTTCAAGGATGATAACTCACCTGGACCTAGCTTACTGCTCAAAAAGTTCTGCAAGTGGTCAGCAGGCAAGTTTTGCTTTCTCTTTTGCCTGAGATATAAACAAAATTCTGTATTTCATGCTGTCATCTTAAAGAAAAACTTTTCACCATCAGCACTACCATTTCTAGACTTATATATAAAACTGCATGAACTCATTAAGCTGATGAACGTCTAAACACGTGATTGGACACAAGGATTTTGCTCTTGTTTTGTCTACCAGTTCTCCTGTTTATATGTGCTAGAAGATGAAAAACAATACTGAATGGGATTGTTTGTGGAATTCTGAACAACATAAGCCATCCATCATCTGGAAGAACAAAAAATGTGGAGTACACTGGCCTACTACTGATGACTTCTTTCAGCTTTGATCTAAAGATGTATTTTATTAAAACTATAATTTAAATGTACCATGAAAAATATGCAGCAAACATTAGCTCTTTTCTAAAATAGATTAGACTTTTTGTCTTAGAAATATTGTACTTTCTAATTATTGGTTTAGAGGAAAAAAAAGTCAACTTCCAATTATGAGCTGCTTTACTCTTTTGTTTGGAAAACCTTCCAGGGGAGCTAGTCACACTGCAGTTAACCTCCTCCCCTCTCAGTAATCTATATGACATGTAACTTCAAAACAATTTTAAAACTAAGCTATTTTAACATGAAAGTTGCTGTTTAGCATGGAAGTCTTCTGCATTCTTTTTTTCTAAGTATGGTATTTGAAATGATTGAACTTGTATAATACCTTGCTATAGATTGAACCAACGAAGAGGAGAGCATTGAATTTCAGTTGTATATTTTTTTTAATTAAGAAAAGTAAATAGCATTAAAATACCCTCTACTAATTACACTCTTGCTTTCTTGGTTCGTAAATATTTGTGAATGCTAATATTTAAGTACTGTGGCTCATAGCCTCTCATATATCCATAAGCAAAGCTCACATTCAGTTTAAGGAGTTTTGTTCCCAGCTCAGTGGTAGAAAAATGTCCACACTACTGATTCTCAGTGCTCCATTCTTTCTGTGGGCCAGGTCACCAAAATGCAAAGAACCAGCACTAGGCCATGTAAACAGTAACCTCAAAGCCAGCTCTCTGTTTTAAGATCTAAGGAACAGTTTTATCTGTGGGTGAAGTCTGCTGCAGTAGTAAATTGGTGAAATTCAGCTTAAGACTAGTTTATACTAACAAATAATTTGGTTCTGCACTTCTGTCTTATTCTGTATAAGGAGAGCAACAGGGTAAAACAGATAATGTACTTGCACCATAAGTGTCAGTTTAAAGTTATAAGTAGCGGATTTATTCACCTCAGCACAGATGTGCCTTTGGTCCCCAGTTCTATGGTGTCCAGTTCTTTTGAGATCATCTTTCTCCAGCCTCCCATATTTTATCTTGGTAGAGTCCGTAAATGACATAATTTCAAGTAATGTCATTGTGGGGAAAATTACTAAAACAAAGTCCTTAGTTTGCTAAAGGAGCTTTTATATAAAAGTGTGTCTGTATTGATGACTGATCTGTTTTCTTATTATCCACTCCAGATAATTTAAATTATCAATCACTACACTATCAGCCTTATCAGTTACAATATAACATAACTGCTGTGACAGCTTCTCTCACAATACATCCCATTCTCCTTGCCACTTACTAATTCAAGTATCCTTCTAATAGTGAAACCTTGGCTTCTTGACTCCATAGCAATGGGGTTTTCATTAATGGCCCACTCACTTTAGTTTTGTAGGGGATGAACTTGCAAGATTTTTTGTCATTTAATTCTTTAGCAAAAAATTTACTGAATGGACCAGGAAAACGCTGTAAGGCCATGATTTAGGAAAGCACTGGGGAGTTTAGTTTTAAAGCAACCTCACATCTCTCATGTTTAACTTGACTCCTGTGAACTTTAATATGCCATTAAATTCCCATGGTTTCAAGATGTGCTAAATAGGGATGAATTAAAACATAGGTTCAACTATGTGCTTTCCTGTACAGAAGTATTAATTTTTTAGATCAGCTTATGATTAATTTCTGAGCATTGTTGTCAGCTGAATTATTTAATTGCAATCACAGAACACTCTTTAGCCTTTTGTGTAGGGCTATTGTGTACTATCGAGTCACTAGAATCCTCTTTGTTACAAAAGGAAACAGTTTTAAAATTAATTCAGTGGGAAAAATACAGGTTGATTTCAACAGACTCTAAATGACTTTATTTCCTTTTTTTACATATTAATGGAATTGCTATCTAACTTTTTTTCTTTACCATGCTCATAGCAACCAGTTCTATAGCAACTTGCTGCAACAAATCAAACCAAAACCAACATCTTTCACCACCCCTGAAGAAAAATCAGATTAAATTAAGTCAAGATTCTAAGAAATGGGGTTTTATTATACAGAGAAAGGTAACCTATAGGAACAAAATTACAGAAGTTGCAATGTTTTTACCATAACCTGGTAGTCTAATTGGACAATTGATATGATCAGATCTTACAAACTTCAATCCAATCCTCACTGATGTGAGTAGACTTGTTTATGTCTTTGTATTTGTTCATATAAATAAGAGGGCAGAAGATCAAGCCAGCAGTGAAAATGTTTGGTTTTCAGGTTCATATTATGGTCAAGTTAAAGCAGCATTTAATACTGATGTGAAACGAACATTCTTCAAAGAACATAGGCCTTAATGAATTTATGTATAAAAAGACACCCTACAGCTTCAGTAAAATTAATATCCGTATTTGTGTCATTATTGTTTAAAGCAAAATAATGTTTGAAGGTAGAGGTAAAAATAGTATTGCTGTACATCATCAATAAAACCCTCTAAACCTCTAGTTACAGGCTTTAGAAAAAGTAAGTAAAAAGTTGTTTAAGCTGGAGAGTAATAAAGGATTTAATTTATAACCAGAAAGATCTATTTTCATTTGTTTTAAGATATCCCATTGCAAGGAACAAAAATGCATTGAATCTTATTCTTACTCATCTATACTTTGCACTTGCATGGATCACTGAAGATGGGAATTTGTTCAACGGCTCCTAAAAAATGTATGGTTATGTTAAACTATAACATCAAACTAAGAAAATGTGCATCTTTGCAGAACAGAGTTAAATCTTCATGACCCAATAAAGTCACTATGTAAAAAAAAAATGAAATTAAATTAAATGCATGTGAATGCGCATTTACTGATCCTTTTTATGTATTATTTAGTGAATATCAATGGTATGTGTTTAATAGTTCAGTTTTTGCTACCTACACATTAGCCAAAAGAGATGTAAATATTTTTGACTAGATAAGGAGGTACAGTGTAAAGTACTGTTATCTAGAGGTACTCCATTTCGATGTGTTCAGCATAATACTAAAATGCAAGATTTTGCCACACAGGTGATAAGGTGGTTTATTTGCTATATCAGTGCCAAAGTTATGTGCTTATTCTTTAAGCACATTCCTCACTGGGTAGTAAATAATTCTACTTCTGTATTTATCACTTCAATTCAGATGGGAACTAGAAAACTGGAGAGAAAAAAATGTAATGAAACTGCTGCTGTAAATTATTTCTTTTAGCATGTATTCAGTTGTTAAATAAACTTTTCTTCCAAATATTTGAAGTTCGCTGGCTTGACTGTTTACATGGTAATGTGCCCTGTAACCTTCATAAGAGTGCATTGTTGTCAATATAATTCTATCAATGTATATGAGCTCTGTTTACTAGGCCAGAAGGGTTGCTATTTTTATTAATGGCATTTATTGTTTCTTTTTGAACACTACAAACTAATAATACCTGAAATGAAAGCTACAAACTTATCTTCAGCCTATCTTTTGGCACAACTGTGTGGGCTTGTGCAGATAAAGCCCCACATACACCACC
>JANZLQ010000005.1:9871276-9881364 GCA_026212715.1 Elanus axillaris
CCAACACCCCCCCGCCCATGAACAAAACTGTAAATCAGCCTGGAAGCCATGTGAATGCTAGCAAGTTGCTGTACTTTATGAAATTCACTCTGTGTGATGCTAATGGCTCAGTACAGCTATGCTGCTTCCATTTGGAAACTGGCTTGCACAGACAGCAAGTAGAATAAATCAGGTTCTGTCTGTTATCCACATCCCTTGTATTGTTAGGTAAACTTAGCAGCTGTTTAGAAGTGCCTAGGGGCTCTATCTAGAAGTAATGTGCCATGGCACTAAGCACTGTGCAAACAGCTAATGAGACAAATGCTGCCTTGGAAAGCATGAAGTTTAAATATACTAGTCAAGAAGTGGAGAGAAGAAAGTATCATTATTTCCATTTGGCACATACAGAATTGAAGAAACAACCAGTAGTACTTAATCATCACTAACCCATTCAGCTTTGCCCATGTTCCTTCCTGCAAAGCAAGGGTAGAGATGTCCAGTTCAAGGGATGTTGTAAGGGTATTTTATGGTTACTACTGTCTTTTGAAAATGAAAATAAGCCCTCAGCAGCAGACAGGCAACTCGGTGGGATACAAAAGATGTCTGCAAATACAAGGACAGAATGGATATGGCAAGCCATGAATACACTAACTGAAAGACCAGAGTAATTATTATTATTTTTTTCTGTCCAGTGCATGGATTATAAATACTCACAAGGGAAGACCCTTGTTTCTGGATGTAGCCACGCTGTGTCCTTTGCTAAAACTCCTTGCAGAGCACAGCTAAATTAATTGTCTTCTGTTACTACTTTGCTGCATTGCCAGGAATGTACAATGCCTAGGGACAACCTTCACTGACATTGAGTGGGAAGAAAGAAGAAATATTTGGGGTTTAATGCTTGCTTGTTTGTTCATACATATATATATGCATATATATATACACACACATTTAAACAGCCAGCTTTCACTGAGATGAAATCCCCTTTTCCCTAAAGTATTTGAGGCTCTACATGTAATTCTAGTGCATCTCTGAAGAACACGTTTGGCGGCCTCAGCTATAAATTGTTATAAATGTTTCCTTTGTGAAGACTGAAACACAGTATTCTGTTTCCTTACAGGTCACATTCACTGAGCTCCCCATCAAACATACATTTAATGGGAGGCAAAGTTATGATGGCTTTTTCCAAAGCCTAAAACAAAAGGACTATTCTGCCCAGAATGCTCAGTAACAGGATACAAGTAGATCAGAGTATTAGTGAACCAGCTAGCTTCTTTGCTCCCCATAAATACTCATGTGAAAGATTGGAGGCACTTCATAGAAAGACCATGGAGAACAGGCCTTGTTTGGGGCTTTTTTTTGTCCTGGAATTTATCAAAGGTTGACATTTTGTAGAACTTCAGGATGATCTGAGCTAAATCCCAAAGCTCTAGTGAAGCAAGTCCATACTGAAAAAGTTTCACTTAGGTTAAGAAAGCAACTTCCCTTTCTTTCATAGCAGTTTTTTATCCCTCAGGAAATGGGGCTCCTCTTGCCTCAGTATTAATGCAGAAAGGTCATTATATAGTTTCTACAGTCCTTCTTGAAGGCTAATGTCTCCTTCAACACACATGGGGAACCCCCTTTCTGATGAGCAGCCCTCCCCGAGCCGCTGTGTGTCCAGGCACTCCAGCCAAACTAGCATACAGTCTACTCCTGCCACATCTGTTAGTTCAAGACCTAAAAATGTTCTGTTCTCATCAACAGGGATAAAATCGGGCCTCGGTGGCCAGTCAAAAGCATGTCTTCATTATAGTTGCACTATGAGGTACACCCAAGAAGATGTCTGTCAGGGAATTGCGAGGGATGGCAGCTTCCAGGACTGGGGATAGTGAGGGCTCCCAGGGGTATGAGGGCAGGGCCTGGCAACCAGGGCCTATCCTCCCCAGCCAGGAGCAGGGCAGCCAGGGCAGCCCCAGCCCTGGGCTTCAGGCACCTCCCTGGGCATGGGGACTGAAAGTCAGGCTGCTGGTGGAACAGGCTTGGCACAACCCATGAGCCGGGCTGTGGTGGGACTGGAGATGGCATCCTCTGGTCTCACTGGGGTAGGCACTGACAGCCCCGGGGGTTGGAATGGGGTCCTGGGCCACGGGCAGGGCGGGGGGAGCCCCAGGGATGTGAAGGGTTATTAAGGCCCCCAAGTGCACTCAGGCACTGACGGTGGGTCAGTAAACAACCTTATAAGTCCCATCAGACCAGCCCTTTGAGGCAGCAGGCATTTGCAAGCAATACAGACAGTAATGTGGCAATGAAGGCTAACATACAAGAACCCTCAAAAAATTTTAGGTGTGAGGGAGGTCCTGCTCTGTGCTGCTCCAAGGCTCCCTGGTTGTGAGCTGGAACCTGGTGTTTGCAGCTAAAGAGGCTCAAACAGTCCTTCCTGAATTGCTGTTGACCATCTAAGGTTATTTGTCTTCCAGATTTAGAGGCAGTTCTCTGACTTCTGAAAGCGTACAATAACCAACTGTACCCCAACAGTACAGCTCTGGTTTAGTTTAATTGACCCAATTTAGTTGACGCTGAATAAAGAGGTAAAATGTACACCTAAACAATTACTAAGAACTAATGTACATAGGATTATAACCCTTTTTCTTTGGGCAAAGAAGACTTCATGAAAAAAAAAAAGAGCTAGGCCTTCACTCCTTGCATGACCCTGCCATGTCTGCCAATGCACTAACACATAGTGCTGAGCTACGTCCGAGGCACTTTGAACAGGTTTTGAAGAACAAATCTTGTTTCACATACAGGCCCAATGCCTTTTCAGGCCGTTCCACCTTAGAGCCTGGTATAAATTAAATCTGATGATCTGCCCTGGGAACAAAACTCCTCTTTACACCCCTCATCATGGGGTACCCCTGCAGCCTGTATTACTTTTATGCTTCATACAAATATATTATATTCATTTCTGTGGGAGTTTCACAGTTGTCTTTTCTTATAAGGTTTTAGCATGAATTATGATTGTTTATGCAGAGGCAAAGGAAGCTGCATGTTTCTGCATGGAAAAAGGGTAAAGAGACTATGGTAATTCTGCTAGATCCAACACATTGAGTAAATATCAAAAACGATTGGATTTGAACTTCACATTTCTTTCTGTGGCTGGGGGCAGGAGAGGAAAAGAGCAGACAAAAGAAATGCAGACATTTCAGCTATGTTTTGCAATGACCAGTCCCTTAGGCCCTTTAGTTTTACATGTCACTTTTTTCTTGGTTTATAGCACTACACAGAAAAAATGCATTCCTATAAACTCTGCTTTCACTGAAGAATACCACACTGAATAGCTCAATAAACCAGAATAAACAGACAGACTGTGCAATTCCTCCGAAGAAGGCTTAACTTACCTCTTCTGTTTGTTATTTTATTATTATAGTAGGGCCACTGGTGTTTTTTCATTAGGGTTTTGTCAGTACTTCTATTATAAAGCCCTATTTTTAGGGCTTTATAGTTTTGTCTAAGGTAATTCACTAAGGTTAAAGGTTTTAAATATCAGCTTTTAATTGAGCAATAACTTTACAGTTCCTAAAAGAAAATTGCTAAAATGTGATGAATTCAGTTTTGAAAACATATGAAAAAAAATTTACAACTTTAGCCATGTCAAGTGGTTGTTTTAGTGACTGTACTGCAAAAAAATTAGGATCTGAATAGAGCTTAGTGGGCATAATGGAAAGCTTCCTGCCTCACTGGACTTTGTGTTTGTTTTTGAAACATCTGCATGCTCATCAGAGGTCCTGAATCAGGCACCCACTTAAGCACATTCTTATGTAATTATTTGTGATTTACTCACATGCTGTTCCTATGGTATGTTCTGGAGTAGAATGTCTTCTTGTTCCATGTCAGTTGATTTTTAGTTGCTGTTCTATGTAAAGATAATGTAGTCTCAACTCTTGTCCCAGTTTAATAGCTGTCCAATGTCCAGTAAAGATGAAAAAGATTGCTTGTGCTGTTTTGTGTACTAGATAGTTACAGAGAAATGATCTTTTTTGTTCTGCAGTAACTGAAGTTTAGAGGATGCAACTGATCTAGGTCTGCTAAAGCATTGTGGAAATTTTTCACTCTATTTCCCTTTACTAATCAACTATATGCACACACCACTCATAAACATGCCAATGCTTCTAGAAATCAACAAGTTGTATTCTTTGTCTTTAACGCTAACCAGTATACTTAGCTGGATCCTCACCCAAATAAATAAAGCTGTGTGCTCCACCACCTTTTTTATTGACTGGAATCTATCAAACAGTCACACTACTGCAAGGTATGAATTTCAATCTTTGTGCTATTTACTGTGTTACTTATGTAAGCTAAACAGTTCTATGCCAGTGTAAAACAATTGAACATAACAGGGCTTCAAACTATGACAGATATTTCACATATACATCTCTGTGATCTTCACTAGCTGGAGAGGGAGAAATTGTTGAATGTAGAAGAATTAAACTATTTACAGTTAAGTTCACTGTTGCATGTTGAAATAGCAGACAATGCAGTTAAAAAAAAATCTTCTTTGGACACTGAGTGGAACACATGGATGCTGAGCAAATAATGGTTCTTTGTCTCCTAGAAATTCTCCTGTTTGGCATTCACTGTGCTTCGACAATATTGGGAATTGTACATACTGTTGCCTGATAGAAAAACATTTCTGCAAATATTTGGAACTATTGTTAATGCTAAATCCTTTTTTGTAGCGCTTGCATCCAGAAGAAGCTGAAACCTTAAATAAGGCTCCAGGGATACTCCCAGGTATGGTGCCATCACAAATTGCAATTTGCATATAATCTCCATGTAAATCATGGTAAATCTTTCTATGATGACTTAAAAGGTTAGGGGTGGGCTGCAGACAGAAATGAAGAATACCAGAACATAATATCTGGATGCTTTTTATTGAGAAAACATAAACAAATATTCCTAAGAAATAAGATCACAAAATGGCAGTCTCTATTCAAGTCTCACTGTCTACTATAATTTTGTTTTGGTTTATCTTCAAATCCAGGTATTTAAAGTTCAGCACATTATTTCCTATTTTGTCACTAGTATTAAAGTTACTTCTATTACAGTCCTTGAACACTTTTGAGTTCCTTGTAAGCCCACTGAAAATATCTACCACTAAGAAAAGAAATGTTTATCAAAGCCATAAAATGGATTGTATAACTGCTAAACCTTGGTTCTTAGACTAATTGGGTCAGATTTGTGTTGTAGAACCAGCACATATATCACAAAGAGGTAATGTGATCTACTGAGGAATACTTATTCATTCTCCCAAGGCAAGGCAGTGTCCTAGTATTTGTCCCCTTAGACTGCCTTCCCAAAGTGGAACTTAATTTAGCAATGCCAAAGAGCTGCATCTCTAATGCATTATCTAGTATTCCAGTGACTCCTAGCAGATAGGTGATCCTGAATGAAGTCTGCCATATTTTACCTTTGTCACTCCTTTGGGCTAGCATTTTACCCCAGCACCAGAGATCTGCAAAAGGATTTATCCAAGTCATCACAATAATATTAGAACTACAATGCTAAAAGAAGTAAAAATATGTAATATTTTCATAATAAATACAAGAAGTGGTTGTAATTATTGGTAACCTCTAAAGACGCAGTTTTCTATTTGAAGGGTGGATGGGTACATGCACATGCACTGAGCTCTTCCAGTTCATTTGAGTATTACAGATGTAATGGACTGCTAAAAATCAGGAAAAGTTCTCTGAAATGAGTGAAATCTGCTTCCATTGTAGCTCTTGGAAATTCCACCTTTATCTTTAATGGAATGGCATCAAGCCAAGATTTGCATTTCCTGCCACGAGTCACTAAAAGCAATGGCTTGAAGCATTCAGACAAGGTCAAACCCTGTATGGAAACCTGTTTTGGTAGTGACTGAGTAGAAACAGTGTGTTGCATATCTAGTACCATGAAACTGCCATACATAGGTCATATTTTAGCCCTGATTTTGCATTTGACTTTTGGATATAACAGCAAGAAATGTTAATTTGATCTCACTATTTGTTTTACATAAAAGTTTACATTTCTTTTCTACCTCTGGAATTATGTGTCAGTCTGTTGTCACTTGGAAAGGTGAGTGACAGCAGTTTCAACACCAGACAATGACTCTCCAGATTTCTGCAATAGATCTTGATTTTTGAAGTAGACTTGCTAAAGAAAACTAAATAGAACTGTCATTTTTTCATATAAACACCTCTGGGGGGTATAAGCTTCTAGTATTACCAAGAAGGATATTTTCACATCATAAAAAGAGCTCAGCCTGAATTTTAAGCCAACTGTTTTGAGTCTGGGTTTTCTTTTTTCAGCATCTTTCCTGAAAAGATGCATTATAGGAATGGATTAATATAGAAACTTAACATACTGGCCTACAAAATTGATGTATGTCAGTCACTACCGTGTTTCAGAAGACAAGAAGTACAAGCTGCCTCAAAGGAAGGTGTAAGCAGTTCTTCAATAAGAAGTAATGAGATAACCTGCTCACAGGAGAACTTTGTTCCTAGCACTCATTGTTTAGAAGATAACCTTATGCGTTAAGTTTTCAAAGACTGTTTTCTCTCTTTTTTCTTGAGGAATAAGGAAAGTTAGGTTGTTTTTAAGCATTCAGGGCTGCTCATTCAGTTAGTTAGACATAATCATGACGGAGCTTTAGGAGGCTGAAATAAATCTGTACCACATTTATTAGCTTGCAGATTATTACCAAGGTACTGTAAATCAAGGTTTCCACATGCTTGACTGGATATCTTTCTGGATAACGTGGTAGATTTCTGTATTTTTTACAAAGCATGTGTGTCTTTCTTTACCTGTTTCATCCTGTGCTTGTGATTTCTTAATGGTGTAAACAAAGCTGAATTTTGCTGACTCAAGGATTAGGAGGGGGTCTAGTAAATCCTACCAGAGGAAAGAAACAAGGAGTAGGGAAACAGCAGAACTGAAATAGGGTATGGTAGAAGAGTATTTGTCATGAGTTGGAGGTGCTATGAGTGGACCTGAAGGTCATCAGGCAACTGATTTCAGTTCTTGGGGAAATGAATCTACCTTGATCTTAACAGGCTGGGGAATTGGGCCAACAGGAACCTCATGAAGTTCAACAAGGAGAAGCACAAAGTCCTGCACCTGGGGAAGAACAGCTCTACCACCAGTATATGCTGGGGGCTATACATCTAGAAAGCAGAAAAGGCAGAAAAGGATGCAGGGGTCCTGGTGGACACCAAGTTGAACATGAGCCAACAATATACCCCTGTGGCAAAAAAGACTAATGGTATCCTGTGCTGCTTTGGGAGGAGTGTTGTGAGCAGGTTAAGGGAGGTGACCCTTCCCCTCTACTCAGCACTCATAAGTGCACATCTGGAGTATTGTGTCCAGTTCTGGACTCCTTAGTACATGAAATACAGGGACATACCGGAGAGAATCCAATGAAGGCCACAAAGATGATTAAGGGACTCGAATATTTTTCATATGAGGAAGGACTGAGAGACCTGTGACTGTTTAGCCTAGAGAAGCCAAGTCTCAGGGGAGATTTTATTGATGTGTATAAATACCTGAAGGGATGGTGCAAAAAGGACAGAGCCAGGCTCTTTTCAGTGGTGCCCAGTGACAAGACCAGAGGCAATGGGCACACACTGAAACACAGGAGGCTCCATCTGAACATCAGGAAACAGTTTTTTGCTGAGGGAATGACTAAGCACTGGCACAGGTTGCCCAGAGATGTTGTGGAGTCTCTATCCTTGGAGATATTCAAAAGCTGTCTGGACACGTCCCAGGCAGCTGGCTCTAGGTAGCCCTGCTTGAACAGGGGGATAGGAGCAGATGACCTCCAGAAGTTCCTTCTAACCTCAACAATTCTGTTATTCTGTGATCTAGAATCTAGATTCCTTAAGTGTATGTAGATGACCAAATACTGCAAGTTCCTACACTTTGCTTTTGAATTTATAAGCTTAAAGCCCAAGGAAGTTAGATGGAAGGGGATCCATCATTGTCAATCTTGAGTATCGAGTAGTGGGAAGTTCAATTAGAATTTGTCCCAGTGTTTCTTTAGGGTCAGATAACCAACATAGGTGGAAAGACATCTCTGGATTCAATTCTGCTTTGAGTTGATACATAACATAGTAGTCAAGTATCTTCACATTTCAGAAGAAATAAAACTACTGAGTCTCATTGTTCATAAACAAGGCTGAGGCAGGTCCTGCACTTGAGTTACAACAACCCCATGAAATGCTACAGGCTTGGGGAAGAGTGGCTGGAAAGCTAAAATACCTGGAGGTGTTGGT
This sequence comes from Elanus axillaris, assembly GCA_026212715.1. Lineage (NCBI taxonomy): Eukaryota > Metazoa > Chordata > Aves > Accipitriformes > Accipitridae > Elanus > Elanus axillaris. The sequence goes on from JANZLQ010000005.1 coordinate 9,879,541, forward strand.
TGCCAGCTAGCTGCATATGAACCAACAGTGTGTGCCCAGGTGGCCAAGGCAGCCAATGGCATCCTGGCTTGTATCAAAAATAGTGTGGCCAGCAGGAGCAGGGAAGTGATCGTCCCCCTGTACTTGGCACTGGTGAGGCCGCACCTCAAGTACTGTGTTCAGTTTTGGGCCCCTCACTACAAGAAAGACACCGAGATACTGGAGTGTGTCCAGAGAAGGGCAATGAAACTGGTGAAAGGTCTAGAGGGCAAGTCTTATAAGGAGCAGCTGAGAGAACTCCGGTTGTTCAGCCTGGAGAAAAGGAGGCTGAGGGGAGACCTTTTCACTCTCTACAACTACCTGAAAGGAGGTTGTAACAAGGTGGGTGTTGGTCTCTTCACCCAAGTAACAAGTGATAAGACAAGAGGAAATGGCCTCAAGTTGCACCAGGGGAGGTTTAGATTGGATATTAGAAAAAAATTCTTCACTGAAACGGTTATCAAGCACTGGAACAGGCTGCCCAGGGAAGTGGTTAGGTCACCATCCTTGGAGGTATTTAAAAGATGTGTAGATGTAGTGCTTAGCGACATGGTTTAGTGGTGGACTTGGCAGTGTTAGGTTAACAGACTCGATAATGTTAAAAGTCATTTCCAACATAAATGATTCTATGATTCCATGATTCTATGAATTCTAAACTGTAGTTAGACATTACACAAATCCTTTCCCATCAGGGCTCAAATTTTCTGATTTGTGTTTTGGTTGTTTTCAGTAGCTATTTTGTTCTTCCAGAGTTCCTGTGCTCAAATAGGAAGCAGGTTTTCCCAAATATGACATGGAAGAATAGTCTTTTGCTATATGTAGCTGAGAACCTGTCAGGAAATAACACTACTGTCATGAGAATTCTTATTTTCTTATGAAACTGTGATTTTGCAGATCCAGGAATTTGATTAACTTCTTATAACATCAAAGATAGGAATTTCTTAGCTAAACTAAGCTTCAGAGTTCTTCAGAGGGGTTTTTTGACCCTTGAAGAACAGGCTTCATACTCTTTTAAGATCTATTTTAAATTTCTTAGGTACTTTAGAAAATCCCTCCAAGAACATGCAGTTGTTATTAATTCATCATAACATAAGAGCATATATGAACAAGTATGCCAAGTCAGACCAGAAATCCATCTTGCTCAACTACCTGTCTGCAACACTGGACAAAAATCAATGTGCACATAAGACTACATAAAAGAAGTAAATATAGTGATAATTCCCCAGAATAATCTAGCTTTCAACAGTGTGCAGTCCAGGAACCTCATCCAGAGGTAGTTTCTATGCATCTATTGATGCAATTCTCTGTTCTATCAACTTGTCCAACCTCCTTTGAATCCATACAAAATTTACCATCTACAATAACCTTCTGGTAAGTAGTTTCACATCTTTAACCTATTGTGTAAAAGATGATACATTATTTCGCATGTTCTGAACTTATGTGCTAAATTCATTTAATGGAACCCCTCAAATTTGTACTGGGGCAGTCCTTGAGTAATCAGTGTATAGTCACCCTCTGTTTGCCTCTTAAATAGAGTAGAAGATTCACTCAGGCATTGTTTTCTGCTATACACGTGGTAGTTCCAAAATCTAATTGCTTTTGAAGTTTGCTAACTGCATTCTGTCTGCTTGATATTCACTATATATTTCTGCTTAGATTAAATGATAGCTTGGTTCTTGTTTTAACATTAATAGAATTCGTTGCAGTTCAATAATTGTTCTGCTTCACAGTTGTGGTGGGTTGACCATGGCTGGACGCCAGGTGCCCACCAAAGCCGTTCTATCACTCCCCCCCCTCTTCGCTGGA
>JANZLQ010000005.1:9881464-9893762 GCA_026212715.1 Elanus axillaris
AGCAGCTTCTCACAGAAGCCACCCCTGTAACCCCCCCCCCCCCGCTACCAAAACCTTGCCACAGAAACCCAATACAACAGTGAATAATCTAATTCTTGAATACAAGACTCTAAGTTACAATCTATGCCTCCACTTTGAGAAGTATTTTGCTGGTAAACAGATCAGACTTATAAATACAAATCTTCCTCTGCATAGGCATTCCAGTTAGACAGTAAGGATCCTTATTTGTAAATGACAAAAAAAAATCTGTATGAATATCCAATATTAAAAAGCCAAGATCCCTAAAGAGGTATCTAAAAGTGATATGTAGCATTCAGTACTAGGTTTTATTTACTGATATATATTGTAAGATCATAAAAAGACTTATTAATTACAACGTTTAATCATACAATACACAAATAAGAGGATGACCTGTACCAGAAGTGTGATTACAGCCTAAAGCAAGAAAGAGCGGGTCAATATAGCAGTCAGCTGGGAGGAAGCACCAGGCAATACCGAGATACTAGTGATTAGTCTAATAAGCAATTGCTTTACCACAACAGCTACCCAACTATTGCCAAGTATTGTTGTACCAAATGAGAAAAAATGCCAAAGACATTTTCACTGAAGACTGTGTGAGAAAACCAATTGCGCAGCTGAACTCTTTAGAACAATGCAAAAAAAGAGAGTATACTTCTTCTATCATTATCCATTTTATTTTTATAAGCATCATGGGAAACCAATTATGATGACAGCTGTGATAAGTCTTCGTTAAAAATTGTACTGATTATCACTTGTTTCAGATTACCCATATGAGGAATAACTAGAAAGAAAAATAAACCTGATTCTACATGCACAGTACAGCCTAGTGTCTTGCTAATTCACACTAACAGCTCTTTAAAAACAACTGAATTCAGTGAATAATCAAATGAAAACTATACTGATAAGAAGGAACTTTGCTTCTAAAAATATGATTTGTGTCCATAGAAGGATCAGGAGTATTTTATGTGGTTTATTATAGGCATTGCTCTTCCCATCTAAATAACTTTCAAAATGCCTTCAAGACTTCTTTGTTTAGTGTACAAACTTCTGTGTCTTCCCTGGTGGGTGTGGAGGTTGTAGTGGGTGTCTATATATATGTGAACATTTAGCACATTGCCCACAATCAGAATTCAGTGTTGGAATGGAGTAACAGATGACTGAAAGAGGAAAGGCATCTGTATATATTTGAAACCACAGTGATTATTTATCCTGACATTTGTTCATAATTCATATTAGATTACAAGTACCTCTTCCATAAAATGCCAGCCAATTTTTTTAAACTAAATCGAAGGGTTATTTATTAGATCCTTATTAAATATTAACCTTTTTAATGTATTATAGAGACAACCAAAGTACCTCCAGTATTTAATTAAAAAACATGTATGTTTTTCTTACTCTTCTATTATGAATGGTCTTTCATTTAGTGGGCTCATTTGAATATTACAAGAAATTACACACCTTTTTGTAGGAAAAGTGAAATCAACTGAAAAATCACTTCTTATACCTCAAAGATTTCCCCTAGAAATCTTCTTAGTAAGTATGTCTTATTCTGACCAAACATTTTGGGGTTTAGAGTTATCAGATCTTGACAGAGTTAACAGAGCTGGATTTTTATTAATTAAAAGCAAACAGCAAAATTTTCGGGCATATAATCAGAATGTGACTTTATCTATAAAGGCACTTAGATACCCTATATTGTCATGTCTTCATTAACAGATTTCTTTTTTCTTCATGAAACATGTAGAGAATAGCGATCTCACTGCTCTGCAGCTGAGAACTCAGGCCAAGCGTAAACAGAGTGCCTGGGTAACTTTGCGTGAGTGCCTCAGTCAGAAAATGAACCCAGCTTTTCCAAGCCTGAAATCACAAAACTGTCCATCCTTCCTAAATAAATGGGCTTACAATATGTATCTCCACATGCTTTGTGTTTATACTACGCTAGAATGATTCCCAAAATATATGACATCTACAAAATAAGCCAAATTCCTTGCCACAATTTCTGTCTGATATGAAACTAACTGCTTTCTTTGGTGTATAATATAGCCTTTCAATCTTTTTTTTTCATATTCTCACTCATTTTAAAACATATCTTGTTCCATAGCAGAGATTATATGAGGTATGAGTTCAAGCCAGCTTTGTTTAAACTACACAGTATCTTTCAAACATATGAAATATATTTGATCAACTATCTGGGAAATATGATTTTTCCATATGGGTTAGTTTTCACATAAGGGAGTTTAGTGTTTCTATGGAGAACATAATATGCTTAGACAAATATAATAGGTAAAGAGTTGCAAACCACAGAGTGGGAGAAGCAGGTGTCCAGCTGGATTTTCACATAGGAAGGTCTTGAAGGTCACTGATGGTAATGAGGTCTCAGAGATTCCCAAATCCTCATGAAGTTATTCATTCCTTTCCCAATACACTAATCCCCTACTGCTCTTGATAATCCAGTGACTCAGGAAGTAAGGCCTGTTTTTTCCCTTTTGTTTGTCAGAAGCAGACTAAATGACAACAATTTTCTGAATTACCTTTTATTAGGGCAGAACAAGAGTATTCACAAAGGTCATCACCCAGAAGAATATTCATTCATTGATGTATAATATTTGTCTTCCTGCTGTCAGACTGGTATCTCCAGAGAACAAAAACATAATGATAGTAAAATTTACAGCCAGGTATGACTTTCCCCACTGTCCTAAAATGGGAGCACAGACAATCTGATATCCTTGTCCGGCAGAGAACTGAGTGATGTCAGCCTGTTATAAAGGGAATACTTGATGGTCACTTCCTTCTGCTTTCCATTTCCCACAAAGTGATGGCTTCCATCCAGTTGAGTAGGTCATCTTTGTCAGTTGTGTTTTATTCTCTCTTACCTTTCTGTTTATATGATTCAGTTTTGGGTATGATTCACAAAAAGGATTTGCTTGGTGTTTTCCTCCACCTGGGTTCTCTTTGTAAATTATCCTTCACCTTCTGACATCCTCAGCTCCCTTCAATTAAGGATTGTTTCCATTAGAGAATGCTATCACTGCACGGAATTGTCTGAGTGAGAAGATCCTGGAAAGAAATAAAATAACACTGTTTGATGATTTTACTACTGTTATTTCTCATTCTTAATGCAGCAGACTTGAAATAGCTTGTCAAGATTAATGAATACTAAAGTTACTATGTTTATTGAGCATTGAAAATATTACTACTTTTAGGATTCATAGAGGTAATATATTAGAACACCATACAAACGTACAGTGGTTTTCAGACAGACCCCTCAGTTACCAGCATAGCCATTTGGCAGGCTTTGATGTTTTCAGATTTAGCTTTTGGTAAATCTGCATCTGGTTTTGCACAGTAAAATTTGGCTGAGAGGAGGAACAGTGAATACATTTTCTCACATATAATCTGATAACCCACATCCCTCCAGAACTATCGCTTTTTGAAAGTAAGATGAGCAGATAACCCACATCTCAAATCATCTGGGATGTGAGAAATCACAGGCAGGGACACTCTTGGGAAAGAGGGAGCAGGTCCAGGATATAAGAAACAGAAAGGCACTGCAGTAAATATCTCATGCATTAGCTGAATATGCATGTAATTTGCACTGTATCTATTGTTAAGAAGTTCTGCTGTTAAGCGCCTCTAAATGGCTATGAATGGAAGTACAGCATCAGGTTAAAAAAATTCTTTTAACAACGAGATCCCTGTAAGTGAGGAAGCTTAGCTGATGAGGGCCTTTGTTTTGTCTTGGCAGGACTCAAGAAAGATGTGCAAGAAGGTATTTTCTGTTTCAGAATAGTTATTCACTTCTACATTTTGTTACAGGATAAGTATAGTAACTGCCTTTCACTTATGATAACAATAAATTACAGATAAATTAGTTCATTTAGTTGAACAGTGGAAATGATAATAAATTCTACCACATACAGAGTGGAGGTATGTGCCTTTGCCCAAAACAAAGACATATTAATGGTATCTTATGTCCTTGATTCTGGTTTTCTTGTTTGTATGCTTATGAGGAAGAATAAGGGAAAAATGAAAGAAATAGATGAGCAGAAAAAGTAAAATAAGAAAAAACATATTTAAAATATATACTTAGAATGTGACTCTGAGAAATGTTATGAGAAACACTCACTGATTTCAGTGCTTCCTGAAATAAGTTGAATATATAAGCAAAGTTATTGTGGTTTTGTCATTGTTTCCAGTTATTTGACTCCTGTTCTATTGAGGAAAAGAAATCTTTGAACATTTTTTTTAAGTAATAATTACATTTAAAGAACAAAAGAAAAAGAAAAAAAGAAAAAGAAAGGAAAAAGAAAAGAAAAAAGAAAAGGGAAAAGAAAAAGAAAAAGAATGTCATTCTACCTCATTCAAATTTTTCCTCCAAAGAGAAAACATCTATAGAGCCATGAATTTGGTTAAATTGTTGAAACAGGAAGGATAACAAAGTAGTGATTTTGGTTGTGTTCGTCACTATGGTCACTATTGCTACTTGTACAGAACAGGTAAAACATGCTGGTTGTGTTACTGCTGGGTGACCCTGGCAACATGTGGCACAACATGATACCTTTCACACAACTGAACTCTATTCTCCACCCAGGCGGGCACAACCAAATTGCCTATTGGGAGCAGCATTTTCTATCCCCCAATCCATTCCTTTAAATATGGAGAGCCCTAGCTGACATGGGCCAAAACTATAAGGGCATGCATTAACAATTAGACATTGTGGAGAACAGTGAGGCAAGGCCTGAACCCAAACCCTGGCTTTCCATCAGTTACTAGCACAGATTAGCAAACCCCCCTGAGCAACTAAGACACTGCTACCCTCATTTCTGAGTGGATGGTTCACCCCATTCAAGAAGGATAAAGGCCTGAGGTCTAGTCTTGAAATGGTGACCACTCCAGTAGCCCAGATTGAGGGGACTAACCTATGTCAAAAAAAGAAAACCAAAGGCTGAACCTTGATGCAAGTGGTTAGTCTCCTTCAGAGGTCCTAGGCACTACAGAGCTGGCTCAAAAACTTTGAATAAGTAGTTCTTCCCAAAATGGAAATTTTTATATACCACTGAATAGTCCTTATGAACACATCTTACTATGTGAGTAAGAAAAACAAGCCCAAAAGTCATAACTACTACTAATAAAATCTATCATATAAATATTTATTTACTCAGTTATGTGTCCTTTATAGTCATCATCATTACCCTGAATGAGTATGTTATATTGGTGATGTTATTTGAATTAAAGAGCATTATAACTATTTTTTTAACTGTTTTGAAGAAAGTTTTCCCCTATCACTGCCAAAGCTTCCTCTCTTCTCAGGCTTGACCCAGCTGATGTTTATAGCAATCTAGGATACTAAAGGTGAAAAGAGAGTTTTGCTGTTATTTCCTTAAGAGTTTCTCACATATCTTATTTATAAATAGAAGGTTTGCTACAAGGCAATGGCACATAAGATCTGTTGAGACTATTTTAGCCTTAGGCAGGCTGCTGGGTGGATGATAGATTTGCCTCTTCAAATATGGTGTTGATGAAGTCTATCAACAAAGTCACTAAGAACATGAACACCTTTCACCAGGCACAATAGGCATGCGCCTAAAACAGTGACAGTGACTCAGATTTCCTTTAGCACTTCTTGTACACCTTACTTTCTGGTGTACTGAATACTTGGAAAGAAGTTGATATGTGTTTAGGCCATGTCTCAGTGGATGGTTGTTACTGTCTGGGGATGTATTTCAGATGTGGTAACTGCTCTTTAAGAAGTGTATTTTTGTTCTTCACTAATGTAGAGTTAGGCTCCAGGGTGGCTTTTGTTCAGATTGCATTGATAAAGCAAGAGAGGATTGTTTGCTCTCAGTCTCAGCTGTGCAGAAGTGTTGTAGTTACTTGTTGTGGAGGATTTTATGTTCATCTGATTGTTTTCTATTGAGACTCCCGGAGCAACGGAGGTGATAGCTGCATATTCTACAAGCAAATCCAGAGCTCTCGAGAGGCAGCCACCTGGTAGGGCTTGAAGTTTTGAACATGCTACGTCTGCAGTACAGTACAATACTTCACCATGTGCAAAACAAATGTACGGGAATAAGAAAATCAGTAAGTATCACAGAAATATGCAGTATGATTTGGATAGAAACCTTCAGATCTTGACATCTTAATAAAATATGTGAAAAAGGGAATATTCTTCACACTGTGGCTTTAGCCATCTAGTTTAGGTAACTAAACGATACCCTAGGTGCTCTTCTGCGCTCAGCAGAGCTCCCGGTCACCAGTTCACCATTTCAAGCACCTCATCTGCATAGTTCAGCTGAAATGGTGTGAATTCTTTTCATTGTCTCAGGCCTTCACCCTGTATGAGAAATATGAGATATGGGATGAGGAATATGCTTTTAAAATTGCAGTGTCCCTTTCCCAGTGAAAGACTTAAACATTTTGTTTTACAGACCTAAGCAGGGGAGGAACATGCACGTATAGCTCACACACACTATTTTGTGGAAACTTTATTCTGCTAAGAGCTATGCTGCTGTGGCAGAGGGTTACTGTAAACTGGCACAGGTATGCATGCATTAACTTCTTACCTAGACTGAGGCTTGGATACCTGCATGACAGTTCATTCTTTGGTGCAGATTCTCCTTTACTTGAAACAGCAGAGAAGGATGCTTTTGGAGCAAAACTTTTTGAGAGGTTTGTAAACAAGCACTGAACAGTTTTGATTGGGATTTTTCATGAGATTGCCTAAGTGGTATGTACTGGCCTTGTTATGTGGGTATCAGCTCTGGAATTACCACCAGTACCAAAGCATCTAATGAATTCCCTTAACATACCACATGCAAACAAAGGTGGGTCAAGAGCTCATTCACAAGCAGCTTACTCTTTCCTTCAGTGGGAGATGGATGGGGAGACAGGGCAGCCGTCTCCTTATTAATCCTCACTGATTAAGCTCTGTTGTTAAAAAGTTCTTCAGTTAAGCTCTAAATAGCAATGCCAGGCCACACAGTGACAAGCAGAGAACTTTACTGACCATGGGTTTGCTCTAGTATTTCACAGAGATTTCAGAATAGGCTCTACTTCCTTGAGGCAGACATGACAAGCAGCAAAAGGTCAACAGACAGCAGAGTGGTAAATCACAAACAGTGGTAATATTGCTACTTACTGGGTGACAGACACAACAGGGAAAAGTTCTGTGCCAGCTAACAGAAGCAGGTCATAGAGGAGGGATACCCTGGGCCTTGGCAGGGGCATGGCAGAGGAAAGCAACTACAGAGTGGTAACTGAATCTGCTGTATATCCAAGGCAATAGAGATGATATTTCTTCAGCTGTGATCTTATTGACGTGCTGAGAACTGTACCAAGATCACATTTAGTACTGGGGCACCTGGATCCTACAAAAGATTTGTATTTGTAGTATGTTAACATACCTACTCTGACCTACTCTTTGCCTCCATTTATCCACCTGGAGAAAAACGTCTCACAGAAGCATGAACAAATCTAGCTATTGTAGAAGCAGAAGATTATTATTGTTTCAAAACATATTTGTCAGGAACAAAAGATTCTATCCCAAATTTAGTAAGGTAGAATTCTACATGGATGTCAGTAGGTTTAGGGGTAGGACTGCAATAGCATACAGGGCATCTTGGCACAAGTCCCCAGCTGTTTTAAGGAGAAAGTGGAATTGTACCAGGAACTTTTGGTCAGCTTTTTCCAAGAAGTCTGGAGAACTTATTCCCACCTGGGGGAACTTGGTCCTACTGACTAATTTGGAGAACAGGAAAAAGGAAATTGCACACTGGCGGGGTTTATGCTAGACAATGGAGCAATCTCCTTATTGCTTAAACATGCAAGCTGCATAGTTTTTCCTCTACCTCTCTTTTGTTGTGGCACCTCCTCCCTCGCCAAAAAAGCTGAATAAACATGAAAGATCAGTGAACATATTACGTTTTACACAACAGAGCGTGGCTTTATAGGGCTTTGTTACAGCTTGAAAAGATTAAGTGCACCTGCACGTGAAGAATCCCTATCCGTTTGAATAATCAGGCAAAGGCACCTCTCTTACTAGGGCACAGGCAAAGGACACAGTTGGGCTGCAGGTTTGTAACAAAGCTTAACCAAGACGGGATCCTCTAATTTGTAAGGAGCAAGGCTGCCATCCAGCGGCTTTTCTCCAGTACAAAATTGAATTTAACAGCAACAGGGTGGAGAAAAAGTTCACGTTCTCTTGATTTGAATGGGGAGCTGTCAATTTGCTAATTTCCTTTTTTTATTTTATTCTTTAACCTAGATAACACACTAGTTGCAAACTACACTGAGAAAAGAAAGTTTATTAGCTTATTTTAATTCATCACTAGCTTTTGTTCTTGTCAACTTGAATTTTCTGTGTATAACTTGGTATCATTCTGCCTACATGAAACTGTAGGTAAGCATAAAATAATTTTTAAAAAATGCCTCATAGCTGAAATAATAGTGTTCTGTGAATGTATGCATCACATTTTAAAATGGAAGACATTTATAAGCTTAATTCAAAGCTCATGAGAATCATTTCATCCTTCAATGGACTTGGAATCAGGCCCTGTTTGAATAAAAAGGAAATTTGAAGTTATGCAATCTGGAAGAAAATTATCATGCATATTACATATATTCATCTCTAGGGACAAACAGATCAACAGGTAGCATTAGAAGGAAATTTCCTGATGTTTATCTCCTTGCAGATACCACTGAAACTTTAATGTTTTTCTCTACTGAAAAGCTAAAGCTCAGGCTGGTGAATAAGGCAGAAGGGAAATCTGCTCCCGAGGCAAATCATATAAGTTCCCTTTGCCTCCATTTCCCTCTGTCTAGAACAGGGATAATGCTCATCTAGCTTGCAGGCAAGATGCGAGATTCAATGCACTGTCAATTAGAAAGGATTTCAAGCTCCTCAGAAACAAAAGAGTATTTGTGTACTTCTTGATACTGTTTGTACAAGGCATACATTTATCAAAGGCCTGAAGGAGGCTGCGTTGCCCAACTTCTCCCACTCTGCCTCTCCTCAGCTAATACTTCTTAGCAGCCCCCCTGGCTCCCAGGGCACCAGTGCAGATGGGGGACTGTCCTTTCTAAGTGTTATTATTAAGTTCAAGTACTCTTGTTTCAATAACTCTCCAACAGGTTGAATCAATCTGTTTAGTTTAACCAAAAGAAAGCAAAGGCATGCTTTCCTCACAGTTCGGTGGCTCTATGTTGGAAGACAGAACTCAGTTAATGAAGAGCTCTGGACCGCAGATCACAAAGTTTTAGTAAGATTAGTTCTTAAGATGAAATAGGATAAATTCAGATGCAACAAGAGCAGGAATGCCAGCACTAAGAATGATTAAGATGCAAGTTAGCTGGAGTTGTGGTAGATTCAGAATCAGGGCAGGTGTTTAAGCCAAATTTAGATATTTTTCTGGAAATCATTAAGTTAGAACATGAATTTGCTGGTAGAAATCAGACAGCCTGTTTTACCCCATGGATCAAACTAGATTGTCACAAGATTTTCTCTGGCCTTAAGATGTATTAATATATGGAGTCATTTGTAAAAGTTGTTTCATTGTTAGAAATACTTGTTAGGAATAGCAGAAATTGTTACAGTCGATGAAAGGGAAGAAGAAAAAATGTTTGAATTAAGTTCAAAAATGGGAATACTATCTAGGGAAGAGCTGCTTACTTTGATTGGAAAATACTAAAATGTTCCCATTCAAAATGTCTCATATGAAATGTCAAAATATTTCAATCAATAATATATTTAGTAATACAATTAGGAATGCTTTTTTCTGGAAAAAAGTTACTTCTAAAAATAGTTTTGACTTTTTTTATTTTATATTTCCTCTAGAGACCACAGAGTGTTTTGACTTACTCTTTTTTTTCATAAAAAGTTACAGTATTAAAAAAAACAGCATTTTTGTGTTTATGGAGAGCAACACTCCTCTCCTGTTTCCTCCATCATCTGTCCCAGCCCTTCAGCTGGAAGATCTAATTAAAGAGTGAACACTAACTGAAGTGAATGCAATTTTTTATTTCAGGATATTGGGAGGATAGGCACTTTTTCTGTGTTTTGGTCATTCTGAGTATTAACCTTGCTTCACTTTGGACATCTAAAAATCAGACATTAAATATGAGGCAGTTACCTTCTAGGGTTGTTCAAATCATTTATCTTAGATGCTTATGCTAAGATGAGCTGAATCACCCTCTCATAGTGTCTATTTCTCTTTGTTTATGTGAAGAGCCTAGCATGACTACCTCCATTTTAGATGTCTAACTTTTAGATGCCTAAGTTTGACAAATGAATTTTGCCTTCTGTTTCCAGCATAATCTAAACTAGGACCACCTAGGAAGAACAGAAGACTCTTTCTTTACTCAGCAGAAGATTCATGATTATTTCCAAGATCTTAGTCTATTCTTATTCAAATCCATTCACAACCCTTACTAATGCTTTTTTTAAAAAAAAACACATTACAATTATTGAACATAAAAGCAAAGAAAGAAAAATATTTTACCTCTTGTCAGTCACTACTGTCAAAATCCAGTCCATTTTACTTGAGATGGTAATCTTACTAATGAACTTGTTTGAGGTCATTCAAATAGAGGGCTTCCAAAACACCTTCATTTGTAGGAAAATGTAAGCCAGAAGAATGAAGCAGCTGTATTTTACATGTAATCTCCCATATCTGAAGTTTACTACTAAAGACTTACCTAACAGTTGCTGTACATTCAGAAATGAATACCCTTGTTTTATAGATCAGACATCAAGTACCTATGTAAGTTGTATAATACTGGCACTGTTCTAATTTTGAAACATAACTTACATCCTTAAACACAGAAACCTGTCTAATAATATGCTTTTATGCATATTTTCATTGATCATGCTATATTCACGTTACAGTTCCCTAAAATTAACAAGCTATTTGAAATATGTCACTTTAAAGATTATAAGGTTTATTCAGCAAACAACTCCACAGACACTTTCTCTCTATACTGATAACAAAAATAAAAAGTAGAAGATTAAAAAAACCAAACAAAACCAAAACCACAATCAATCCTGATCTCTGCACTATAAGGAAGGCACAAATGGCCTTCCTTACATGAAGGCCAAGATGACAATAATGACCTCATTTTCCTTCTAATATTTCATGAACTGTCAAGCATTGTTATAGCTGTCTATTCAAGTTGGGCTCTGGAAACAAGAACATGCACCTGAGTAAAGCCAGCTGCCCTAAAGCAGACCCTGGTTTAATAGTATGCAGTTTTACCTTCCTCATGGAAGCTTTTCTGGTCTGTGCAATGAACAAAACTGTTAACAGATGCAGCCACACCCAGATAATCTTTTTTTCCCCACTTATTTTTCCCTATTGCCCTATGAGTTCTGTGTCTGATATGACATAGTCTCAGCTGGAAATCATTATAGTGAGCAAGAATACCCTCTAGTGGTAATCTAGAGGTTACCCAGATAGACCTGTGCTTGATTTTCACAGACTTTGTTCCATTAAGCTTTATTTCTCAAGTTGCCACGAGAGCACCCTTGGTTGTTTACAGATACAGAGCTACCACATCTTACCTGTCTAAAGTCATACAACAGCCTCTGCCTCTGCTCTGTGGCACCCCACAGCTAGGACTACATCTCATGCACGTAGCATGGCAACATGTCATCCATGATCCATCATCTTCTCTGGGTGTGCCTTCAGCTGGGGTCATGAAGCAAAGGATGCCCTGTCATATATCCTCTTATAGCTGGGAAGCACACTGCCTAGAAGCACTCTATGTTCAAAAGAAGCCTGCTAAAAGGTGTCTGTCTGTCCCTTTTGCAGCCTAGAACTATGCCTTTTTATCCACTATATGAACTAATACTGCAGTTTTTCATCCCGTGACGTGACTCACTGCATGAAAGTTCATACACTAGAAAATTAGTTATTTAAGAAATCTTTGCTGGTCACAAACGCCAAAAAACTACAGGTGTTGAATGTGGCCAGACCTGCAGGATTAGCCCAGTGAAGAGATCAAATACTAAATCTGAAAGCCCATTTAATTCTGTTGTAAATCTCAATATATAGATGACATTTCCCTCAGAGGCTAGCTGGCAGGATGCTTCCTGGAAGACACCTACTAACTTTTGGAGAATGATGGAGGCCTGAGAGGATGTGCCTCTCCTATTGAATTTCCAAGGTATTGGGTGCTTAACAGACTGATGATTCTATAGTGGTCAGATGTTGAGGAATTTCTTGAACAACAGGGCCACAAGATATTGTGGGTTCTCACGGACAATCCTGGCTTGTTGAAAAAC
>JANZLQ010000005.1:9893862-9936045 GCA_026212715.1 Elanus axillaris
AAGTGGAAGCATTCACCATACTCCTATGGAGACTGTGTCTGTATTCCGGGCTCCCCTAACTCGATCCCTGCGACAGTCAGATGCTATGTCTCTCCCAGTCTATATGTACTCATACAGCCCTTGACGCTGTAATGACCAGAATCCCCAGGTGACTTGGAAAGAAATTCCACAGATCAAAAAAAGGCTCATAGAAAAAAACCCACGCAGGATAGCACATGTGAAACAATCCAAATGTGTATGAAACATAAAGCTACTCCAATACATGTAAGTGACAATAAAAGAGCTATTTATCTTTGAGTAAAAAGAGCAGCTGTGAAAAGATCAGCTTTTCTCAACAGGGGCTTCTTCCAGGTAAGCTCAAATATTATCCATGAGCATATCAGAACCCAACATTTATTTTTTGAGATTTACCAATTAATTCCTGTAGTTATTATTTATTATTTTTAGACCTACTTGATTTTTTAGAGTTTTTTTTTAAGGCTGAAAAATTTAAACTTCTGTTAATCTAAATAGGAAAGCTCATGTTTGGGGTTTGTCTGGTTTTGTAAAACGTTATGCAAAATATCTTAAGAACAAATGTTATAAAAATGTCATTAAGCTATTTCTTTGAGACTTTTTAAAAATAATCTTAAATTAAATCAGTTGTAAATGTATGAAAAAGACAAGTTTTATAAAGATGACATTCCATCCAGGTACTTTGCATTTAATAAAAACCTCATTTTCATGGAACAGGAGGTTTGAACAATTTTGCTCAATTCTGATATCTTCTTTTACAGTATTGTTTAGAGATTCTGGCTGAAAACTGAACTGTACAAAGGAATATATCAATTAACAGTAAATGATCATAATTTTAAAAAAACCCAACCCACCCAATAATCCAACAAAAAAAAACCCCTGGTAATCTGAATAGGCATGATATATAGTACAGAATAGAAGAAGAAATGGCACAATCATTTACAAACAAGGCTTCAAAACCAGTCCAGTCATATTTTTCAGAATCTTGGGGCACACAAAATTCTCACAGACATGAAACAGAAAAATGGATTCTTACACTTTTTGAAAATTAGCACTTAGGGGATTTGCCCAGTCCTTCACAAAATGTATGACTGAGTTGAAAATGAAGTCAGTATTCTGTATCCAGTCAAGTATCTCAAATAAAAAATTATCATTATGCTATAAAGGTAATGATTTATCTTACAGTTTGGCCTGATCCTGACTTCTACACCTAGTAGTTGTTGCTCCTTTGGTTTATGTACTTGAGTTTATAACTTTTTTATTACAATGTGGTGCCACATTAACTTTCCCTAATACTGTAAGCTACTTTGTTCTTTTCAGAAATATCTTGTTGACACTAGATTTTTGTCTCAGTGGCCTGAAGAGTTTTATTTTTCTTTCTCCCAGTTTTCTAACCATACTGTGAAGAAGAAACGGAAAGTAACTGAATGCCACCTGTCTTTTGAATGTCTCCAAAGCTTTTATCTGTTCATCCAGATGGCTCAATTTGCATTGACAGTTTTTGTGGCCACTTCAATTAGCTTAAGCTGCTTCATGGTGCATCTAATTATTCCAGTACGCATTTAAAAAGAACCTTAAATTCAAGAGCAGATTCTAAATAAAATGTTGGAAGAAAAAAAAACACAAAAAAATCCCACAGCAAAAAAAAGGAAAAAAAAAACAATAGTCCCAAAAATGTTTGCGTATGTGGTGATGAATTTTCAATCCTGTAGCTTAGATAAAGTTAAAAGACTTTCAATTTTTTTTTTAAATATGTATTAAGCTTGCTGTAGTATGGAAAGAAAGTATCATTCACTTTTCTATTGTTTTTCTAATATTTTTTTTTCTTCTCTGTTAAATTGTAGCACATTCTGAAAATTAATATTACATACAGGCCTTTATTATGTAAATACCCATATGGAGCAAATTTTGCTTTTGTGAAGGTTAATGTAAACAGGTTAATGCTAGACCAATTTTTACTAATATAGAGGAGACTATTGTCTGACTGCAGTTATACATATTTGCTTCTTGAAGTTCAAGGAAAACAAACTGGAAATTTTCAATCACATTTTGATGATCAACCCGATCCAAATATTTCTATCAAATAAATTTTCTGTGGAGGGGAAAAACAACCTTCCTGTGTCTAATTTTCTTAGAAAATAATTTAAAAACATTTTTTGAATCAGATTGATCTGGAAGACAATATTTCATTTCTGACATGAACAGAAAGTATTTTTGGTGTGTCCTACATAATGAATTTGTTGTCAGCCTGACTATGCCCCATTTACACCTGCCAACATTGGCTAACATGTCAATTGTTAAACTTTGTCAAACTTAAACAATGTCAAATCTACTGCATGTTGCCACTGATCTGTATCATGAGTCCATCATGTCCTAGACATTTCAGGTTTACCCCACATGCCAATTAGCCAATTTTGTGAGCTATGTAGAGTTTTCTTCTTGAGATCTGATCCATCACCTGCTAGAGATTCCTGCTCAAAATTTTAGTTCACCATGAAAATTGCTGGACCTGGTATATTGCCTCCCTGGCACTGTAACTTCAGTGTAACATTCCACAGTCTCTCTTATTTATTGTCCTATTTCAACTACAGCTCTCTTCATTTCTATATTAAGTATATCTTAAATGTGGAAGTGCTACTTGAAGTTTTAATGAAGGTATACAACTGTTTTTTGTATTCATAAGGAGTTGGAAAAGGAGAATGGAGAAATGTAGATGGAGCAGGAAGAAGATATTATAGTCAAATTATTTCAACTTTATTCTGGTTCAAGCACACACCCCCCCAAAAAAAAAACAAACCACCCCAAAACAAAAAAGGATCAAAATAGCAGTTCAGACACACCTCCAGTTCAAGGGAACAGTATGACTTGTTATTTGATTCAGCTAAAAATTTGATTCTACTACCTTAATGTACTTGCTTGTGGGTTTTTTAATCAAATCATTTTTCCCCTCCATGATTCCAAAGTACATTTTACATGCTTTGAGTAAGACTGAGTCATGTTTTAGTTCATGATGAATTTGACAAAGCTCCCTGACCTCTGATTTCTACTAGAAGGTGTCCTCTTCTTAATGATATCTATGGGACTATTGGCGTTTACAAGTTATTTATGCAGCTTACTAAGATACTGTATTCCTCCAGCTTCCAGTACAGAAATTAGATAAACACATTGAAAGAACTATCATTTTTCAGGAAAAGCCTAAAGTGACTGTAATTACCTTAAGTAATACAGTTCTGTGATTTTACTAGAGGTCTCTTTTAATGATCACATCTCCTTTTAGGTTTCAGTTTTAAAAGCCCTGCCTTATTCTTTAAAGAACCCATCATAACGTTTTTCTTTCTTTTTTTCAATTTATTCATTCTTCTCTCTTCTGATTTGATGAGTCAGTGCCAGACACATTGTGTATTACCAGGTTACTGATATGTAACAAAACCAGAATAAAGCACATGGCAACCTCTGAAAGAAGATTAGTCTGGATTGAACCTCAGGTTTTGGATTCATTGACAAGTCATGCATAACCTCTCTGTGTAAATGTGAACAAATCATAAGATCTAACCTTCTTTTTTTCTGTTTGGAACTGGAGTTTATAGTATCATTTTCCACCAGCATAGGGTCACCACAGCATTCACAGACAGAAATCCAGTGATTGTTGAGACAGCACAAATGCCTATATTGCCACTCACTGACAAGTTTTATGATGTCTGTGCTGTGCCAGTTCAGATTCATGTGCAACCAGTGGGTGTTTGGAGTAAAGAAATAAATTAAAATTAAAATTAAAGCAGTATGCTACAGTTACTAAAACCAAGTCCCTACTTAACATGTCAGAAAACAAAATTTGTTCCCATAGATTAACAGGCAAAAGCATGACAGTTTTAATCCCCTTTTTCTGTGCAAGCCTTTAACACACAACAAAAGCAAAAGAATGCAATTTGGTTGTGTTTGAAATGAAAATGTCTTAAGCAAAGTTACTAGATGTTTTGTTGCCATAGGCTAAGAACACAGACAATTACACTGGTTCACTGCATGCTCAGAAACTTGTTGAGCAGTGGTAATTTGAACACGTGTCTGAGCCTTCTGTGCTGATTGATTCCTACTAAGCAGTTTTCCTTTCTGTTGATTTGTCATGTGCAGCAGTGTATGTTCATTTTTCTGTTTTCTATGTTACACTTCTTATTCTTCAGACTTCTTTTCTTCATTTAAGGTCCACGCAGCCCTTTTTCAAAATGTCTGCACTTCCTAACAGTGTGTTAGCCACAGCAACAGACTAAAGAAGGCCACCTCTTACACAGCTAGATTGGAAAAGATCCCAGATTAAAGAAAATATTAAATAGAGCAGAAAAAAAAAGTCAGCATATGGATGCTATTGATGCAGAAGGAAAATAGCCAACTGCACTGTCAAAATTCCCACTCGGAAGAGATACAAGGAAGCAGTGTTTGTTTAGCTCACACTGCTGCCAATGCAAAGGACCATCATGACCCGTAAAGTAAACCCAGGAGGTGGAAGGATTGTCTCATAAAAGGAAACACAAATATTGTAAATTCAGTTTTCACTGTGACCAAATGCACATTAAGAATGTATTAAAAATTTAGAGAAGACCTCTCAGTGCTACCATATAGGAGAGTACACAATCAGCCTAAGGTCCAGCTATTTCTTAAGCTTAAAAATCACAGACATCCTTAATCTAGAAAGAATTTCTGGAGTCAACAGCTGGTAGGAAAGCAAAATCACATCAGTTTAGACTGGAGGAGATACCTGTACGCTTAGAAAACATTTAACCATGATTAACTACTATCTGACTAGCCATCATTAATCCTATTTTAATAATACTGGTGCATTTACATCTCTGTGGGGATCATGCTGAGCTTTATATAGGTTCCATATTGAATTTACTAGTGAAATATGTAATGATCTCTGAAAAATCACAGTAAATTGCATCGCTGAGATATAAAGTTATGTCTTTAAGAATTGCATGGAGGAATGAATGAGGTATGAATGCATGAAGATGGCAGACTCTCTACTCCAGTGAGCAAAGAGCCTGAAATTTCTATTAAAAAAATTGGGAAAGAAAATTGTCCAGAGAAAAGAAGGGAAATCAGAACAGCCTGTGAAGCTGACAGTTGAAGAAGGAAGACTTAATCTTTGACTATATTTTACCTGGGTAGATTACTTTACAGTAGATTTAACTCATTATCATTTTACTCAAAAAAACCCACCTTTGAACAAAATATTCTATTAAGCAAGAACACAGGCTGCTGAAAGACTATGCAGGAGCTAATTCATGACTAGCAGTAAACACTGAAAATGTGTATTTGCACTGAGACACTGGATTTTATAACTCAATGGCTTGTGCATTCTTCATTCCATTCTTTTGCTTTCTGACATGCAGCCAGGGTGAGGATATTTTGATAATGAAAGATGAACAAGGGAAGAAACATGGTAATCTATGACTAGTGAATCACAGGCTATACTACAGATCCCCTCCCCTGTACTAAGTCTAGGTTATTGAGATCTCAGAGGTTGGTGGAAGATAAAATTTTCCTCCTTTCCATATGCATTAACACTTTTAGCCCAAATACTGAATTTAAGAGTGTGTACTTCTGTTGCAGTATTCTTGTTTTAAAACATAGGATTTTTTGCACCTTTACTGAGAAAAAGAAGGGCATTAAAGGAATGTTTTGAAGTTGACCACATGTGTTAGATTAATAGACAGGGAATATACATATATATTCTAACATCTTTTTTTCACAGCTTCATAACTACCTTCTGATGTTAACACCTCAAAGCCTGCTGCTGATCTAATACTTTAGCCATATCTTCAAAAAATGTGTTCACACCATTTTATTGATGAAGATCAAATAAAAAACTCACTTAGTCACCGAAGAAGTAGAAGTGGTTTGCACAGAAATACTGTGGATCATAAAACAGTGGCAAAAAATAATTTTATTAAGCTTTTAATGAACAAAACTAAATGCAATCTAGTAAAAATTAATCATATATATTCTTGCCTTGATGACGGCATTCTGTCATTTTGTTAATTGTTGGACTATAAAGGTCATAAGTTGTACTTCCCTGTAGTGAAAAACAGCCACAGAGATGTTAAATCCAAAAAGATTCATAAGCATATACACACTGACCCATCCTGCCTCATGGTATACAATAATCCACAAATCTTTCCTGTTGAGCATGGACAAGTCTGAAACGACTTATGTGCTGCCCCAAAGATCAGGCATTAAGTAAAAACTGAATACTTTCAAATTCAGTTTAATTAAAGCATATAGATAATATACTTCAGTCTTCAGTACTAAGAGACTTTAGTGTTTATTTAAATTTGAGCAAACATCATTTACATTCTTATAGTTTTCAGAAACATCATTGCACACGAGCTGTAAGTAAATGAACCCGCAAATCCAAATAACATATGGAATGACTGAGTATTGAGTTATCTTGCTTGGCAGGAATAGGATATAAGTAATATATGGATAGACTTAGTCCAACAGTTTATATTTTATTAATTCTGCCTGTCAAATGGAAAACAATTTTAAACCTATTTTATTATTAGTTAATATTTCTGCTGTTACAACGCAAGTTACCAGTTAGGACATGTCTGTACTAGGCTCTATGCCTAAGAGAGCCCTTATAATCCAAATAGTCAAAGGTTCAGGTAAACAATGAAGTTAGGACATTTTAATAGGTTATAAAATAGTGACTACTATACATCCTTTCTTCAACTGTTGTTAATGAACAGTATGAAATTGTAATCTAACTCTTTTCCTGAACTTTGTTACTTCGTTTAACTTCATCTTTGCCACAGTTTTAAATAAATCAAGTATAGCAGTATCGATATCAACTGTGTAAAAATTCAGTTTCTGAGAATTTTTTTTAAACTTGAAAATTAATTTCTGTTATTCTAGAAATAATAACTTCCTTTCCTGGAGATATGCTTAAATTCCTACTTGAGTAGTTCTAAGTCTTTCAGAAATTGTGTAAGGAAATTCACTGTGGCTCCTTTGGCATTCTGATTTAAATAAACACCAATCACTATTTGAGGACGTTTATTTTACCCACTTCCTTTCTGTCAGCTGGAAGTCAAGAAAACCAACAGTTCTTTGAAAGATGAGATTTAGAAGCTGTTAAAGTTTAAATGGTTCTGGGTTCATATTCTTTTATTATTTCAGACAAGAATGTTAATGATTAAACATCCATATTAAAGCTGTAATAATTGTGCTATCTGAAACATGGTCAAAGTTTCAACTGAAAATGTTATTCCATTGTATAATGTAAAATGTACGGATTGAAAAAATATTTTATTTTAATTTCATGTATTTCTAAACATATCTACAATTATAACATTCAACATACTGCCCCAAGTCTATTTTTATCTGACTAGTTAACAGGTTTAACTTGTTTGCCAAAATAATCTTTAAAATTTAATTCAAATAATTTATTCCAAAATAACTCCTTAGGGAAAAACATGAAATAATGGAAAACAAGAATATTTTTAATAAAATCTTTGAATATTTTGAAGCCATTTCTAACTTTCTGAAAAGCTCTAACTTTCTTCTGTTTAGTGACAAAGTAGTAGTATCAAATCTCTCTCTAACAAGACTTAAAAGTAGATTCAAACATATTAAGATAGAATTTCTTAATCACATCCATCAAGTGCTGTTTCTCACATTAAAAGTTCCTCAGAGCAAAAATAAACCCATTGAAGTCACAGACGGGTTTTCTGTTTGTTTACATGGTTGTTGGATTGCGGGTTTTTTTTGGGGAGGGGGGTTGGTGTACGGTGTGACATCTTGAAGCTGTACTTGTAAAGTCAGCTAGTATGACATAAGACAATTCTTCACTTCCCAATGTCAGTGTTAAACATGATGTGGCTGGTTTGTGGATTCAGAGTGGAAGCCAGACCATGTGCTAGTATAGCTCCTGCTTGCAGGACTATGCAAAATATCTCCTGCTCGCAGTCATTCATCTTCCAGCCACAGGAATCATTGATAATGACGGCTTTTCAGATGAAGTACTGCCTGGGAAAATCTCTCTGTATTCAGCACACAAGGGAAGATGAGCATCCTACCTTTCGTCTTTATCATCAAGGGAAGGAAGATTTTTAACTGGACTCAGAGTACTCAGCATAAGGCATGTGTCTCAGGAAGCTGAACATGCTTAAATTACACCACCAATATCCAGATAAGATTGTGGCTTTCAGAGGGATATTTTTTCCTTTTCTCCTAAGGCTTCCACAACCTCTCACACATAACATTTAGTGCCTATCATCCACCTTGCAAAAAATAGCAAGGCTACCAAAATCAATGAAAGATCAAAGCAGGTTATAGCTGGTACAACTTTGTCAGACAAAGATTTCCAAAACATTCAGACATGAAAATGCAGCATGTTATTTAACTATATTTTAGCTCCCAAAGAACATCCAAACAAGATGTGGCTGAAACAAGAGTCCTAAGTAGAACTAGGGAAGTGATATTACTTTTAACACTCCTATGGCTGAAGTTCAGCGAATGAAAAATTCAATGGAGTGTGCAGTGTGTTGCTATTGCTTGGAATCATGCAATAGTCCCACAGGGACACAAAAAACAGTGATGAGGAATAAGTTCACAGTTTCATGTCAAGTGATGTAACTGAGCAACTAGCCAAGCAAACTCATATTAAATTGGCTGATATCACTTGAATCCAGGGCTCTGAGGAGACACAGAAGAAAGATTTTAGGTACCGTGAAGAACACTGACATAGCTCAAAGAATCCTCCAATGTGCTGGAGAAATGGAGGTAAGGGCAGTGTAAAGGCTTTATTCATTTTCAGAAATTGTAATACTTCTGGTATTATCAAAATGAGTTATTTGAGAAATTATGTGCCATTAATAAATTTGGCATAAGCAATCAATTCAGTGGCCATCTGTCTTCCACTTTGTAGTGTTAAGAATTCTGGGAATTCTGGTGGAATCTTCTGGGGATATCAGAAGGAGAAATCCAGTTACTGTGAGGATTCTTTCAGTATGAAGTCTTACAGTCTTGTCTTTTATTTCTGCCTAACATCAATAAATATACAGACAAACAGGTTTTCCTTGAATTTTGGAAAACACTAAAAATGAACGTTTGCTTCTAAGCACTGGATTACTTAGAAGTCATATCTATGGCTATGTTTATGCCTTTTCAATGTCCCAGAGATGCCAGTCTGTAGCCCACAGTCCAACAGACTGTGACCCAGTAGTGCAGCCTAACAAATGTCTACTTAGGGAGAGTACTAACAAGAAAATTAATCATTGTAATATTTTCTCTAGTGCTTTGAAGGATTAAGAAAAAAAAATGGAGGGTTTGGTGGTTTGCTTTGTTGTGGGGTTTTTGGGTTTTTTTCTTCTCTTTTTGAAAGTCATGTTCTACTTTAAATAAAAATATCTTATCATCTGTGTTAGAAAGGATACATTATTACAATAAATCCTTCTGGTTTGATAATCTAAGTTTGTAGAAATAAAGTACATCATTTAATGATGCATACATTCACCACTTTCTCTTGACACTTACAAACCTTTGATCTATTAGTTCATCCATTAATGCAACAAAAGGTATTCAGTTCTAAATATGTGCAGCTTAACTTCCTTTTATTATTCATTAAAACTGTATTTTCCTTACACCTATCCAGCATCTTTTCTTCATTCTGATTGACTTCTGCAGTTCTGTAAAAACATTAACACAGAAAATATGTCATTGTGTGAGTAATATTTTGTAATCCATTGAAAGCTTTTTATATGATCTACGTGGTTTTCTTATAGTTCAGCTACATCTTCATATAAAATGAAACCTACACTCTGAAGGTATACAAAAGAAGAATGATAGACTGTTTCCCTTCAGAAATTCTATATTTAAACTTCTGGCTTACATGATTGCTCACAGGTTGCATTTATCTATTACTGAAAAAGAAGGAAGAATAGCAAATTTGAATCTACCTGTTCACCAAAGACTTTGAGATGTCTTTGTCCTGAATGATAGAAATCAGAAACACATGTAGGCTAAAGGACAATTTGTGAGCAAGTGTTCAATAAAACAAAGTAACTCAGAAAGATCAGCTTTCATGCTTCACCTCACTGGATATGCAAAAGCCCCTTAAGCAGCTATCCTTAGTGTAGTATATCCTGAAAATACCTTTTTTTATGAGAAGAACAGTAATCCCATATTTGTTCTTCCCTGTATTTTTTTTTTGATCAGTTTTAGACAGGCTAGAATCAGATTTCCTATGTTACTGCAAGCAAATCACTTAAGGTGTACATAGTAGGCAAGTATTAACTAAAATTTCTTGCCAGTGAGTGCAAGGTACATACCTCTTTTCTGAACCTTTGCAAATCTCTTATATCTGACTGTACCTTTCTTGACTGTTAATAATATTGAGCAGCAACATGTTACAAATACATTGCGCCAATGAAGTGATTATTGCTTGTGAACTAAAATGAGAACTGTTTTGTCTCTGGCATTCTACTCTTTCTTGCTGCTTCCTGCCTGTAATAACATTTTGTGACATTGTGGAATTTTTGGGGGATCCCCAAGCAGTCCGGTCATGCTTCGATCTGCAGGAGTCAGTTCCCTCACTCCTGTATAGCGCTAAGCAGCAAAACAGCAGGCACTGAGTTACTTCTTTTGTGTTCATGCTTGCCAGAAATATTTCCTAGGATACAATGTACTTTTAAGAAAACTTCTGATTATTTCAAACCATCTCTAAACCTTTAGTTATAGCTGTCTTGGGATGTTAGCCAGACACAAATGTAAATCCTATCTCCTATGATGCTGGAGAATCCCTAGTCAGCAAAGGTCTAAATCAACCAGGAGTTCTGTTGACGAAGCAGAAACAGGAGGCTGACCGAAACAGCCTTGCAGGCCACTTTGCCAAGAGGGCACTTGCTCAAACTACATTCATTGCTGGTGAGAGTCAGGGTTGTGAGGCACCATAGAAACAGATGACAAGTAGGGTGATAGAGTGAAGGTGCAGAAACATTCAAGCTCCCATAAAGTACCACAGAAATGTGTCCTTGAATAAAACCTGTGCAACATCAGCAGTCATCTCAAATCCTTAGGTGAACAGGATCTCACTGCCTGAAGATACTGCTCTGAGATCAAGAACTTCCTATTATGGAGAGACAGTACTTGACCACAGTCCAGGTGAGGATCCAACATTATGGAGTCAGACTTGTTCATCTAATTATTCTTTGTAGGTCTGCAAGGGCTCTTTTTCCTTGCCAGTCTCAGCCTGTAAGTAGTAATAGTTCCTACTTAGTGCCTGTGTTTGAATATGTACAAAGCATGAGTATGTCACATTTGCTGTGCTAGTGATGTGCTTTATTGTGCTTTGTCATGGAGATATATGGGAAGTGGCTGGCTAGCACAACATGTACTGAAGTTACCTTCTGGTTCAACCAGATACTGCTTCAGAGCATCAGGCAGCTATGCAACATATGCTGTGCACTGAATAGTCTAAGTGACTGGCTCATTGGGAAAGCGATCATTTTCTGACCATTGCCAGATACATATCTTTTATCTAGTCCAGAAAGAAAGAAAAGAAACAGCCACATTTACCTAGTATTGTCTGTAAGCAGCAATCAGAGGATGGTCTTAATTATGGTAATAATATTTTTTTCTGCTATCATTACACCTATTCTCTTTTTGTCTATCCAGAATCATTGAAGGGCTTTTCTTTGTGTGGTTAAGTTTTTTGTTGCTGTTTTGTGTGTTTTTTTGTTGGGTTTTTTTAATCCCCCAGTTTTATCTAGCTGGAAAATTCTTTTTTCAGGATTGTCTCTAAGCAACTGGGTATTAAAGTCATCAGATGAACAAGTTTGCATCACCAAGTCAAAGCACATAATGAAACTCAGCTTTCTTTTGATACTACGGTGTTAAACAAACTAGCTTTGATACACTAGTATTTGTTTAGTTCAGACAGATCCTGTTTGTCTTGGATAGACAACCTTGATATTTTTGCCTGTTAAAAATAATGTAATAACAAACTAGATCAAAACAAACAGGCAGAAATGTCAAAGAAGGACTTAGACATAGTCTGAATGAGTCATGTGGAAACATGGTCACACTGTCCTGGCAGCCATCTCCTTGATTTTCTTATACACCATCCAGAAGCAGAGAAATCCAAACCATGACAGATTACCAGAGCAGCAGGGCACATATCTAGCAATAACATCTTTGCAGATGTTCTTCACAAGTGTACCAGTACATACCATGCAAGTATAAAGTGTATAGTTATACCCACACACAGCTTCAATTTCATTCATATGTAATATATAGCCCATATATAACAGTTATTATACATCTCCAGTGTTCATTAAAATTGGTTAACTAAAATTTGTGCAAGTGGTTGTGACAGGGTCAACAACATTTTTCTGGTTAGCTATGATAGAACCCATAATTTTAGAAAAGGGTGAAGGTTTTTTGGATAAGAAAGCAACTGAGAATGCTTTTGATGCAGTTAACAATCCCTTTCATTACCATTCATTCCTGTTTCTTGATACTGATTTACATCTTTAGAGACCTTCATTTGGTACAAGTCAGCTATTTCTTGCTGCAGCTGTCACTCTACAGGAACTATGTGTTGCACATCACAGATGTTGGATCACTTTTCCAAGTTATCTATACACTGCAACTTAATGTCACGTCAGAAAGAGGGGGATACATGGGAAATAGACTTCAGGGCTCCAAAAAGTCTTTGGATTCCTGTCACTCCACATAGCTGTCATGTTGATTTATCTGATACTTTATTTCAGATACAGTGATTTTTCTGCTCGCAAAACCTTTCTTCACAAGGTAGCTCAGCTTGATAGCTCAGAAAACTCTGGCTCTTTGCACTAAAAAGCACATAATATGTTTCAACAAATCTTAGAGTCACAGCAGGAAATGGTGAACTTCAAAACTTTTAGCATTTGGCTTTGATCAAAGTAAGAATCAAAAAGCTTGGATAGATAACTGAACCGGTCTGGTATCTTGAGTTAGTGATGTGAGGTTGGGAGTCTCCATTTTCAAGCTTTCTCAAAATATTTTTATCCCTTTGCTGTGTTCCTGGCAGAAAATTGCAAAAGAACAAGCTCTCTTCATGCAAATGACAAGGCATCTGTGATTTCTTTGCTACAAAATATTATTGAGGCCAAAATATTGCATGATTTAAACCAAGACTAGATATTTATATACAAAGCAGAAAAATTCAGAGTGATCCCTCTAAAAATTAACTCTAGCGTTCTGAACCATACCAAAAACTTGTAAGAAAGGTAAATCTTCATCATGAATGGCACAAACTATCCCTTTATAAGAAGTGATTAGCAAGCGTTGCTAAAGGAGCCACTAGGTAATACCACGAGGTTATACTGTAAATACCCTAGTGCAATATTTCTTCTGGGTTTTTTTCTCCAAAGTTGGTTATAAAGGGGATTGAGACAGTTTCCCACTACCTTTTGTATGCCAATTACACTAATTAACTGGAGAAGCAGAGTGGGAAGAGAAGTAAAGGGTTGAGTAGAATAGGACATACCAACTTCCCAAGCCATGGTAGATCCAACATCAAAAATCCAAGTGAACTTTTCTCAGGACAGTTCCCTGAAGACTTCACCCAGGGAAAAGGTCAAATATGAAGCAATTTAGGAAAAAATTCTGACCAACTTTATTCAGTTCTATCAGATTAGTCCCTTGTTTTCTTAGGGCACCACATAAGCACTATTTCTTCCTTTGTTGTGTTAAATTGTTTCTCCTTTACACCTCTAATTTGGTATGTCAGGTGATACTGATCTGAATGAGTATATGACCACAGAAACAAAACTTCAGAAAAGCATATGAAATTTAAACTATAAATTTCATTAATTATATGGTTCCTACTTTGTGATAATGAAGTCCCAAAGAGCTGGATTAGCAATTAAACTTTTAAAATTCATGGGCAACACAGAAAGGGCAGGGGTAAACAAGGGAGCTCAGACTAGTCAGTTTTGTCCTTCTCTAACCAGTCAGCAAAGAAACCAACTTTGTTGGTGTAAATATAGACTCTCTCTCTATTTTTGGTGATAATTCAGACCTAGACCATCATTTATACTGTTCTGTGTTGAGATAGAGTTCACTGTGAGACTGTTTCTTACACCATTTTCCACCTGAAGCTGTTGGGAGGGCAGGGCTTTTTGTTCCATAGACAAACTTCTGTGGAAAGCTGCAAACAGAAAACTGGCCACTGAGCCTCTCTTCTCTTTCTTCATCTAGAGGCATCACCAAAGTATGTGTGCCTGTCCCTCATGGTGGCATACAGACACTTTACATTGTTTACCTAGAAGAAAGGCAGTAATTATGATCAATTCAGGCATTCTTTTTCCAGAAAATGGGCTTGAACTGGAAACTGTTCATAGATGCTGTAGAAATGAGGGCTGCAGACATACCTGGATGCAGAAATGGCAGACAAAAGTGTCTGTATACAGTATTCATTTTCCTGCTAGACATTTTCTTTCCATTTTCTTTCCTCTCCTTTTTTTTTAATTGTCAGCTCCACAATAAAAGTTCTGGTTGATTTAAAAAGTAATTGGATTAATTTAAGGACACAAATATCTGGGATGAATATCCAGAAAAGCTCCTGAGAGCAAACCAAATGATCAGCAAAGTCTCCCAAGGGAAGCTGTAGAAACACTGTTACTTGGGACTCTTAAATTAAAAGGTCTCTGGGGAACAATTTTGGGAAAGAGGCATGATAACTTAGGACTTTCCTTTCATTAAGCCTGGAAAGACAGTCATTATCACCAAGAGTAGGAACACGGTTCATTAAAGTTTATAACAAAAGCTGAAATACTTATCTATGGGACATGAATGCTGATGAAACAGAAAATAATATAAACACCACCAGACACCGAGGAGTCTCAACTCTCCTTTAAAGAGTGGGGGAAGAATGGTGCAATATGAAGTTTTGTTCTATTCACTGGCCTGTGTGGTTCCTGTGCACCTCACGTACAGATTGACCTGAGGGTTTAAGCAGTTACATTCCATTCACCTTCGTGAGCACGCTAAGCTGCATGCCCATACCATTATATTATATTTTTATATTATTTATATTATATTTTTATATTATATTATTATATATTATATTATATTTCCTTGCTCCTTAAAAAGATGAATATATTTTATATCAAGGATTTATAGCCATCTCAACAGGCAGTAAGACACATTGCAACAAAATTATGTGAAAGAAAACACACACACACAAAAAAAACCCAGGAGTTAAGAAAGCAATTCAGTAAGTGAAAGTTCTGAATGGTCATTTATATTTTTAAATTCACAGGCCACACTTGTCTTCTCTGCCCTACCATCCCCTCTTCAGATTTAGGCTTTCTCATCCAGGACAGCTGAAACTGGGAAGATTAGCATCTGATGCCAGCTGAAAAAAGTGGCAGGGTCCACTTCCAAGACAGAAGTCCCTTGTTTTGTCTACTCTAATGCACTTCACAGTATTTCTGGACTAAGAAGGGTGGATAAGGCATTGGCTGAGCATTCAGGATAATACACCCAGTCACAGCTTTTGTAAGAGACCCCATAAATTCAAGCATTGGTCCATAAAGACATTTAAGAGCATCACTTCTATAATTGGGCAGAAGTAACTGGCTAACACTCTAAAGGATGATTTTTTTTTTGCCTAATTCTATACACAGAATGGGGATAGTAGTACTTCCCACCTCACAGGGTATAAATACATCAAGATTAAACACATTTCAGCACTGTGTCAATAGAGCCATAAAGTCCCTAAACTAGTCAGGTTATGTAGTACACGCTGACACTCACACACCAGAGGCTCTGGCCCAGTGACTTTAATTCCACATTGTAAATTGTGATTACAGGCTCATTTAACTCCAGGGGAATTTTACTTAGACACTGTCATGTACTTAGCACAGAAATATTAAGCAAGACTTAAAGAAGATTTAAAGCAGAAAATATTTCATTTTGCATGAATAATTTAAAATTAAAAAATGATTAAAATGTCTTAAAGTAATGAGTTAGTCAACCCTGAATCCTGCAGTAACTATAGCTACCTGCCACTACAAATTCTTTCATGTCCAGGTAGTGTTTATAAAGTACATAAAATCTACTTTTTATTTGATTACAATTTCATTTTCCACCTTAATTATATCAGGCAGGGTTAATCTGACAGTTAGAAAGCCCTATGTGCAGTAATTTTATGTAGGGGATTTAATTAAGCCTAGGGGATGGTGTTTTAATTAGCTACATAAGATTTACTTGAGTTGGAAATTCTTAAATTGACTAGTGTCAGGAGCTGTATGACATTTGGGTTGTTATCAGCAAAGAAGGGCATGCTACTCATTTTAGAGGAAATCCTCACTGAAATCTAAAGTAACCTGAAAATCTGTGCAATGTTGGTTCAATACCTGTGCCTAAAAAGATCCAGTTACAAATGACTTTCCAACTGGTGGGACTCATTTCAAGGAGGAGGCAAAAGAACAAGTGAAAGGAGATTTGGCACCTGAGTGCTTAATTCTTAGCATGCCAAGCAGCACTCCCCAAGACAATGAGCAGACACAATTTAGGGTATCGCTTGCACGAGGGACTATTTACAGTAAGCAGTATGGAAGAAGCTGCTGTGCTGGTTTTGACTGAAGGGAACTCATCCATGGCCACAAAGGTGTATGGATGCAAGCTGAGCCGCACCACTTGCTCACAGAACCAGAGAGCAGTCTTTGGCCTATTTCCTTGCTACCACGAATGGATCCTCTAGCTCTCCTATGTGCCTCCTGGGGAGAGGGCTGATGACAGTAAGACCATGTTGCTGGGTGAACTTGGGTCTTGAAAGAGAAAACTGGCAGCAGTTACAGCCTTCGTCCTTTGCAGTAGACCAAGATTGTAACTCCTTTCTGACAGCACACTGCAGACTTGCAGACATCCTTCCCTGCTATAGGTCTTCAAAATGTGCCTGCAGGATCTTGCTATACCAACTTAGTTAGTAGCTCCTTGGTTTTCCAATATCTCTCCAGTATTGCAGCAGCTCTTTCCAGAGTTCCCAGGAGCTTAATGCAAGTGCACTTGTCCCCCATCGCTCTTGGGGACTACTGACACCTAGTCCATTACACAGCTCTTCAGCAAGGAACAGGGCACCTGGAACACATTAGTCATTATTTTTAATATCTTTCTGTCCAGAGAGCTGGCAGGACTGGTAGTTCAGGTTTATTTGGATACAGTAAGGGGATTCATGCACAGGTTTGCTAAAGGCTTTTTAAAAAAAAAAATTAAAAATGTTTAACAGTTCTGCCTCAAGCTAAGGTGAAATACTGTAAGCTATTAAACTTATCAGTGCACTTATCTGCTGTTACCAGGTGTGTCTTTTAAGTGAAGTTTAACAACTGCTCATTTAACTCACAGTGACAGCCTTGACATGACCACAAAAGCCACTTTGCTCCAGACATTGAATTTTACATCCAGCCATGCAAAAGGAGATATTTCTGAACTTATTAGGCAAGTATTACCCTGATTAGGAAACATTCTTCTGTGGACTGTAAAGCCCTGTTTGAAAACACTTTGTACAATTGTAAAAATGCAATGTATCTAGAAGAACTTTAGAAACTCTGGACTAACAAAGAGGCAAACTTTGCAGGCATATTAATTTCAGCTGCTATCATGGTAGATTTTATAGCCTAAGTCTAATATTTGGAGGTGAGATTTCTAAGATCCAAGTATGTAGGAAGGCAATCAATCAGAGATTCAGTAGGTAACACCATAACATTTTTTTGCAGTAGATGCTAAGAGAACACTGTTTCTCCTATGTCATCTTTCAGAAAAAAATAGATCTGAAATGAAATATCAGAAAAGAGCTCATGGGAAATGTTTGCAGAGCCTTTTCCTTGATGACCTAGCTAAATTCTCTTTGGGTGATCACATTCTTCCTATTTCTTCCTGTAATTTCATTGGTTTACATTACCCTTCATTTCCTTTCCTAAACATGGTATGTAATGCTGATGGCAGAGATGAGATGTCACATTCACTATCCTTACACATATGGAGAAATACATAAACAATTTGCAAATCGATTTGTAGTTCTATAGAGTGAAAGGTATGCCATAAAAATAAGGTATTACATTTTGATGTGTTTCTCACAAAATTTAACTTCCAGGAATGATGTCACTTTTTTAGCTGGAAGATCTTGGCTGACCTGGTAATGCCATTTCTGGAAATCCAAAAGTAAGTAAAACATGCAAGACTACAAATAATTCAGCAGCATTCGATGGTTTTGTGATAAAGTAGGTAGGGCATGCATAATTCCAGTCTATTTCCTGCCAAATGTTAAGTCATACTGATGTTAGGTAAGATACAACAATGGATTTTTAACTCATTGCTTCATAGGATTACTTCTGCACTTTATCTTTGTACAAGCTCTGTGTGTATCTTTGTGTTAGACTTGGCTCTTGTGAAACGTGTTGCAATGGCCACACCAGATGTTATTAGAGAATTCTGCCACATCCAAACAGTTCTGAGTCTTCTGGTCTACAAACAAGCAAAGATGTTTAGGAACACAGGTCTGTGATGTGGTTTTGTGTTTGTACTGTATTTAGGACCTACAATCCTCAGCAGGACTCCTAAATGTTCACGCAGTACATATTATAAATAAATAATGTGGATGTCCATGTTACTGTTGCTGACAGTGACCACTGCTAGCTGCTTTTGCTGATACTATGAAAAAAGCTCCACAGTGAATAATATTTAATAATCTGGCTATGAAGACATTTTCTTCCTGGTTTCCATTAGTTTACTGAAGCTTTAAAGATGGTACCCCACTTCTTCATTTACTTGGCTTTTGTATTATCTCTTCTAAATAAATAAATATTTGTATAATATGTTTTGACTTTATGAGTTGGATTTGTTCCACCATAACTTAGGAAGAATAATGCAAATGCTAAGATTTTGGAGAAGTATCTGAGAGGTATTCTGCTGTAGCTTGAGGCCTTATTTTTATTAGAAAATGGTTTTTGTTCCTATTTGAAGAAGGTTTTTTTCTTCCTATTTGCTTTGGAAGTTTCATATTGTTCTGTTTTACAGAAAGGATAATGTTTTCTCTTATCGTTATTATTGTTATTCAAAATAACTTTATGAGAAATTCTCAGCATGAGGACAAGCTTATTTACACTGCAATAAGGTTGCTACTGGTATGGAATCTTGAGCTTTTCTTCTTGTAAAAGGCCTTTTTCTCCTAACAGGAATCTTCCTTGTGGAAATACCATCTGATCCGTAACAAGCAAAGGATCCTGAAGTAATCTTTCATTTATCAATACGTACCATCAGAGCGAGCTGTAAGAATAGGAAAAAAAGGTTATTTGCCTAAAAAACAGACCTCTGGGAGCTGTAAAAAACCAGCCGCTGGGAGCCTTAAAAAATCCCTGTGTTTGCTGGAGTGACAGGCCAGGGTTATCAGATAACCCTTCCCAAAAGCAGTGTTCTTCTTCCATACAGTATGCAGTACATCTGGCCATATGGCTATACCATTGGGTGTAGATGCACTCAAACTCTACACTGATGCTCCATGATGACAAGGCTGAAGCTGTTTCTGTCCAGATATTATTTAATCTTACTACTGCAATAAAAGATTTGTGCTGTTAAAAGCCTGGCTGAAGAGGCAGAATCACCTGTAGCAACATGCTCAACATAGCAAGTCAGCTTCTGTCTGCAGAGCTGTAGCGAGTGGGGTGAGAGGTAGTGACCCTTGGTGCTGTTTTGAATGGGACAGTAATACAGGGAATGTGCTGCTCCTAGCCCAGCACGGTCCTCACACTCCCCAGGCTGTGGTTACGGGGATGAGGAAGCAGTACAGGTAAAATACACCACCACAAGTCATGCAGGAAAGGGTTATTGTCTAACTGCCTGGTGTATGACTCATGTCGGGAGCTAAAGCTGACCCCTTTCTGTGGGCTATGAAAAACAAAAGAAAAACTGTCTGGAAAACACTTGCATCATTTTAGAGCAATAGATTGTTTTCTGAGAGTAGGGCCTGAAACAGTGCTGGGTGTGGTACTGGTGCCTTCCCGAGTGAGCATCTTTCCATCCACCAGAGCTGGAAGCAAGCACAAATCACTGCAGACTCGTGGAGGGCAAACAGGAGGTGGACTGCAAAAGGGAAGGGGGAAGGAGTTTCTTTTGTGCAGGGGACAGATTTATACATGATAATGACAGAAACATCTTGATATCTGAATTCCATCATAAACAAATGGAGAAGTCTGGTCACGTATTTGTTCCTCTGGACATTTCATATGCTTCAATGACCTGAATAGTTAGTGTGCGCATAGTAAAACTCAGCCCCTCCAGCATATTTATACCTCTGAAACTTTTGAAGATTTCAGCAGAAGTGACCATATCTGTTTTTAATAGGGGTCAAGAGAGCTTATGCGTGCAACAAAATACCTTCAGGGGATTCAGTCTTGTACTTTAATCTCACTGAATCTTACTTGGTGCTTAGACTTCCCTTTCTTATAATGACCAGAAAGGTCCAGGAATTTAGCATGAAAATGTCTCCACCTTGATCAGGTTATTGGAGGTATGTCCTTATTTTCCCTTCAATCTTCCTTTGCACAAGTGGCTTGGTCTCCCATGCCTTTTTCTGTCCTGTCCTTGCCTCAACCATCTAAGTAACATGGGTGGCCCAGGAAAATCCTACCTAGGTGTCTGGCAGCTGCAGGGCTCCATGTTAGGGACCAAATCTTGCAGGATATGAGGGCAGTAGCAGCTGTGGGTTTTGCTGGGCTGCTCTTCTCTGCATCATCAACTTCAGCATCCTAAGAGCAGATGGTATCTCTGCAGAAATCACCTGGTACTGGACCATACTGACTCTTTGGCTGAACACCTGCTGTAACCCACCTCCTCTGAGAAGTTCGCTAAGCTAACAAATACATCTCGTGAACTGGATGTGGTTCTTATACCATCAGCTGCACCACTTCAGTTCATGCTATTACTTGTGTACTAGGCCTAATATTTCCAGGGATTTTGGTAGCATTAATATTATGAGTTATGTTTTCAGAAAGTGCTGAAAAACAGACTTCACAGTGAAAATTGCCTCAAAATTTAGAGTCATTTATAAAAGTCTTTGATACGAAGGACAGGAAGGAAGAAACTGCTTCCAAAAGTCAGGGTATCACAGAGGCTAGAAATTAAACTAAATGAAGTTATTGCCTTTGTCAGGTCAACAAAATGAAGATCATAGCAGACCTCCCAAGAGATTAGCCGATGTTAGTGGAGACAACCTCTCTTGTGTGGATTTAATCAGCCAAATGGAGAGCCCTCTCACTGGAAAGGCCCAACACAGACAGATCTACATTGCTTGTATGGTAGAGTGGTAACTACATATGGATTTAATCTTGCCACCAGACATAATATGTGTCTGTATCAGATGTTAATGTAATTTACCATATCGATTCGGAGTTCAATGAAGCAATGAAAACTTAATCTTCATCTCTATTATCTCTGTTTTATTTCCCCCTTCCCCTTCAATGATTTTTATCTGCCTCAGATTTCAACACCTCTGTCAAGCACTCTGCAATGTTTCAGATTTAATATCATTTTACCTTTCAAATACAACTACAGAGGAGTGATGTATTGGGATTAGTTTACTGGGCTTGTCTGATCTATGTGATTGTAGCTTTGCAAGTATCCAGTTAACTAACAGCAATGCTAAATGGGGGAGGTAGTGAATTTTTTATTGATCCAGGCATTCTGTCTTAAGAAAAGAGAAGCACACTCTCACATGCAAACTTGCTCTAATACCGTCATCTACTATTTTCTAAACTCCACAAATATGGGGATAAGCAGTAGGGAAAAAATATTTTGTTTATTTATTTATTCAGCTTGAGGACATTGATTGGTTGAAGCAAAGAACATGACTTGAAGATTTCCACAGAAAAGAACCAAACCCAAAAGCCTTTTATTAAAAAAAAAAAAAAAGGTTTGAAAGCCTTCAGTTAATTTTTATTGAATGGGTTATATTTATACTTTGCTATATGCAGGAACTGAAGTTTCAGACTGCCAAGAACACAGGATGGGATCATGTGGTTATTGGCTGGTCTACCCTTCAGCACAACAAAGTAGTCATTGAAGCATTTACTTTTGAAATGGCTCAGTGTACCCGCATTGACCAACACTGGTTAGTGTAAATGGCTCAGCCTGCCCACACACGCCACTCACAAAATTCCAGACACAGTTCCTCCCTTTCTATACTGTGCTTGGCATTTTTCAGGATATTACAAATTTTTTATAGCTTTTTAAGGAATAAAATTCAAAAGAGGGGTGGTGTTCTGTTTCTCTTAAGTGTTATGTTTGTAAAGAAATTCTGAAGATTCTAAGCAAAAATCTAAATAGTTTCAAAAGGCATACAATACAGAAGAATATATTGTTACTAAATTTTTTTTCTGAAGTTTGACAAGTGCTTAGACATTTGCTTATTATTTGAGATGGAGGTTTAGTCCTCTGCTTTGCTGCAGAAATTTTTGTATGACCTTAGACAAATCATTTAGTTGTGGTGAAAAATGAATATACAAATATAAATATAAAACTAAAATAATATAACTGCAATAAAATGAAGTGAGAATAATTATATCAAAGATTGTGATGTATCTAATCACAAAAATATTGTGGTAGTTACCAATGTATGTCATGTCATATTGAAGACTATGTTATAAGCAAAAATAAAGTTTAGCACTGGCAAGCTATTGCAGTACTAATCTCTAAAAAAATTACTAGTAATCAAATAAGTTACATCTTTCAAGATTAAGTGCATTCAAAACAACAGAGTTCTCATGAAAGCTGCATTGTATTTAATAGTTTGAATTACTATCTTTGCTACTTGTTGAAACAATTATTAAGGGTAGTCACTGTGAAGCCGCATGGTAAAAACTCGATGTTTTTGTTTAATGCTGCTTTTCAAATGATCAAGAAGCTCTGCTGGGGCAGACTCAATACACTCTAAGGCTCATTCATTGAAATAATAATGCCTAGACTACTTAGCACTGCCAGGGAGTTCAAATGCATCTGAAACAATGCCAACTCCTCTACCTGGACTCCAAGGATAGGATTCATCTCTCTAGATGTAGACATCTTCTTTTGAGTTAGTCCTGCTAAGCTGCTTTCTGGTTTATGAAAAGACATAGGCACTAACATCTCATGTTATAATATTTTTCTACATACTCTAGGCCTTCTTCTCTCTGCTATCTTTAAGGGGCAGTACCTGGCTGAGACAAAAAACCTACATTTTAGATACTTAAAGTGAAATTAATTAAATCCCATGCTCTCCTTGCTTACAGATCAGGAAAGGACAACTGGAGCCTACTACCAATAACAGTTTGTAACTGTCCTGTACAGACCTGACAAAAGCCACAGGGTTTATGTACTTGTGCTAGTGAAGTCTCATGTAAAAGACTTTCAGATGCTTTAACTGATCCTCCTGGGATACTCTAAGTGGCAGAAATGTTACCAGAGAACAGCAGCAAAAAAAGTAGCTCTAAAAATGCTATTTGCTGCCTCTTGTGTATCTCATTTCAACATTGCGTGATAAGTCAGTGTTGCAACTTTTGTAACATCTGTTTTATCTCAAGCCATCATAATACTTTGTGACAATGGATTCATTTCACTGGGACTGAAAATATGTCTTCCTATTTTATCTGAAGCATTATGTATTTGAAATCACTGTTGTACTAGAGAAAAACCTCCCAGGCAGCTGGAGTGGTCTCATGCAGGCTCTCCTTTATGTCTCTTTCCAACTGAATGTATCTGTGGGCTCCAGGTAAAGGACTGCCAATGTAAGCAAGCAAACCAACTCCATCCAATCTTAAAACCATCAAGAAAGGTGGAGAGACTTCCTCTAACATGCCTGGAGGCTTCCTTCCAGGCTTTAACCAGATCTCTGGCCATCTGCAGCTATGTCAACTAAAAAGTGAAATTTCATTTCATCACCCTGACCATGTTTGGGGTTTTTTTTACCAAAATAGATTCAACAGTTTAAATAGTAGGTCTTTGCTAGCCTTAAGGGTCCTTATTTTGTCTGAAATGAGTTAGTTCAGTTGGCAATTCTGTGGAGTGAATAAAGGGCTGAAGAGATAAGCAAGTGGGAACAGGCTGAAAGGAGCATCTTTTCAGGCAGTTTGAGTGAAATTGAAAGTGAAGATAGGAGTAAGTTTTTACTAACTAGTGACTTCAGCAAAACTCTCTGCAACTCTTTTCCACTCATTTTCAGCCAGATAGGGAAATCAGCAGTGTTTCTGGCAACATAAACTCTCAGAAGGATCCCTTAGTGAAAAATGTATTGGCAGCTTAATTCTGTTCTCACTGGAATTGGTGTCAGACTGCTACAGGACTGCAGGGATGTGTTAGGATGGGTTCATTATGCAGATAGCTATTCCATTAACATGTTCAAAACATAACCTCTCCTTGTAAAGGGAAATCCTACTGAAGGAAATGTGGCAGAGTCTTCTGTAAATTCCAAATAACTTCTCCATCTGTCTCCAGTGACTTCTTTCTTCTATCTGCCTTTTCAGGCCTTTCTAGAAGTGTGAAGAGAGAGTAATTTTGGCTCATCTTAAATTTAGCTAAGATCATCCCTTAAGGCTTTGTAAGACCTTTGAAAATCTGTACTAAAGTAGAAACATGAGAAGAGTTCTGATTCTTGAAACAAGCACAAACAAAGACATCTTGATTTCTAATACAAACCTGTTCAGCAACATATTCTTGATAAGGCACTAAGTTTTGGGTGTTTCTGTTGAATTTCAGTTGAATTCCTTTTGGCTGCATTTAGTAAGTTTTGGGAATATGTTTGTTTTTAAATAATGTGTTGAATGCCTCTTGGTTAGTTCTATAGGTGTTAAAGGAATACAAATAATGAAGAACAACAATAATTACCTGACATCCACTGGAAAGTTTTATGAAGCTCATTTTGTTGAAAAGAGCTGTAAATAAATCTCTAAGAATATCGGCCAGCATCCAGAATATGCCTGGGGACTGTGTTGTACGAGTAACATTTTCCACAAGCTCTTCAGTGAGGTTCTAAGAGCTGTTTTCTGTTTAACAGAACACTGCGCCTCTGTCTCCAAATTAATTCAGCTTTCACTAAGACTGAGATTTTGCTCTTCTTCATTTATTGTCAGACTGAAACCGTACTTTATTTCTTACAGTGTAAGACATTGTCATCTAGAATCAGAACTGGATCAGCATTTTCTTTCCATGTCCATCTCTAAAATAAATCCCAGTTATAAAGTTCTATATAAGCATATAGCTGACATTATTTTCTTGATCCCATGGGTCAAAAGCTTTCCATGGAGCCTCAACATAGCATGTAACTCAGAATCAGTTTCTGAAAGACAAAAATATCATCTGTA
Source organism: Elanus axillaris (assembly GCA_026212715.1). Lineage (NCBI taxonomy): Eukaryota > Metazoa > Chordata > Aves > Accipitriformes > Accipitridae > Elanus > Elanus axillaris. The sequence continues at coordinate 9,919,248 of JANZLQ010000005.1, forward strand.
GCTACTTAAATAATTTAATTCTGGCTAGTAAGCCTATCAAGCACCTCTAGGTTGGTCTTGATCTGAATATCATTCTCAACCATGATTCACTTCAATATGGTTGAAAGGATAGATGCTATGTTTCAGTGCAAGGTAATTCTTTCTCCCACATCTGAATTGTAGAAACATTTGGTCACTCACAAAGTGACCATTCACTGGTCTGAAAGTTGATTCTGTTCTTACATTGCCATAATAGCTCCTAAGCTATGTGAGGGTCCTGCAAAATAAAACTATCCAGCTGGTCACATTTCACTTGGAAATGTAGTCTCAACATTTTGTAGAGGATGCTGCATGTTTTGGAGGAAAATGTCTTGTTATTCTGGAAACTAAACTATTTTAAACTACGCTCGGCAATGTCAGACTCAAAAAATGTTACTGTCAACATATGAAAACCAAGGTAATTTGTTCTGTACATAAATTAATGGCAGAGCTTCAGAGCAATTTCTAAGGGAAGTAAACTTCCTCCTCCCTTATACGCTATCCTTCAGCAGTCTTTTTAATTCACAAAGAGCTTTTTCAAGTTTTCTGCCACATAACTTTCTGTAAAGTGTCTCTGAAAATGTCTCCTTTCTCTTACCTCATAATTTTACGTATAAATTTAATGGATGGAATAGCAGTTTTGTTTAATTTGGTTTTAGACATTTGTTTTGAGTCCCAACAGGTATACACTTCTTTTTCACGTGCTAATTGTTTTTTTTTTTATTATTATTTTATTATTTCAATTATTGGCACTAAATTCAATCTATTCCTCCAAAGAACTATAAGAAATGTTTCCTATCAGTTCTGGTTGCTACTTTGTGCATCAATTGAAGAGAAACTTCATGGGAATGCCTATTAATTACAATCTACAGAAAGCCCTGAGAGAAACTTGCAACACAAAAATGTGTAAAGTCAGATCTAATTTCTACCAAAATCTTTGGGCTACTGTGTTAGTGGCTGCAATAATCATTTAACTTTTGTGCTTCATTCTTACTAACACTAGTTAAGCTTCCATCATATAACCTCAATGAAAAATGATCTATGATATCACTGTTACTTAGAAACACCTTTGGTCATTGAATCAGTGCTTCTGGCAGGAGTTGGTTTCGGAACCTGCTTCATTGAGGCACTTACTGGCCTAACATGTTTAAAATATAAAGAGACTTGCTGTGTTAACTCAAGTGGGTAATAAGGACTGCTACCCTGGGATCCACTCCAAGAGTAGATTGCAAAATTGCAAAGGTGCAATCATACTCTGAGAGAAGTGAAGTAAACCTGTCATGTTAGAGGGGCCATCAGGAGGATTAAATGGGACCTCCAGAAAAAATCATGAATGATTCACTTCTTGATACATCAGGTTCAAACTCAGAAATGAAAATACATCAGTTTGAGTTGGCCCCTGCCCAGGATATATCCCTACATTTTTTAATCAAAATGGAAAATAAAATTTATTTCAAGTTCAACAAAATAAGTTAGATAAATACCCCAGCATACTGGGGAACTAACTTTCTTTCTTTCTTTCTCTGAAGATATATTTCACTATTGAGGTGTTTGTCTTGTTATCATGTTATCATATTATCAGGGGTCTATGTGGCCCTGCTCGAGCCTGGGGGTTGGACCAGGTGACCTCCAGAGGTCTCTTCCAATCTCAGTCATTCTGTGACTCTGTGCTACAATACAGGCCATTCTGCAGTGAACTGTTCTCCATCTCCTCTCTTCTACTTTATGTGAACTTACCTACTAATTAGAGGAAAACCTGAAAGCTATCAGTAGAATTGAGCCGTGAAAACAAAAAACCTCTAATTTAGCTGTTCTCGGCTTCTATCTATTTTTCCAGAAGGGCATGTTTCTCCTCTAAATTCTGTATCCAAATAAGGGCCTCAAGGCATGTCTTAGATATGCTGTAAGATCACAAGTGGCTCTCAAAAACTTAGTTACCCATCCTGGGTATCACTTGCATTAACAATTCTGTAATGTCATTTTTTATTTCTCCCAGATCAGTCTGGATCTAAATATCTCTTCAAGATAAACAAGTACTATAGGAGAGATTAAGGGCAACCTGTCATTAAATAGTTGACAGAATCATCGATTACTTGGCTATATCTATTACTTTTTCTTTGGTCAAAAGTTAAAAGTCAGTCATGAATGAAGTAGTTTTTTGACTACACAGACAAGAGTGGAAGGATGGTTTAAAGCTCCAAGTGGTCTTCTTCTCCACTCTGTGTAAGAGCAACTGGTTTATATCCACAACTCAGCACTTACCTACATTAATTTTTGCTCTCCAGTGACTTTACTGCCTACCTTTCCAAATCTTCCTTCAAATCGGAAGCACTCAAAGGTACTGAAAAATAATGTCATTATTTGCTTTTCTTAATTCTAGAGCAAAAGTATGGCTAACATTTAACCAAAGTCCTCTGACAAATGAAAATTTCTTTAGCATTTTATGTCTTTGAATATGTTTTTCTTTTTTTTTTTCTGGAGATAGTTGTTTAATAGGCTTTTCCACCTGGTGTTATTTCTCATTTATTGAGCATGATGTACAGCATATTGAAATCAGTAGAAGATTCATATTGACATCACAGGATTAATCCTCACTAGTGTGTAACTTCAGTTATTATTTTAAACTTGTGTGCCAACTAGCAACCTTATTACAAAAGATATTACATTGTGCAACCCATTTTGCAGTGTCTGAAAACATTAAATATGCAACTTCCTTACAAAGAATCTGGCACTGTGATTTCTGTATTTAATTATTTAGTATTTTTTTAATTCTGTAAGCAATTTTTGTAGAAAATAAATAATCACAGTTTATACTGAGCAGAATTGAGTCAGACCAGGCAATCATTAAAAAATTAATACATTGCTAAACCAAAGTCTCTTGTGTTAGTTTTTTGCCAAATTCTTCTTGGGGAATTCCTAGCTTTCAACTTTCTTCTGCTTTTTAACCTGTCAGGACAAATTTCAGAGATGTACACAAGCATAAACTGAAATGCCATTGCTATACACTACAAAGTTAGTCTCCTTACATTATCAAAGTAAAGTGAGTCTGAAAATTAGTCATAACATATATTTGCTTCAATGTACAAATACTTCGTATTTCCACTGTTCAAATGAAAAGATCCATAGTAATTATAAACTAGTTTCATAAAGTAGCATAGCTCTTTTAGGTTAGTAATGTGAAGCTCTGTTTCAGAACACTTTCAAGTAATATTTTCCCATGACATATCCTGCTCAGATACTGAAAAAAACCTATACTCTCAACAACATCTGATGTCAGTCAAATGGTATTGGATGTATTACTTCAGGTTGTAATCATATTTGCATTTTAAACTACAGTTACAGTATTAAATGGACTGCTGCTTTCTACGAAACAAGTAATTGCTGAATAATACAAATGTGAGGATATATAATAGACCATATAGTGTAGGCATTGTTTTAGAGCTCCTGTGTTAAATAGTGAAGATAATTCTATGGTTGGAGTTTAACTAATAGGAGAGGTACATCAAATAATCTATAAATTCAGTAGAGAGAAGTACCTAACTTAACTCCTATTTAAGGTAAATTAGTCAAGTCACAATCATACCTCTATAAATCCTTAGCATTAAAAAGCTGACTTCCTTTTCTTTGTATTGCTCAATTCTAGTTCACTTGTGTCTCACTCCTTAAAAAAAAACTAATTAAAAGTAATTCTGTATTTCCTTTCCCTTCCTTTTCCTCAAAATGTTAAAAAATGTGTATATTCATTTTAAAAAAAATGACTTAGGCAAGTAGTCTGGGAGAAGAAGGAAATCTCATTAACATGCATTAAAAACAAAGAAATAAAAAAAAAACCCTCAGCAAAAAAACCCTAGACTTCTAAAAAGCTACTGCCAGAAGTGGAAGAAATTGCTTTTCCCTAAGGGTGGATTTGCTGTTTAAGGCTTTTCTTCCTCCATCATTTCCTCTGCAAAGTGAAGACTATTTCACCATCAAAAGCAACACATAATATGTGATTTTCCTTTTTTGGCACTGTAGAATAGAAATTTTACTACCTTCCTGAAAATGTTCATGCTTTTACTTGGCTGCTTCTTTTTTCTTAAAGTTCTGAAAAGTTTCTCAGTGGCATGGAGCTTTTTTCCTGGAGTTTTTATGCTATGTAGGTAGCAAAATAGTAATGTAAAGATGTGGGAGCTTTCCTTATTTATCAAGAAGTTTTGATAATTTGTATTTTCTGGAGGTGCTCCGGAGGAAAACTGTGGTCAAAGTACTCACAAGATTTAATTTTATTGTTCAAAAAATAAAGTATGCTTTGTCTTTTCTATACTTGAAATAATTCATTTTGAAATTATACATCAAATAAGATGTTTGGATTCATAATACTCCAGTGACTTGGTACCTAAACTAACTGTAATCATTGGAGGTTATGGCATTAAGTCAGGCTGGGGAAGAATTAAGGACTAGATCCAAAACCAGGCTAGAGCAGAGGTATACTAAACACTACCAGAGTTTTACGCATAGGCCACCCCACTGACTTTGGAAGTGGTAATAACATATCTTATTAAGGTGCTGCACTCACATAGATGCAACCATAATGCTTTTGGGGTATGACCTAGATGAAATCCTTAGATTAGGTTCCATTGCAAAGAAATTTTAGGCTGCAGGGTGAAGTAACTAGAGGATCTGAGTATTACCTCTATTATGTGATAGATAGAACACAGAAGCTGCATAAGAAGGAATAAACACATTTCACAGCTGGGTGCAACCAAAACTTTAATAAGAGATACCTAACTAGACAACACTTAGAATGTACTCTAAAATAACATTATTATTTTTATTGTTTCTTGACTTTTAATTACCAATACAGCCCATTTGCTCCAATAAAACTTCCATGAACAATTTCGTCAATCTAAAGCTCTATAAAGCCTGCAGATTTGGCCAAATTTGGCCTAACGTGTCCCAGAGTGGTATTCACCCTATCATCTTAGAGTTCCACAGATGGATATTATTACCCAAGATTGCCATTCCAGGAACTCCTCTTAGTTAAAGGAGAAAAGTGGGGATCTCCAGGAAGGATTCAACTTTTATCCCAAAACAGACATGTAAAAGTAGCCAGATATATTGCATCCTAGAGCTGCCTTCTCTCTCTACCCTTCTCTGGTCCTAAATTAAATTCTTGTCTACACAGATTCAGCTTGGAAGCATGTTCTGGCACTTCTAGGGTGCATTTTATCTGATCTATCTTAGATGTCTTCTTCAGAGTGAGCTGAACCATGCCCTACAAGTACCTGCTTCACGCCATTGACTATAAACAAGATCTAAATGACTCCTGTAAGCAGCTATGTTTGGCCAGACGATTCCCATACACTGTCTAATGTAGAGCACATTGCTGGAGGCAGAGTTAGATTGTTTCAGAATAATGAATATCCCCAGTGGTTTATAACCACCTCCGGGGCTATATATAACTAAGCATTTGTTGAAGCTGTTTTGATATATGTTAGCAGCCAAACTGGCACTAAGATCAAGGGAGAGCAGAGATACCCTAAACCACATTTCATATTTCTACTTCTGGCCAGTCCTGAAAACAGGTCCCATTCATTGAATCCACACTTCATGAGATATACATCTGAACTCAGGATAAAGCTTTATTCAAACCCACATTTTGTCACGGGATAAATTCAGTGTTGTCTGCCAGCCATAAATTTGATGGCATTCCAGTCTGCAGAACACAAGGATGGTTTTGTGCATGTTTGGCCAAGTTAGATGTGAAAGTCTAGGCGATATAGACGTAACATATGTTTGTGGTACTTTGTGAGGTGAAGAGAAATTTTAAGGGAAATAAGACTGTCTTTTCACAGAATAGCTTTTGAGAACTATCAAAGAGCAGTCTAGACATTTGCTACTTTTTTTCATAATTTGGTAATGCTAAGCTGTTAAGGAAGCTTGAGATGGTAACGTAATGACTCTTAATAGGTTTTTTTTCTACTTCTCATCCCTCATTAACTTCATCCATAGATGTTAAAGCAGCATAAAAGAGAGCAGTTTCATCTTCATATTAGGCAGACAGAAAACAGAAGGCATCAGACTGTTTCTTAAGGATAACCAACAGGCCACTGGAAAATTCAGAATTACAGAACCTGTTTTTTTAAGCTCTAGGCCAGGTTTCTTTACATGAAACAGCACCCCTTACATTGGAACTAATATAAATTGTGTGCCCATGCATTCAAGCATGTCTAAATCATCAGGATGTTGACATGACAGCATTAAATTTTCCAGACTAAATTATATTCCATTTCCATTGCATGGTGTCTTAGAAGCTGGTAGAGAATATGTTCTCAGGCAATGAATTTACTTTCAATGACATGGAGATTGAATACATTCCTGAAAAGTTGTATCAGTCACGTGGGCAAGAAGATCCCAATGCTGGTAGTTGGCCTAAGTTGTTGCTGAATTGTTCTAATCAGTGCTCAATATATTGCATGACAGAATTTGATGCTGTAGGCTACATTCTGATTAATTTTTCCTTGATATTACATGTGTAGGCACAGATACAAAATAATATAATGTTGTGACTTGACTCTTCATTTTAGTTGGCAGTGTGCAAAAGCGAAAAGAGAATGAAAACCCAGCTAAAATTAAGTGCTTAGAAATGAGTAGTTAATGAAGAAATAAATAGGCGGCCAGTTGAGAGTATACTCTGTTACAAACAGGTAGAAAGATGACTACTCTCTGAAGAATGAAGTGATTCAAGTAAGAAATATAAGATATGAATCATCTGGTACACTGGTAATAAACTCAGAAGATTACCCAGTAAAAGAACAGAACTTAAATAAACGCCCTGTATTTACTGGGCCCCAAAGCTTTGGACTTAACAGCTCAAGAGCTTTGGATTTCACTTTTAGAGACTGCTGAACTAGTTAAAGTAAAGTTTGGAAAAACATATTTAAAGAACATTTAAAAAATGAGAGCTTGCATATGCCAAGCATTACTCCATGGAGACTTGGAAAGGCCAAGAAATAGGCTCTGCAGAGAGGCCACCTTGCACCATGGCTATAGCACACTGCCCCCAGGCTCTGCACACAGCCCAGGCACTGCCAGTGACAACTCCACCGATTCCAGTGTAAGAGTAATGTGAACTGGTTTTGGTCAGGACTATCATACTTCATTGCTTCCATGACTTACTCTTGTTTGAGATACAGTAAAGCAATCAGGAGATGTTAACTGTATTTCACTTGTCTATGTCCTGAAGAAGTTCAAGGGGGATGAACAGAGGATCCCCCTGTTCTCATATGCCTTCCATGTTACAAGGCTGTCATTAAAAAGTCATTCTGTCTAAGGTAACTTAAGATACAGCTACACTGTCTTTAAATTAGGCTTGCTTGCACAAGGTTTGATTTGAGATTTTAGAGCCAAGTTGCTTGAATATCTTTAACCATACAGTCTGCACAGCTAAGACTTGACAGGGGATGTTCTTGGCTTTCCCAGAGTAGAGTTAGCATATAACCCAATTCATGGGCAATGGAGTAATGAAGAACTTGTATGTGAGCTGTAAACTAACATGATAATATGGATGGACTCTTACTTCTTCTTTATCACTTTTAGTTTTATACATAATATCATTATGGAATGAAAATTTCAAAATCATAGATTTGTTATACAGAAGCTTTAGATACACTTTTCATCAGAGTTAAAATGTGTTTACTCTGTAGAACCCCAAATTTACAAAAAATATATTCTATGTCTTTGTATTGTAGAAACAACCTTTTTTGTCTAAACCAGAGAGCTTTCATCTGTATCAGCTTTAGACAGACCTAAACCAGATAAATTAATATGTGTAGCGTCTCCTTTTGTCCCTCAGCAATGTCATCCTTAATAGCCTGTTTATCTGCTTCTTGCCTTTCTTTAACATTGCCTCCTATACATTGTGCTCTGCAAATCCATCCACAAAAGCATCATCTTTTCTCCACTAAAGTTACTCAGTCTCTTCTGCTGTCAAGCCTAATGTCTGCAATTGCTTCCCTTACTCAGCCATGCCACACACAAGTACCTGTGGAAAGGGTACATAATGGTATCAGTGTTTCTCCTGCCAGGTTCTCCACCCTCTCCTTACTATTTCCTACCCTTCTTGATTTATGTTAGTCTTCTACATTGCTAGGTTAAAGATTGTGTCATTTACAGTATTGCTGACCTCAGACACTCAAAAGGAATGTGTTAGACCCTGAATAATAATGAGCTTGCTTTTAAAAATACATATTTGCATGATCATGTTTATACATTTTATTTGCCCTCTGCAATTTTACATGAGACTTCACAGTTAACGTTTTAACCACGAGGGCTAAGGTGGTTTGGGTTTTTTTTTTTTATATGAAAGCTGAGATTCTTATATACAAATATTACTCTGGGAGCTGAAGGTTAAAGAAAATATCGGATATCCCAAAAGCTGTGATTAAATTGAAATAAAGTATTTATTTGTATTGGGTACTCATCTGTTTGAATACTAAAGTTAAACTGCACTCTTATTTATCCTCCAGAATCCTAGAGCTCGAAGCTCTACTTTTGACTGAATTCTTTGTCTACTGATCAGGAGATGATAGATCCATAAAAGCTGAACCTCTGATTAAGTTCTCCACCCTTTGAGGCAGAGGAACAAATGCCAAGACTATCACCCTTTCAAAGTTATTCTGTACTTTTGCAATTAGATATCAAAGGAAGCATTCACAGCAGCTTACCAATCTTTCAACCTCTTACCACAGCTGAAACAAGAACTTGAAACTGGGTGTACAGAGAGAGAGAAAGAGGATTCCTAGCTAAAATTGAAGATGCATGAATATCCTGTTTTCAGCTGGGATAGAGTTAAGTGTCTTCCTAGTAGCTGATACAGTGCTGTGTTTTGAGTTCAGCATGACAAGGATGTTGATAACACTCTGATGTTTTCAGTTGTCACTAAGTAGTTGTTAGACTAAAAGTCAAGGATTTTTCAGCTTCTCCTGCCCAGCCGGCGAGAAGGCTGGAGGGGCACAAGAAGTTGGGAGGGGACACAGCCAGGGCAGCTGACCCCAACTGGCCCACGGGGTATTCCAGACCATGGGATGTCACATCTAGGAAACAAACTGGGGGGTGGAGGCGGGCGATTGCTGCTGGGGGACTAACTGGGTGTCGATCGGTAACTGGTGAGCAATTGCGCTGTGCATCAGTTGCATATTCCAATTCTTTTATTATTTCTATTGTCATTTTATTTGTGTTATCATTATCGTTATCAGTTTCTTCTTTTCTGTTCTATTAAATTGGTCTTATCTCAACCTATGAGTTTTACTTTTTCCTTCTGCTTCCCTCCCCATCCCATTGGGTGGGGGGAAGTGAATGAGCAGCTGTGTGGTGCTTAGTAGCTGACTGGGGTTAAACCACAACAATGAAAATCCTGTGATGCAGATCTCTGAGGGAGGACTGACAGGTGGACCTGGACCTTAGACGTGATATGAAAATACTGTTGTATCTGGAGACAATGAGAGTAAATGGGAAAACAAATAGCTCACATGCCTAATTCCCACCCATCCAAATGACAACCACAAATAATTAAAAGTGAAATTTAGAATTTTCCTTCAAGTTTGTCAGACTAATCCCAAGTCTTTCAACTACTTATGCCTATGATTAATATAAGTAATAATACTGTCACAGAAAAACTTACAGGAAAATCAATGTACCAGGTTTAATGTGATTGAAAATGTTCCAAATTTTGTAAAATACATTTAGGTCCTTGTATTTAGGACCTTGTTGCATTTGCTGCATTATGCAGCAAAGGTTAGTGGGGGATGTCTACGGGGATGTAAAGCAATAGACTAAGTAATTCCAAACAAAAATCAAAATGAAAAATGGTGAAAGTCCTTAAAATCACCCCAGCTCTTGAGCTGTGCAAAGAAAACATCTTGTCAAGCACTCTAGATGCAACTCTGGCATAAGAACCTACACATTATCATGCATGATGAACAGTGAAGAAGTTTGCAGTAGTAGAAAGAACATCTTTATGTACTTTTCTGAGAAGAATGGCTAGCTGATGTTTTAAATGATGATATGACAAAATGATTAGATTGAGTGGAGGAAAGTTAATTCCAATATCTGGCAGTGGAATGTAATTTCAATTCAACAGCAGCAGTCCTCTTGTAAGATTTGACCAAAGGGCTGTACTTGATAAAGATCAAAGGATGGTGGGCTAGGCTGTGGAAATATAGTAGATAAAATTCCATATCTAAATGAGCAGCATCTGTCACTTTCAGCTTTTTGGCCTCCTTTCATTTAATCTAAAATACAGCTGCAAAGATTTTCTATCTTGCTCTTTCCTTATTTCCTTACATATTAAGTCCAAGCTTCACTTCCTCACTTTCAAAACACTTTACAGGTCCACTCCTGATTACACCACTGCCCTCTTCACCTCCTCCTGCTCTCTGCAGCCTGCCAGCTCTCCTTTTCTGACTGCTCTCTTTGTCTTCCAAATTTTGCACCTTTTTTACTAGGCCACCCTGTAGCTCTGGAACAGCCCTTTGATTATTCCAGGCCAAACTCAGTTCCTCTGCTGCCCTCAAACCCTTCTTTAAAAATCTCTCACATTGATGGTTTGGTATGTCAGGGAACCGACTTTCTTCCCTTCAGTTGATGTATAAAGGGATAACTTCCACGTGTAATTTCTGGCAGCCCACATCCACATAGGAAAGAAGAGGAGATAATGAGCCAGATTTCATGAATGAAAGTTTACGGGGTCTCAGTACTTAGTAAACCAACACAGCTCAGGAATGGAAGCAACTAAATGATTTTAAACATGTGGAGTTAAAACAAGCTGAAAGGATGTAGGGACACTTTTACTCAGTTTGTTTCAGTCTTGATTTTATTTAATTTAAACCATAACTTACTTTGAAGCCAGCATAAACCACTCTGATCAATATAAAGGTGACTTATAGCAGCTTGTGTGGATTAATAAATTACTCTTTTTTAGCACTTTTCATCAGTGCATGTGAGAGCACTTTACAGGGAATACATCTGGACTGTTCCCACTTTGAAGAAGGGGAGACTGAAGTACAGAGAGTTGAGATCCATTTCCAAGGACACAACAGTCAGTAACAGAAAGGTAGAAATAAATCCAGGTCCTCTGAATTCCAGTTTTGAGGTCTATGCCCTACAGCATGTGGCCAACTGCCTGTTGTACCCTACTTCCTAGCAAAGCTTTGTAACTGTAGTAGGTAATCAGAGAAAAAAATTCAGCGGTCAAACCACATGGTCAGTTTTCCTATCCTCAGATTAAAAGATGTTTATGAACTGGATGATAGTCTTCTGAAGTGAAGCACACAAAAGCTTTTCCCTCTTTTTTTTTTTTCTTCTTTTTTTATCTCTTTTTTTTTTCCCCCAACTAACTGAATTCACATTTTTGTTACATCTGGGTAAGTAAATCTCCTAAATGGGTTCTTTCCTCTAAGAATGAAAAAGAAGTCAGAAACATTTCCTCATAAAATGTTAAAAAAAAAAAAAATCCTCTTCTTCAAGAGTGAAGAATCATTGTCTCCAGTTAGTGGATCATGCCCATTGCTTTCTAGTTCACCTGGCTGGGTTCAGCAGGAAAATAGGTTTGATTTGAACACTTGTGGAGCCACTAAGAAAAAAAATCTCTTTGGAAAATGAGAAAATCAGGTAATGCTTAAATTCTGCACTCACTTGTATTCATTTATGAATTCCAGTAACATGGGCAGAAGACTGAAATAAAAACACCCATTTTAGACAGCTATAAATAAGCTGGAAATGCAGTCTTGCCGACAGAAAGAGCTCATGGGGCTCTTTATTTTTGGTTTGCTACTGAAGAGAAGCTCTTGCCTTTCACATATGCTTTACAATGAAACTGTGTTCAGGCTAGATAGTGCTATAACATCAATATATATATTTGGAAAAGAAAACTTGCGAAACACATATGAACAATTTCCTTTGTTTAATACGGACGGTTGTGTTGGGATCTCCTATGAGATTGGTTGTTTGATTCAGAAAATGAATAAAAACACGACCTTTTAAGAACCAAAGGTTAATCTAACAAAACAGCATCCAGAGGAGATGTTATAACTACTCAGAAGCCCCACAGAATAGCCTGAGGCAATAACTCCCAAACAGTGAAGAGAGTTGCCCAAGTAGGATAAAACTTTTTATTTTTGATAAAAAATATATTCCTAACTGGAATATAGACTTTAAGTCAAGGTTACATATACCATCAGTAAATTGCATATAGGTTCTGTGTTTAGGTCCTCCAGATTCTCAGGCACTCTGGGAACAAAACCTAGCCATTCTGAGACTTTCAGATTTTTATTAAATTTAAAAGGAACATAAATAGTTCAGTCTACCTTGTGTTTTTTACTTTGATGTCAAAGATGTAGTTACTTTTTGCTGTTGAATGGTAGTTTGTAGATTATGCAATTCATACAATAATTCACACAGAGCACTGTGCAAAGTCCCTGTAAAAATTGAACAAATCAGAGTGCAAGTACAACAGGTAAATCCAGTGGATTATATTTTTTACTAATGTTAATTAATTATATTTTAATTAATGTTTAACAATATTAAAACCTTGTGATTCTGGAACACAATAACACTGGTTTTGGTAGTGTGATGATATCAGCTAACAACCTTGTCCTCCCAAACAATCAAGCAGAGATTATGAATGAGGATAGTGTACAGTTTCCTCAGATACTTCTTAAAATTGTGATGGTATTTCCTTATATATATATATATTTTTTAGGGTGCTCAGAAGGTTTTCTTTGTAGCCATAGGTGGGTGTTCTGCACAGATTTTCTACAGAGGTAAATTCTGTTACTGTAGAATCCTAAAATATTGATGATTGTTGCAGGATCTGATATATGCAGACAGAACAGAAACTGTACATAATTTGGGGCTAAATATGTGTTTTTTGAATGCTTATAATATGATTTTGCGGCCTGAAATTTTCTGGATAAAACTTAAAAATTAAAGTTTTCCTCTGCACCTGAGGTTAAAAAATCAAAACCTACATGAAGTTAACCTAGAATTTCCTTTGTGTAGCACAAAAAATTGCATAGATCCCATCTCTGTCCAGCAACACTTTGCAAGCTATTTTATTACTAAGAAACCCAGTAGTTTCCAGTCAATATTTTTTTCACAATGGTGCATTTTATAGCCAGGCTGCTTCCAACCCTGCATGAGTTACCTCCAGCTGGAAGAGTGCCACTGCACTCCTGAGTCTTCTTGCCCTTCTTCAGCTATTGACTGGATACTTTTAAAACCTGCCGCTATAGACTGCGATGGAAAAGAAGACATTGGCAAAATGATTAAATCTAAGTAAAGGAACAGATGTTTGCTCTCTGGAAAAGACTAATCATTTTGGATTGGGTAAACCAATTATTTTGTTTTTCAGTTTTGGCTTGACTGCTGTTCTTCATGATTAGTCCTTCTATGTTTTACTTCCATAAGTAAAAAATTTTACTTCCTCACAGATGTTGACAGGAAGTATCAAAACATGAATATATCCTGCTATTTCTAGCAAATCTGTATTAAACACCCGATTTCCCAACTTTTCTTTTTCCTTTCCTTTTTCATTTTTTTCCTTTCCTTTTTTTCCTTTTTACCTTTTCTTTTTTCCTTTTCCTTTTCTTTTTCCTTGTCTTTTTTCTTTTTCTGTTTCTTAGTGAAAATACAGCAATTATCACTGGCTGCTTTAAATCAGTCTCTTTAAATCAGTTTCTCTAAGAACTGCTTAAGACAGTACTGGTGAATGTAAATGTAAAAACTTTATTAATTACCTGCAATATGTAATTTGACTTTCAGAATTCTTCTTAGTAAGTACTTAATTTTGAATGTCCAAGAATAGTAATGCAAATTATTTCTAGTACCTTTCCCAGTCTGCAACATCATATTGCATATCTGGGTCCATTAATGTTTAACAGTGTTAGTATATAGTGTTAGTGTGTAACTATATACAAACATATACTAAAAGTCTTAGTATATAACTTTTAAGAGCATCCAAATGACTCATGATAGACAAACTTGAATGAATGCTAAAGCTGAGCACTGAAAATTCTTGAGAAAAAAAGTACTTCAGTTTCTAGTTTAACTTACATAAAAAGATATACTAAGCAGCATATAATAAGGGAATTGGGCATAGGATTTGGAAATGCTAGGAAAAAAACATTCTTTTTGTGTGTCCCATATTCATTCTTCCTCAGTTGTGTGTGTCATTTAAGGCATTTGGAAATAAGGCCATCTAAACAACTTGGACTTGTTAAGAATGCATTTACTTCTATCGTGGTTTAACCCCAGCCAGCAACTAAATACCACGCAGCCACTCACCCACTCTGCCCCCCCACCCAGTGGGATGGGGGAGAAAATCAGGAAAAGAAGTAAAACTCATGGGTTGAGATTAGAACGGTTTAATAGAACAGAAACAAAGAAAGTAATAATGATAATGATAACACTACTAAAATGACAACAGTAACAGTAAAAGGATTGGAATGTACAAATGATGCACAGTACATCTTGCTCACCACCCACTGATCAACACCCAGTTAGTCCCCCAGCGGTGATCCCCACCCCCACAGCACCCAGTTATTTCCTGAATGTGACGTCCCATGGTCTGGAATACCCCTTTGGCCAGTTGGGGTCAGCTGCCCTGGCTGTGTCCCCTCCCAACTTCTTGTGCCCCTCCAGCCTTCTCACTGGCTGGGCATGAGAAGCTGAAAAATCCTTGACTTTAGACTAAACATTACTTAGCAACAACTGAAAACATCAGAGTGTTATCAACATTCTTCTGATACTGAACTCAAAACATAGCACAGTACCAGCTACTAGGAAGACACTTTATCCCAGCTGAAGCCAGGACAACTTCACAGAAATATTCCTGAAGAAATTGAGAAAATGGGAAGTGTTTTGCCTTTGGAAGTGAAAAATAGCACCTAGTATGCAAAGTGGTTGTATATTTATTGTTGAAAAATCAAGATAGATGGAGCACAGCTTTCCTGTACCTTTGGAAATAGCTCATTTACTGTGTTTTTGGGCTTATAAAATGCACTCTGTTTCTCTCTCCATTACTTTCTGGAGAGATATAAATCATGCTGAAATGCAGTTCTTATGCCTAAGTAACATTTAGGGCCATTAGCCTTCCACTATATTTAACTTTCTCATCAGCAGGAAGGGGGCAAATGCATATGGCTGCTCCTTTTTTAATTAGCTACCCAAGTGAGTTAGTGCCTGTGAAAGAAAACCAGACAGAGAGGAGAGTGAGGACCTCTATTTACAGGTAAAAAAAGGCTTCATGCAGCTCCAGGACCCATCCTATGGAGTGGTGTACCCGGTCTTCCAACACCACAGATAACAGGGATACAAAGAGCTGGTGGAAATAGTAAGAATTTCATTTATAGCTTTACCATCTTTCTGTATGAAGCCCATAGCACATCTTTAAAACATTTGCCAGTCTGTTAGATTCAGTTGAAGTTGGTCAATATATTTCAGAGCTATTTAGAGGGCACATAGGTAGACAGAAACATAGAAATATCTCTTCTGTTTCCTTAGAAATCAGCCTAAAAACAGGAGCTGAAGTTGCATTCCTTATTTTTTCTGTTGTTTCAAAATAAGTGACCTATCTATCAGAAATGCTTGAGTAGATAGCAACCTTCCTTATATCAGAAATGTGGTGCTTGAGGAAAAAGAATAAGAAATACTTTTGAAGCTGTTGAATATCTACTTTAAAAGAAAGTCCCTGTTTACCATCCACAGTTAAAGAACTAAACCTACCAGTGTAGTCAAACTAATTGCCTGGGATTTAATGTACCACTAATGCTTTTAATTGTGTAGATATTCCTATCTGCCACATGTCTTTTGTCGTCTTCTCCTGGGACTCCTGGGATAATATTTGTTTCAGCTTTCAATATGCTGTGTAGTTTTGAAACAGGTTATTATGCTTTTTCTGCAGCTATATCAATAAATCCTTTACATTAGCACTACAACAAAAAAAACTTCAGGAAAAAGCTTTATGGTTCCACAAAACAAACAGCAAAGTGAGGTTCAAAAAACAGACATGTTAGAATAAATCACTTGCTGTGTTACCTTAAGCAAGCTACTGTCATTTGTTCCTCTCTAAAATGGGGATAATGATAAAGGTAAAGTGCATTGGGATTTACAGATGAAGTGAAAGAAAAAAAAGTAATGCATTATTATGAACACGTTTATTCAACTGAATATTGTTTAATGATCATAAAAAGTCATAGAAGATGTTATGAAAGGAAGTTTGTCCCTTCTGCCACTACCATCACTATAGGCATACCAGACTCAGCAAGCTGGTTGAAAAATTGAAGTATCAAATAAATGAAAGGTCTTGCATTGCACAGTTTTGTGAAGATTAAAAAGTTTTGGTCCTTCCAGCAAGTAGGAGAACAGTTTAATAATCCAGTATCATGGTGGGTTGACCCTGGCCGGATACCAGGTACCCACCAAGGGCACTCTATCACTCCCCTCCTCAGCTGGGCAGGGGAGAGAAAATATAATGAAAGGCTCATGGGTTGAAATAAGGAGAGGGAAAGATCACTCACTAATTACCATCATGGGCAAACCAGACTTGACTTGGGGAAAATTAACTTAATTTATTACCAAACAACCAGAATAGGGTAATGAGAAATAAAACCAAATTGTAAAACATCTTGCCCCCACCCCTCCCTTCTTCCTGTCTTGACTCCACTCCCAATTTTCTCTCCCTCCTCCCCAGAGCAGTGCAGGGGGATGGGGAATGGGGGTTGGGGTCAGTTCATCACACCTT
>JANZLQ010000005.1:9936413-9993274 GCA_026212715.1 Elanus axillaris
CTCCCCCGTGGACCTCCCTGGGCTGCAGGGGGACAGCCTGCCTCACCATGGTCTTCATCACCACGGGCTGCAGGGGACTCTGCTCCGGCGCCTGGAGCATCTCCTCCTCCTTCTGCACTGACCTGGGGGTCTGCGGGGCTGTTTCTCTCACATGTTCTCACTTCTCTCTCTGGCTGTGGTTGCTGTTGCACAGCAACTTTTACCTCTTCTTAACTCTGTTCTCCCAGAGGCACTACTACCAGAGGCACTACCACTGTTGCTGATGGGCTCGGCCTTGGCCAGCAGTGGGTCCATCTTGGAGCCGGCTGGCATTGGCTCTGTCAGATATGGGGGAAGCTTCTGGCAGCTTCTCACAGAAGCCGCCCCTGTAGCCCCCCCCTCACTACCAAAACCTCGCCACACAAACCCAATAAAATATTATTGCCTTTTGACCATGTGTTCCATTGAAACTGCAAAGAATAACACAGGTAGCCTTACTAGAATAAGCTTTTATTATTCATACCGATAAATTGGAATAGATCTGAACTCTGTGATCTGAATGTGAGATGGAAGGCTAATCCTTTTGCCATATGGTCTGGAAACACTGTTACCCTTACAGTCTCAGATGTTGGTCTCAACTGATCATTATGGTTGTGCAATATAGAGTATCCCCTGTGGCTCATTAATTAGTGTAGAGGTTAGAGACATAACTGAACTGTTATTAAAACAAAAGACTTGAGAATTGCCCAAGTAATATCTAAAAGAGAGATCTGGAAGGAATAAGTGCCTTCTGAAAGAATTGGTAATAGTATCTAACAACTTGAGAACCATTAGAAAGAATAATGTTCTCTGCTAGGAAAACAAGTGGGAACAATTTTCCACAATTTGGCAAACAGTCATTAATTACACTGAAGAGACAGGAAATATAGAATAGACTTTTAACTTTATATGGCTTATACTGTGGTAGCTTAAGGATAAATTGTTTAAACAACTTTAAGAATTGGAACTTAATGAATAGGGGGAAAATGGTTTGTGCCTAGGGTAAACTTGACAGCACAGAATACTGGGGCCTCTGCTGACTTATCAAGCAGACTTGCAGAAGAGAATATAGAAAGATTTTTTGCAATGTTAATTTCTTGACAGGTGACTATTAGAGGATTTTGTATCTATATTATTAAGCACTCTCCACTTACTAATCTTTCTGTTCTATATGAGTCTAAAAGTGATTCCTTTGCCTCATAAGCTACTGCACTGTCTTCAACAATGAACTGTGAATAGATATTATTCAGTGGAGTATCAAATACCAGAGATATTACTTATAGCCCAAAATTTATTTTAGCTTGATTCTATTTTAGGAATAGAACTGAACTTCCACTCCAGGATGAAACTTTCCCCACATTTGACTTCGAAGTTTTTAGTTGGAAAAAAAAAATCACTAATGTATTATAGGAATAGTAATCTTTGCAACGGCCTTGGAAAGTAGCATTTAGTATAATGACATTTTTATATGTTTCCAAAGATGAAGAAGAGAAGAAAGCCTGTTAAGTAAGAAGCCTTGCAGGATAAATGTATGCTTTTTAGTGAGTTATTCCAAATAGGCCTTCTTGCAACCCTGCAAACTAAGGTATTCAGTAAACTTTGTTCTTATCTATGAAGGTAAACATTATCCTAAATACTTCTAGCATTAGGACTTTAAATAATAACTGCAAAAAGCCTTCCAAACACCTTAGAAAAACAAACCATAGAGCAGAAGACAATTTGAGGTAGGAATTCTTAAAACACACTCACAAAACATTCCATACATTTCGAGGATTATACATGGAATTTATCTAGTACACATGCAAAAAATTCTACAGCTGAGTCACAAAGAAATATGCTTTTCTCACTCAAAGCGACACTTTTACACTTTACATATATTGGTAATGTTTCCTTTAAATCATCAATTAATAATTCAAATTTTTTTTCATTTTTATGTCCAATGATTGCAAGTGTCTTTATGATTATTTCATAGTAGTATCAATAATGATGGCAGTTTTATACTACCATTACATAATGATCCAGGAAATACTGCTATCAGTGGCTAACCTCCAGTATGTGCCATGAACATCATAACCTTATTACATTTTAATGAGGATTATTTCTAACACTTTTTTTCTGTTCAGATTGCTTTGAGAAAGGCAAAGGGATATGAAGGCCCTTATAATCTTCCCATTAGCATCACAGATAACAGTGTGTTCAGATTTGATTGTGGGACACGGGTGAGCCTTTGTGGTTGCAGATCTTCTTTTCCTAATCAGATTAAGGATATGTTTGTCTCGATTTTTGTTAGTGTTGAAATAGGAGAAGTAGGAGAACTGTACATAGTGAAAGCTTTGTACTTTCTAATGATGATGTCCACCTGAAACTCACTTCTCATTGAATTAATCACTGCAGTGACAAATAATTTGAACAGATATTTATTTAGAAAATGTTGAGCCAGATTCTTAAAAGTATCTTGATAGCCAGCTTCATTTTTACGTATTTAGGAAGGATGGAGTGTCCCATTAAGTGCCCATTTACTTTATTAGTTATGTAAATAGATTTTTCTAGTTTGTAGCACAGAGAAGCAAGCCAGGAAGACAAAACAAGGAGAAACAGTCAAAAAGAGATGATGTGACTCTCACAAATATTAGTGAGTGACTGAATCAGGAACTACACAAAAATGTTTTTCTCTTCAACAAACTGCCTTGTGATTTTTTTCATAGTCTTATTGCTAATGTAGCCCTCTCAGCAATGCCCAGTAAGTTCATAGAGCTACATGTTTACCCTAATTTGTAGTTGTAAGCTGTATACTGGGATAACAATAAGACCATAAGATGGGTACTAGCAGCAGGTAAACTGATTACATCCCACTCAATGTTACCAGGTGTATAGTTATTTGTTCCAATTAAGTGTAGGCATCTGAGACATTTCACTTAGGACCCGTTTCCCAAAGCTGTTTCTATAATCAGTGGAGAGATGCAAACCCTTTCCATGGCAATTTAGGCTGAATCTCTGGCAGGTCGTTAAATCCACCTATTAGCCATACTGTCTTCTCAAGGTGCCTGATTCTGTTCCCAGAGCATGGATGAACCTAGGGTGGGTCAGCTGTTAAATTCGCACCTGCAGCTGGAGGAATTAATCCTGCCCTCAGTGTCCATAGCAACTGTATGCTGAGACTCTGCAGGTGGGACATGGAAAGGACAGGTAGCTGAAGTCTCCTAGAGTGTTTGGGTGGAGAATCTTCTTCTCATGTTTGTCCCACAGCGTGATAGCTCACTGCGGTAACTATAACCAAAATGCCAACCAAGTGTAACACGGACATGATATATACTCATCCAGGGAAGAAAATTCTTCCTATTTCACTTATTTCCAGAAGATTTTCCTATTTTACTGATTTCCAGATTTCCCAAAGAACAACTGTCCTCGCTCTTGGCATTGGAGTTGTGCCTTCCTATTTACCCAAAAACTTATGAGCACAATAACAATAATTACCAGCTCATATTTGCTTTTAATACTTTTGTAGGTATTCTAGATACACAGCAAATTCAAGGACTTGTCCTTAAAGGAAAATATTCCTGCTGCTTAGATCCCTATTCTGCTGCTACAGTATATTTAAGCATGTGTTTTTATACAACCCAGCTGCAAGTACATCAAGTATCATGAAGCTGGGGGTATATTTTTGAAAAATTATTTTTATTTGATAAGAAAATGAATTTTAGAAGATTTTACAACCTGATTTTTCAGTCTGTGAACATTTGAATAATGTAACAGGAAAATACCGTTTGGATTGATCAGCTTCCAGTCTGTAAAATTTTGGTAAGTGTCTAGCTTTAAATGTCAGCAGTTTGTAATGGCAATTAATACAACTATTTGGAAGATGGAGAAAAATGATGAAATAACAGAAAAGACCAAGTTTATTTTGAAAGGAGAACTAATAATAGAGTCAGCTAGATCTGATACTTTATTCTACAAAGAACAGACACACTGTTCTGATTCTCTGAACAAAGGAAGATTTGAACAGTCATTCCTGTGTTTGTGTTTCTATGCCTCTCTTTGAAGGCTCATGTCTCTTTGTTTAGAAGGTGGTACCTATATGATGGGTTTCTGTCATACTTGTGATCCTGGCTTATGCTTTAGAACTTCACCTGAAGTCAAGAACCTTGCAAGGACCTTAAAACATTCATGCCCATATTTGGTGTAATGAGCCTAATTTGTCACTGGAAATGTTTGGGAACTGTTGGTCACTTCCTTAGCTGTCACAGTCTGACCTGTGGCCATTCTATACTACATTTGAATATATGATTTTGAATGAAACTCAGGTAAGAGACTACTTGGTACAGAATAAATGACATTTCAGGGAAAAAATAACCTCTTGTGTAATACAAGCTTTAGTAAATTAAACAACAAATTTGATTTTAAATCTCTTATCTGTTAATAACTGGGAGGAGACATCTAATTCATGCAGCTAAATTTACCAGGAAAATGAAGTGTCACCAAAGTCTTTAAATCTTTGAACTGTATTAACCATTAGTTTGAACTATGTTAACCATTACTTGTATAAACCAAATGATGTGGCTTGTAGCACCATGCAAGAGAATTTCTGCTGTATCTCTTTATATAGTATGGCACAAGCCAAATGTAACCACGTAATTATTAGTTATGGAAAATATGTACTAACTTGATCCAAGGAGCAAACATTTCCAATGTTTGCACAACAAATAAACATCTGGTCTCCAAACAGGCTGAAGCCAGTTGAGAAAACATCCCCCTTTAACATTTTATTATTTTCTCCAAAATCCCCTGTAAATTTTTGTTCATTACTTTCACTAAACACTCAGCTGAACCAACAGCTGCTACAAGCTGAAGTGTGCATACACTTTTAAGGGCAATTCACTGCTGGTGGCACTGAACAACAGTGTTTCTCCAATAGCAAAAGGGAGTAGGGAAGATTGGTCTTCTCTGCCCACCAGTTCTGCAAAGGCCTTCAATTAGCAGAAGCATATAGATCCTCAGCTGTTTGAAGGCTGTGGCAAATTGTAACAACTTGGCATTGAGGACTTGGCATTGCAGACTTGGCATTAGATGTATGCTGTCAAGTATAAAAGGTACAGGCATATGGTAAGCACTCAAATATCTGATGCTTAAGGGTATGGGAAGCAACTATGCAGAATTGGTAGCAGATGTTCCTTCCGGATGCATGTGTATTTAGGTCCTATGGAAAGACCCACAGCTTTAATGACAACTACTAACATTTAAGCTATACAACTTTCCATAAATTCTACCTCACCTGTAGAGCTTTCTGTGTAATCCAGCCATTTCCTCAATATTCAAGGCAGTCTTGTCCTTTCTTTATATTTATATACTTAGACAGCTACAGAGAAGGTCATAAAGCTGATCTGATTCTTTCTTAATAAAAGAGTTGGGTGATGTAATTAAATTGTCCATTTATATTTTCTTCTTTAAAACGTCAAATCAGTGACAAGGATCTGTAGAAAAAGTTTTGGAAATTTAGAGTGCGTGGCTCGCTTTTAGGGTAAAATACCTCCAGTTGGAAAAGTGTCCTATGAAGGAATAAAATTACTTCAAAAGTCCTGTGTTACTGTTTTCATTATTTCAGAAATGCAAATATAAACAACCCTGATTCATTCATTCTGGTCTTCTTTCACAATATATGTGTTCTCTTTTACCCATTCACTCGTCTAAGCAATTTGATTTTTTTAAATTTTTTTTTAAGAATATGTTCTACATATTCTATATAGTTTTCTTGTCTTGGTCTCTTTATAGCCCCTTTTCACTGTTGTTTTTCAAGGAAGTTATCTTCTAAATAGAAGAACTTTATTTGAAAGGAGGCTAAGGCTAATAGGGATTGAAACACAGCAAGAAGCCATCTATTTGTGGGTAACTGGCAGGTCAATGACATTTTTTAGGACCTGACCTTGCAGTTGCTGCAAAGATGACCTATCGCAACAAACTCCAAAATTTTGTCCAAAAGTACTCCAATCATTTTTGCTTGTTTGTCTCCTTAATATAGCAGCTTTTATTATACAATTCTTACTAGATATCCTAAAAGCAATGATACTAATTTGCACCTAGATATGAGATGATATAACATGAGGACAGGTTACAGTGGGAACGACAGACTTAAAAAGACTCGGGAAAAAATTGCAAGGTGATTCAGAAATTTTATTCTGATTCACATGAAGTTTTAATACACAACAGCAGGTCATTTCTTCCAAGGTTTGGGGCAGATAGCATAACTGGATTTGTTAGACTAAGTATATACAAAAGTATTTGCTTCTAAAGTGACCAGCAAAGCCTAAAGACAGGAAAGTACTCATCCTGAGCATTTTTTACCACATTCCAAAATGGATGGATCAAAATTCTTTCAAATAAACAGAAAGATTCACAATGATTTTAGTGTCTTTGTATTGAGATCATAAAAACTTAGCAGCAGGGTAAGTATAGGTCACAAAAGGTACTTCTTCTCAAGTTATCCAGTATCAAGAGGTTTATTCCGGGCCTGTGTTTCCTCTTTTTCTCACACATTCTCTCAAACAGTTGCCTACTTTCTTCCAAAACTTTGGCCTTTTTCCCTGCCTTCCTACCTTAACCAGTGCTTGACACACTTCTTGTTTTGTTTCCTCAGCGTGGTCCACAACATAACTTTTTCCATTACGCTTGCTCAAGGACCCTACCACCTTTCTAAATCTTAGTCACACAATTAACTAAGTCACACATAGGGCAACATCTGACCCACACAACATGTCCTGTGGTATAGTCTTAGTTCGATTGCATATACAGTGGTGACCAACACATGTAAAACTGGGGAAAACCAAAAGGACAAAAGAGTCGATACATATTTAAAAATAGAGATAAGTGAAAGAACTACAGTTATTTGTCGTGATGAAGGGGAAAGTATTACACTCTTACTGGATAATGCAAAATGCATTGAAATAAGTGGGAAGATTCCCAATTTACAATAAAATATTACTTATCAGTGTGAAAAAATCTCTGTAAAGTTTTAAAGAACAAGGATTATCTCTAATAACTGAATTATTTTATAATGCAATAGCTATGCTGAATATATTTTATATGAATAAGGTTGATTTTTTACTTTCCATGAATATTCAAAACTTATCAAGACTGAAATGAAAGCCTGCTATAACACCAATTTGTCCATTTGAAGATTAATGGACTTGAGTCTAAATGGCTGGTTACTGATCATGACCATAAATCATCTTTTCCAGCCCTTACAGTTGTTATAAAGTTGCCAGTATTTAGGGGGGAAAAAAAAAAAAAAGACTTCTTTTAAAAACAGAAATACAGTGTATGGAATGACAGGTTGCAAAGATTTACAGCTGGAGGGAGAAAAAACGCAAAGTTCTTAGCATGGTAGTGTGCCATTTTTGTTACACTTTGACCAGAAAACTGTAGAAAAGGATCAAATGTGAAGGCTCTTATTTGGCACAAACACATGCGTTGATTTGCTTTTCCCTTGTGTTAATTGTGAGACAAATCCTACTCTGTCCAGCACATGCATGTTTATTCCTCATCTGAACGTGATACTCATGAAACATTTTATACAGAGATTGAAGGAACCCAGTTCCCAATGTTTCCTGATAAAAATAATTCAGCTTTCAGGTGATAACATACATTCTGTAGCATATAGTGTGTGCTAGACAGGAGGTGTCTTGCTATTTCTTTACTTGCTGCATTTTGCCTTGCTCATGAGAATCGACGCACCTTCTACCTGAAGATGATCCTGCTCCTCTATGCAATAGAATTTCCTGTCCTCTCCAAATTGTGAAAATCTAATTAAAAACCAAACCAACCAACCAACCAACCAAACAAACAAACAACAAAAAAAAAAAAAACACCAAACCCCAGCATTTGGTATGTAGGTTTTGATTTTGGGGGTTGGGTTTTGGGGGTTTGTTTTGGCTTGCTTTGTTTTGTTTTGTTTTGTTTTCTGTAAACATACATCAGGATTGAATCCCTACACTCCAGAGATTATTAAGGAACTAACATTTCTCCATGGACCTAATTGGCTACTGTAAGAAAGAAAAACTACTCAAGAGAAAAATGGAATAATTTCTTTGGCAAGATCAAACATGTTATTCTGTATTTCCTCTGACTCTAAGTGAAAAACTTTTAAATAGGCATGAGAACATATAGCATTTTTATTACTCTTCACAGCTTATCCTTTGATATTTTTTCTTGTGTGTTAGTATGATGTAATCAGATTGGAAATTTCAGTCTTTGCAGAATCTGTGCTTAAAATATGGCTATGACAAAATGAGAAGCAACACTATAAAAGTTTTAGTTTGGCAGAAATAAGATGGTATTTTAATGTATCCTTTTAATGGCTAAGTAATGGAATTTTCATGTTTAAAATTCTGAGTGGCAAGAAGATGGTGAATACTGACTGTTCACCTTCTCTTCCACTAAGAAAACTAGGGAACATCAAACATACTGAAAGAAAAAGGGAACAAACAAACACAAGTGTTGTCTCTGGAACCACAATGATGTATTTTCATTATACCTCAAAACTACATTTCTTGCTTTTTCTGCTCCTAGATCTTTCCAGTGATTTAGCATTAGGCAGAGATAGATATCTGAGGGGAATTATTGTTTCCTATTTGTACTGCTGATTTTGTGCTTGTATTTTCTCTCAGTGGTTATTGAAACCCATGGGTATTTTCTTCCATTCAAACAGCCTACTACAAGCTCCTCTCTGGACTAGTGACACAGCACTTGCAGCCAGAGGGCCCTCTGTACGTAAGTTAGGCAACAAGGATTTCTCTAATTCACCTTCCCTGTTCATCCCCCAGCTGCATGCTGTCGTACTGTGAGTCTCCTCCATGGAAACAGAGCGTGTTATCTGCACTAGACCTAGCACAGAATTTCCATAAGAATTAAATCCAAACTTTCAGCTGTAGAAACACAGCCTTTTATAAATTGACTTAAAAATAAATAATCCGTAGGACTTGTCTTTCCTGATTTTTTGGCAAAGGTGTAAGTATCAAAATCACTACGTCACTTGTGTGTACTGGGTAGGAGACTTGGCTTGTTAGTCAGTGCACAAAGGAATTCAAATGATGTGTTTGCTACCCTGCACCTCACCCAGGTTTTTGTAGCAGCAGTAGGTTTGTATCCTGGGG
The DNA here is from genome assembly GCA_026212715.1 of Elanus axillaris. Classification (NCBI taxonomy): domain Eukaryota; kingdom Metazoa; phylum Chordata; class Aves; order Accipitriformes; family Accipitridae; genus Elanus; species Elanus axillaris. The sequence continues at coordinate 9,945,575 of JANZLQ010000005.1, forward strand.
TGGACCACACAGGCTGCACAATAAAATTTCCCTGTTGCATAACACTGTTTCATCTTTCAATATGAAGCCGAAGACTAAATGAAACTCCATTTTAAATTAAATACTTCTTAATAAACTACACCTTTGTGAATGATTTGCTTTTGGGCCAGGACTTTGTACCTCTACAGTTTAGGATTAGTCCAGAAGGAAACTGAAAGGACTGCAGTGGTGTGATTTACATAATGAGCAGCAGGAAAAGAAAGGAAATTCAATAATTAGTGTGGTATAAACTCTATACAGTATAAGTAATGAACTAACACTTCTAATATTTTTCAGCTAGTTACTTTCCTGACTCTATTTGGTCTTTGTAGGTATAATTAATTCCCACACTATCAGTTAGGCATCTCTGGCACCCTACAAACATTAATGAATTTATCCTTAAAACAGACCCTGAAGTTTAGAGGTGGATACTAAGGCACAAAACGAAGGCAGTTTATACAGACTCAGGAAATCTGTGGCAGAGCTGAAAACTAAAGGAGGATCTTTTTTTTCCTCTATTTTGTAGCCACAGGGGATAAATCTTAATGACAGGAAAGTTAAGCAAAGCTGTTTAAACAGCTTGTAAATCATTAATATCTTCATCAAAACATTTCATAAGATAATGTTGAACGAATGTTTAATTTAGTGTAGCCATCCATTATGCATCGCATACTCTAACTGACCATTATATCCTGGATGTACTACACCCTGTGTCACAGGCCACAGTTCACACCATTGCAGGTGTGGGCAGCAACCCTGAAAGTGTCAGAGCTGGTCCCAGAAATGGTGTCAGCCAGAGCCTGACCTGCATGAAGTTGTCTGTTCTACTCTGTGAAGAAAGGAAGGATGAAAATACCTCTTCAGGAGGAAATTGGGGCTTCCTTCTGTGCAGTACAAAGTCAGCATAGATGGATCTGTATTTCTCCTTTCCCAGTGAAAGGGAAATGTCTAATGGAAGGAATAAGAAGAAGTGGCTGAGCAGATCTCAGTGGTCTCCAGTTCACCAGGTGAGATGCTGGCAAACAGACCCTTTCTGTTCCACCTCCATTCTCTCCACTGAGGAGTGTAACTTCCATGTCTTCACTTGTCATACAATGGCTTCTAAGTGTTGCAGTTACAGTAACTTGCAATGATCAATAAAAGAAACTGAGCCACAAAACATAATTATCTCGACAGCTGTGCAATGTTCTTGAAGACCATTATCTTTATATTAGGTAAAGGGATAATGTGATTCCAAATTTCTTGTAAGAAAGATTTTGCTGTCTTGAAGTTGAAATAGCTTAGGAAGTACAAACTCAGCAAATAAATGGCTGACATTGAGTTAATCATCACACTTCAGATATACAATTCACATGTTATAAATAGAATCTTCATCAGTATGCCTTTTGTCTCTACTTTTTCTTAAAGGAGCTATGACTGACATCTGTAGCTTTCCTTTCGGTTTGACCTTGATTCAAATAAAGGAGAACACATCTAGTTAGCTTCCAGGTGCTTTAACATCTTGAACATTGTTTGATAAGGTTGTTTGGTTTAAGAAAAGAAAAATAATGCAAACTTTTTCTGATTTGATATTGTAAACCTTCAATGTAAACATAAAAGGAAAAAAAAAAAAAAGGAATTTCCAATGTGCTGTGAAGCTAATGAAGGCTGATCTCTTATGGATTTGTGTTCTTTAGTACCCAAACCTTCCTGCAGCTGTAACCATGGCAGGACACAGGCAACAATTGGGAAAGATTTAACACATGCTGCTGATAATCCAGAAGTACACATGCACTTTGTTGCCATGTTGGCAGGCCAGCCATCTGGCTGAGTGCAATATATAGTTCTGTCTGTCTGATCTGTCTTATCTCTCTGAATTTGATCTGTCTTTCCCACAACAGGACTGCTAATTTAAATATCTTTCCAATAGGCAGATGGCTATTTCACAAAACTTGCAGGAATTGAATGGGTTTTTTAGACTTCTTCTTTCAAATTTCTTTGAAGTATTCAAAGGTGATTAGGAAGAGAATGTGGGGACATGAATTAACAGATGGATAGGGAGGCAGCTAATGCAAATGCTCATACCTTGTTTCCTAGGTAAATAGCAGCAGCTCAACAATAGCAACAGAACTGTCAGTCATTAGTAAGATTAGAGAAATACCCAAACTTGTCCACTTCAGATCACATAAATGTAGGGCATGTTGCAGTAGGCAATTAGCAGAACAAACACGTAAAGACAGTCAGGAAATCAGTGCAGTTTACAGAATATAGAGTCAAAATGTTCAGACCATGAATTGTCTTGTACTGCACAAAAAAGAGTTCAAGATTCCTAAATGTTTGGAGTTTAATAGTAACATCAACATGGTATCATCTTTGCCATGTAGATGGGTGTCAAGGGGGAAGGAAATCACCTTTCCCTGGGGAAGTGACTTCCAAGGATCAAGATACAGGACTGGTTTGTTCTGTCCTGGATGTAGCCTGGATAAAGAAGTTTTGATCCGTACAGATTCCTTAGAAAGAAAAATCAGCAAAAGGCAGTATTCTTCATCCTGCAGAGTCCCTAATGTAGAGAACTATGTAAAGGAAGGTGAGTAGTAGGACATATTGCTGGTATACAAACAGAAAACTTCCATACATTTCCTTCTTTTTGAGAAGCCCTAGGGAACCTCTAGAGTTGGAATCATTTGGAGAGAGAATGTTTTTTTCCCATAGAAGGTAATTTATTGATCTTGCATGCTAAAAAAGAGCTCTGTACAGTCACTGTAACCTGAGGCAACTAGCTTTGAGCTCCTCAGCTTGCGCTGTGTGCATAAACATTTAGTTGGTCATGGGACAGAGGCTCCTACATCATCTTGGTGACTTACTTACCCTACCGGTAAAGGGGCTACTGCCTTTAGGCCATTAAAATAAGTTAGACCTTTGAAAAAATAAGCCTTAGTCCTATTCATTTAATTAAAACTTTACTACATATATCTTAATCTATGTAGCTGATCCACATAGCATATTGCCCTTGAACCTAGTCGTAAAGCGCTACTTTCTCTTTTCTACTCCTGTTTTTTTTGTTCTGTTTTGTTTTCACTTACAGTTTAATGACTAATAAAAGATCCAGAATGAACTTAAAATGTAGAGGTTAGCACATCATTCTCCCCAACAGATCCTCTTCTGCATTTGTTGGTCTTTTACTTGCTGTCAGTCATTTCTTAGCATCTGGGTGGTTTCTGTACCTTATTAACTAAACACTGTAACATATTATTGAATGCAGTTTTCATATTTTGTTTGAGGAAATAAGATAGTTGACAGGCATAATAAATACAAGTTTCATCTCGGCTTACGCTGAAAAGCTTCTGTCCCTTTAAAATACTAGTTGTGTTCAGTCAGCTAAAAATTGTGTTGCAGTAATATATATCATCTTTCTAATAAAACACACACTGGAATATATGTATCACTTTGTTGTCTTCACAGTTTCACAGCTGTTGAGAAACAGCATTTCTCCTTTGGTTTCCAGTCATAGACTTCTGGAGAATATTTCTAAAACTATAGATTCAATTGTTTTCTGCTGTTCTTGCAGTGAACAAAAATAGCTGATTTTGATTATACCACTCCTCTTTTGATCCAAAGACTCAAAACAGAAAATACTTTCAGATTCAAGGGTGGCAGTGGGTACATTCTTCCTCATTATTCATTTTAGAGCTCAGGCTAGTTGGTGCAATCAGTTGGTCCTTTTTAAAAATAGCTTGGTAAAGTTCTATGCCTGTGAAGACCAAGGATTAAACAGCAGCATACGATCTAATGTAGTAAGGCATTAGCTTCTTAATGTGAAAAATAGCTTTGACAGAGGATTGTAATTCAAAATCAAAACACCTGAAGTTTGATGTCATATGATTTGATGTAAACAAACACATTTCTTCTTCAGAGGGATGGAGCACCTCTCCTATGAAGACAGGCTGAGAGAGTTGGGGTTTTTCAGTCTGGAGAAGAGAAGGCTCCAGGGAGAGCTTATTGCAGCCAATCAATAATTAAAGGGGGCTTACAAGAAAGATGGGGACAGACTTTTTACAAGGGTCTGTTGTGATAGGAGAAGGGGTAATGGTTTTAAACTAAAGGTGGGTAGATTTAGGCTAGATCTAAGGAAGACATTTTTGTGATGTGGATGGTGAAACACTGACACAGGTTGCCCAGAGAGGTAGTAGACGCCCCATCCCTGATAACGTTCAAGATCAGGCTGGATGGGGCTCTGAGCAACCTGATCTAGTTGAAGATAACCCTGCTCATTGCAGGGGATTTGGACTAGGTGACATTTAAAGGTCCCTTCCAATGCAAACCATTCTATGAGTCTGTGATTCTCTCTGATTCTTCTAATAGGCTCTCTGAATTTATTTGGAACATTACATTCCACTATGTATTCTTTCCTGGTATATATTGACACAGTCCATTTTATATTAAGGGAGCTATTGTGATTTATGCCATTTAAATCTGATAACTCACTAAGACACCTGTTACTTCATAAGATTTTTCTAGAGAGAGAATGAAAAGGAAGGATTGAAAATCTTTCAAGTAAAAAAAAACCTTAAGAGTTGTCTCACCTGGGAAAAATGGTTCATCTGTATGTTCTTCTTTGTTACCCTAAAGACAAATCCAATCTGAGGAAGGCATAAATTCTGACACCCTGAAGTGAGCAGAATTCATGTTAAAGCATACTGGAAAGATGGTTGCTCAGACAAAGAGCTTGAGAAATTTATTCTATACAGATAAATCTGTTTTCCAAGGCCCCATTTTCCCCATGGTATGCTGGATTACATGTTAATGCTGAAATACAATACAAATATACATGAGATCAGAATCAGTTGCTATATATGATCATTTGAAAACTAACTAGGTTTTAGCATCCTATTAGTCACTACAAGTATCTGTGAACCATGAAAGGAAAGAGCTCTGCTGGGTTGATGGATTAGAAATGTTCCTGGCTTGGATTTTTTCACCGAAGGAAAATAATAATAGACTGCTTCTCAGTTGCATTTTTTTAAATCAAAATTAACATATTTAAACATTATTAATTAGGCAACTGTTTCAAAATTCCTGTCAAGTAGAGACCCAAGGAACACACAGTGTCTGTGCACAGTCAGTACTAGTAGCTGGCATTATATCTTTAAGGAATTCATCCAATGTATTACAAAACCAGTTTTAGAATTTCCTGGATTTTCTGTCCTACAATTTCCCAAATGCTGGACTTCCAGCCCAACAGTTGTTATCATATTTGACACCCAAACACAAAGACACATAAAAAATCTTTGGCTTAAGTAAATACCGACTTGTAATTAGTTCAAAAATCCTGTGTTCTCATTGTACAAAAAAAAGTTTTTCCAGCTGAATTTTGGTCCTCATGACACATGCCAATAGTGTTCTACTTTCAAATCATTCATTGGACTTGAGAATCAATGGCAATAAGCTCAATCTCCTTCAACTGTATTATATATGTGGCTTTTTATTTGTATTTGTCTCCTTAATAAAGCATCTCTACCAGCAGTTTTGTAGTGCCCTTGAATTTTAATGTAGCTGAACTGACATGAATCCTACCAGCTGTAGGGGAGCAAAGGCTAACAGGATAATAATATATATATCCTCTGTATAAGTCACTATAGGCAGTAATTAATATTTTCTGTTACATTAAATGAAGAAAAATTGTTGTCCTAAGGGACAACTTAGGATCATTTTTTTAGGACCTTGCTCATCATTACAAATCAACTGCTGAGGATTCAGGTGATGAGCCCTTTTATATTTCTGAATCCAGAATCTCACTCACAGACTTCATGGAGAATGCTATGCAAAATCTTGATGTCTTTTTCTTTAATTAAAAACTTTCATAATTGACCATTCCAGGTTCTAGAGCTACCATTTACCAGATGTGTCTTTAAGATACTTAAGATATACTTCTAAATACTTCACTTACTAAGATTGCGTACTGGTGTTTTGAAATACAATTTTAGATGAATTTTTTAATGAGAAATAACATATATCTCATTATCAGTATGATTCTCAGTTCAAATGTGTTCTTCCTTTAAATTTATTGGGTTTTTCCTTGTAATAATGGGGGGGTTTAGTAGGCTGGAGGAATACCTAAGAATTATTTCTTATGGATGCTTGGAATAAAATACTTCTACAGATTTAAAGGAAGGAAGCAAGTCTAGCGACATTTATTTCATTATTTTTAATCTCAGGAAATATTTTCCACTGTATTTTTTCTACTTTATGGAAATAATTTCCATCTATCATTAGTCTCTTACTGAAAGATGAATGAATCTACAAGTGTTAAACCCTTTCAAAGAGATCAGCTCTCATCAGAGGTCAATTGGAAGTCAAACTGGACATTTTTTAAGCAACTGAATAGGGGCATATTCCATTATAGATGTCAGGATGAGATATGACCAATGTCACAAAAGTTAAAGGTTAGGGGCTAATCCACTGAGAAGTCATTCATGGATCATATTTGAATTGTTTCAGACACTTTTAAAAAGTGCACTCCCTCACAAGATCTCTGCTGTCTTACAGGAGTCGCAGCTACATGTGTAAGCCAACTTCACTTACTATCTGTGTTAGCATTCAAATTGTTGAACTAGGCTTTTCCTTAAAAATAGTAAATGCCTTGTTATTTAATTAAAAACAATCTCTTCCAAAGTATATTAGTTTAGTAAGAACAATATTTTTTAAAATCCATTTTTTAAAATCTGTGTGTTATTGTGAACAAACCTTAGTATGAGAAAGACTATTTGCTTATTTATAAACCTATATAAATTTAATAAAACTGCTTTGAATAATCTATTTTGAGGGAAAACATTGAGAGTAGTATATAATCTTTTTTTTTTTTTCAAATGGAAGCTGCCAGAAGATCAAATTAAATAAACAGTTGACAAAAATAAGGTGAATTTAAGCTATTTTTGGTTTAAGGGGAAAAAATAGCAGTGTTTGTTTATGTACAGAAGATATTGACGAAAAATAGCAGCATAGTAAGCATTTCAAGACCAAGCCATGCCCTTAGATGTCCTTGCACTACTTACATGAAAATTTGTGGGAAGAATGCCATTGTCTAAACTGGTTTATAGCCAAAATACTATGAATCTACCTTGATATATTGTTATCATGATTTCAAGAAAAAACAGTGGGATTCAGTGAATAAATGTAGATGGTTTTGTTGTAGATGTATGACCTAGTCACCATTATTCCATTTATAGACCATAGACCTATACAGACATATACTTTTCATCATAAAATATGAAATTATGAGTTAATTCCAAAGTATCTACCCAAAGTAACGATAACCAGTTTGGGTAAAGATGACAGAGTACTTCAGTTGCTTTTCTAGAGTCTAATCAGGCAGAGATAGAGAGGTTTCCTTTCCTTCTACAACCTTTGCAATTCTGCCTTATTAAAAGATACTCAGATGAAAGACTTTATGGAGAAGAGGAGTATTTAACTCCTAGTGAATATCCTGCCTATCAAAAAATGCTGGAAATTGTTGGGTTTGATCTGAGCAAAAAAGGAAAATATCACTGTTAATTAATACAGTCATGTCTGGACAGACAGATGTATGTTGATAGCTTGTATTTGAAATATAGGTTTTGAGGAATACCTCCAGAATTTCCATTTGGGAAAATAAAGAAAACACTTTGCTTATACGTTGTATATTACTTTAATCTTTTAAGACTTTAAAAAGTTTTCTGAATCTATCTACAGAGACAAGCTTTGAAGTTAAGTGCTAGAAAGACAAATAAATCGAACAAAATGCTTATGCAATAACAGCTCTGTGTATTTGATTTGGAAAGGAGGGGAAGGTGTCTGTTTTCCCTTTGGGGATTTTTTGAAGAGCTAACTTTCTAACTATACTAATATTTGTGGCTTTTCTGTTGCCTTTGAACTGCATTGTCAAACATAAGCTAAGGACTTTGTGATCCCTCATCTATTTTCACCTTCAGTCCCCAAATGTGCCATAGTAGTGTTGGTAATTGTTCTGTTTTTCACAGTATCATGATGCTTTATATTAAATCACTGGGTAAAATACTTTTTGAAGAATACTCATTTATAACAGTTTCTAGCCCTTGTCTGTACAATTATATAATCAAAGGTTGGAAAAGGCCTTTGGAGGACATCAGGTCAGCCCCAACACTCAAAGCATGGCTAATTTTAAACTGCATAGCTCAAGGTGGCCATAAGACATCCTCCCTGCCTTCTCTTTCTAAAGATGAACAAGTGCAGTTCTCTGAGCTTCTGCTCACATATCACATGCTCCAGCCCCCTAATCATCTTGGTGCCTTTCCCTAGACTTGCACAAGTGAAAACAAGAAGAAAATAAGTGTAAGGTTAATTTATTGCTTTCACTGTTTCTTAGATGTAAACAGGTTGGGGAAGATTTCTTCATTATATAGATTTTAATTTTGGTATACTTGCTCACTTTCCCCTGTTGGAGATTTCAGTGCTTCCATGAGATGGGAAGCAAAGTGAACAAGCAGTTAAGATGCCAATTCTGGTGAGATTCCTGCCTGCTACTCTGAACGAAAAGACATTTCCTCACATGTTCCTCTTTGTGACTCCATGTATTTCTTGTTCTTTTTCACTTGGATTGCAACTCTTTGGGGTCAGGACTGTTTCAGTCTGCCTCAGCAGCATCTAGTATAATGATGCCGTGATACTGCAATACTGATCTTAATGCTGTGGCACTGCTTTCCCTCCCCCTCATCCCTTGTTGCAGAGGTAGAATAAGTAATGTGTCAGAAATGTGTCCTCTCGGCCACGGTGTTTCCTGAAGCTCTCCTGGCTTCCATGCCATGCATTCCAAGTGCCTTAACTCACTCCCCAGCCTCACCATACAATTCAGAAAAGTCTATAATTCCTGCTATGAGCAATTACTGAATCTCTCTGCTCAAAATATGCTCTGTTCAGCTGGAGTACCCCACTCAGTTTATTAAGTCTTGGCTCTGTTATCATCTGTTTCCCAGCCAGGAACTATGAGAGTTATGACACAGGAGGAAAACTAAAAAAGCAGAACTGACATTGATTTCCATGTGCGCATGATCTTGCTCCAAAGATTAGTAACATAGCAACAAGGGTTGAATTTTTGTTTCCCCTCTTTTTCCCTATTTATATAGCCTTACTCATCTTTTTTAGGACTAAGATTTAAGCTGTGTGCTTGCTTCAGAGCTTTGTGCTTATATTCAAAATAGAGGATGAGTTCATAATCCCTTGTTCACAGTGCTCACTTCCAAATATATTATGCTTATGACAGTTAAACCCTGATGTAGCATCTGGTTTTGATGGAGTTTCTGCTTTTATTCACTAATGCTGTTGGTCTGACCAGGTCATCATATGTGACTTCATCTGATGTCAAACAGCATGGTTTAATTGGTTTATTTTACATCTGAACCTCAACATCTCCATTTCACTTTTTACAACACTCTTGCATAACTTTCTTCAGTAACATCAATCAAGAGTAAGCTGAGTTTCAGAGATGCATTTTATTTCCACTCAGGTTCCCTTTTCGTGTCAATACATTATTATCCTCTCCTAACCTTAGCAGTGGAGCAGAGCTACCACGTTATGTATGAGCATTAAGACATGTAACATGATAACACCAAAGTCTCAGCCAAATTTTTGGGTATCTGTGTATTCAGAGTAAGCATCAGGTCTTGTTAGCTGGTGAGTGAGGCTACTGTGCACTACAGAGGGTGATTTCTAGGTAGCTCTGTGCTCAAGAAGCTGAACAGTCAGAAGTGATGAAGAAGCATATGGTGGTTTAACATTTACCCTTCTAACAATTTGGCAGGTACCCGTCTCATCTCAGAATTCAAATCCATGAAACCTCTCAAAGCTTTCTTTTGCCAAAAGGAAAAAGTGAAGATCAAATCCTTGACAAGATATGATTTTCATCTTATACTGAGTGTTTAGAGAACCTTCTGATAACAAAGCTGAGGCTGAAATCCTTTATTAAAAGGGAAAATGCTCCCATGTATGTTATTTTTATCACCTAACTTCACTAACATCCCTAAGCAGCTTTACTGTGAAAGATAGGACAAATCAGAGCAAGAAGCTAGTTACATGTTGACCTAGTTGTAGCAATTTGGGGATCTACTTATGAGAAAAATCAAGCTCCTGAAAGAAAAAAAAAACAACAAATCTAAAGTGCTCTATCAAACCATTCTCAGGTGAAATACTTCTTAGTATAAAATTTTATTCCTTCTCCCTCAGACACAAAGTTTGACTCTTGCAGAACAAAGTAATTCAACAGAAGCTCAAGGTATCAATTGTGTTCGCTCACTCGCCTGCCTGCCTACCCCAACCTCCTATCAGGCTTTTATGAGGACCAGGTGATCTTCAAGCTATTATTTGATCCCCCATCTCACATATACAATTGGGAGGCAGCTGATTAGTTGCAGGTGGAGCTGGTTTAAGTTTTAAGAACTTTAAGAACTACCACCATTTATAGTAGCTAATGCCAGATTTCAACTAAGTACCAGGGCTCTGATCATTTGTTTGATCTCCAGATGTGCACATATTCAGAAATTGTTAATTTCATAGTTTCTAGCTATCTCATAAAGCTTTCCTGAACTTGGGCAGGGACCAAAAACCCATATAATTTCACTCTAATTATGCCATGGTGACAAGAATCAGAAAGACAAAAGATATGACAGACACTAGATTTCAATGTTACTGAATTTCAGGAATTTCAATTGTCATACAAGATTCTCAGCAGTGGGAACTGGTAGTGCAATTCTCTCACTGCAGCTTAGCACAAATAAGAAAGAGGAGGCTTTTTTTTGGTATTATGTGAAGCACTTTTAAAAGGAAAACTGAACCTGTTAGAATTTGCAAGTAGCAAATTTCTGGCTGTCCCCAAAGAGAAGGACTGTATTAGGACTGTTTTGGACCTGTATATTTGAATTTGACAGGTGGCATCTCTTATTTTGAAGAAACAACCAAGTAGTAAAACGGTTGAAACTTTCATACTTGTTTCTTTTAAGGGCATTTCTGCCCTGTCCCCCCCCCCGAAATTGTGCTACTGCAGCCAGAGATTATGCTGTTTGCTATAAATTAACAATTATATTTAAAAGATTCTCTTATCTTTTTGATTCCTGGGAAACTAGAACGGAAATACCTATGAACAAGAATATACTGATAAATTCAAACAGACATTTCAATGTTCTGAATAATTTATTGATACTTAGAAAAGATCAGATAAATACGCAGGTGGCTAATTTTTAATGTGAGCCTCTCAATGATTTACTAAGAACATCTGCCAGTTGGTTTATACATGTTCTGTTCAGTACTCAGATGCTCATAAAGAAGTTGTCCTCAAGGAATGAAAGAACTGCTTCAGAGCAGGCATGTTGTATACAGTGCAATGCACATACTAGTGCTGATAGAGAGATTAAGTTTCTCTCAAGGATTGTCAAGTACGAATGGACCTTTTTTTTTTTCTTTTTTTCTTTTGGTCATGCCAAAGTTTAGTCAGAGGGCAAAAAGTGCAGAGAAAGGATTTGGTGGAGATTTTGAGAAGACATAAACTGTACAGATCTCCATGACACAAGGATGAAAAGATTTTTATGAGCTAGTAAAACTTTTTTCAAGAATCTGTTGCAATTTCAGCAAGGTAGCTTTAGTGTAGGGTTTACTTTGGCCATATAGGTGGTTCCTCTTACTTTGACTGAACTTAAACAAAACTCATGAATTAATTTCGTCTATGATGGAAGTTAAAAAAGATTGCAATGCTAAGTATATGTGGCTGAGGATAGTTCTTATCAAAATAATTTGTGCATACTAATGTGAGTATATTAGAGGAGAACTGAGCCTTTGGAACTTTCATGTGTCACCAAAGTCAGTCTTCATCATGAAACACATGACCTTGCAGTAGATTACAGCTGTCACATGCCAGGGTCTCCAAAAAGGCCAAGTTATTAAAGCTAACTACGGGGGCAAGTGCCCCCTGAAATGCAGTTGCTTGACAGAGGAACTGAGGAATACAAGCCCTATCCAGTACGATGGCAGGCACCACAGCAAAGCACTTAAATACCTCTGTAACTTAAAGCAAACAGTGCAGTCCCCTGACTTCCAAGGGAGTACTCCCACATGTTAAGGGAAGCCCACGTTTCACCACTTTGCTGTCCCAGGCAAGAACACCCAAGTGTAAGTTTTGGATCTTCAAAATAGAATTAAGCAGGCTTGTTAATTTATTTTGGTTTGGGGTTTTTTTTATAATTTTTTTTCTTCACTATTATTCCTCTTTGGATGAATACTTGGACTGGGCATCCCATTACAACTCCAAGTACCATAAACAATTATTCAACTAATTACTTTGGTATCTTTGTATAATTAATAAGTAGTAGCAATTCTCTACCAATATTCCTGCACTGAAATTCTCAAAGCATAATTTAGCAAATAACATAGTTACACTTAAAATAACTGAGAGATCCCAAATCACTGTCATGAGTTTATTACTACTTAATGACTTCAATATTTTCCATTATTTTGCTCTGAGCAAAAGAACATCTCTTGTCATCACTTGGCCTGGATACAAAATGAAGATTTTTATCCCATTGTACCAAATATACCAATGCACCACTATTTCTTATTAAAACTATGCACTAAACAAGAAAGTGCTTTTCTTAATGACTTATAAGGTAGGACTGAATTCATCTCACTCTTCTTTTTCTTTTTACCAAGCTATGAGTTAAAAAAAGATAGATTTATTTTTATCATTACGTCCAGTAGATTTCACTTGTTACAGACTGGGAATCTGAAATTTTCAAAATTGAAGATGAAGAATTTAAATAATTCTCAGGATCCAGACCACTGAGCTCATCTGTGTAACTATCTCTTGTGTGTTGCTTTAAAAGGTTGAGCTATCCTTGAATACCTTGAGAACAGGGCGGAAAGCAAGTAAACGATGGATAAACCCACCAAGCCACAAGATTCTTCTTCCCTCCTCTCTCAGAAAATCCTGCCCAAATCTCCCAAACAATAAAAAGGAACTGTGAAGGTGGACAGTTGAAAAAAAAAAAATCCCAAATGGAAGCTGTTTGTGTTTAGTATATCTTTTGTCAGTTAAGCCTACAGCTATTTATTTGACTAAAAGGAAGCAAAGATACAATGCTTATCTTCTTATCTTCTCATAAGTGTTCTTTCTTCAGGAAGATACTCCAAGCCAAGTCATTCACAGCCAACTGGGGATGAAAGGATGATATAAATAGGACATAGTGACTGTGCTTTTGCTCTGTAAGATTCTGTGTATTCTAATCTGTTTTCACTTCCTATCCACCTGGGCTATTGTCTAGTTCTTTCACATTTTTTGACCACATTTAATGTCATCCTGAAAAAAAGAAAGCAATCATCTCAGGTATTATAGTCAGGATTGTGGAACAAAGGGGAAAACACAGTGTCAGTATGCAGATCCACACTGTCTAAAAATACTGCTACCTTGTATAAACAAACCAAAGCAAAAGAAGTTTAATCTCTGTATCAGCCCTGGACAGATATTTTTGTCTGCAGCAGGTGTAGTATTTTAAAATTTTCTTTAACATTCTTTGTTAGAAAGCCTTCAATAAAGCAGGCCTCTCTACCTCTCAAGCTGAAGTTAAATAAATAAGAAGCCATTTAATGGTAGCTCTTAATGCATGTTGACATAGTAGGTAATGGCTGATTCAACATAAAGAAGCTAATGAAAATCAATGTAAGGATGATGCATCATCTGGAAAATACACCTTTGACTTTCTACTGTGTAACTTTGTATCATGAAATCTTGAGAAGCTCTTATCTGCCAATAAATTAGGAAAAAAAAAATCACGAGATTGTTTTGACTTTAACACTTTGCTATTTGACTTTATTCTTCAGTTAGACTTTGAGTCATTGAAGCACTTAATCAAAGCCTTAACTTTAAGCATAGCAGTGTTAAGCAGATGTTTCAAAGTAAGCCAGCTTGCCATTGCGTTTTGTTAAACTGGAAACGGATTAACAGGTAGCATAGTGTGATGTATCATGATCCTTCAGTTAAGGCACACAGTATGAGACACTTTTACCTTTGCTGTAGTGGTGGTAAACCACTGTCCAACACAGTCTTTGCACGAGCTGTCACCTGCCAAAAGTGCCCAGAGATGGGGAGACAACTAACATTTTCTGCTTCAGCCAAGGTCTGTCTTCCACTCCTTAGTGGTTTCATTGAAGTGACCTCTATTGCTATACTCACCAGGTTAGGCCAACTCTCAGCACTTCCCTTTTGGCCTGTCTACCCTGCAGTCAGAGGTGTAATTTCAGGACATGAGTCATATTGGGACTGGTATAAACCAGCTGCCCCATGTACTAATAGCCATGACCCTGTAAGCAGCACAAAATGGCAATAGCATTGCATGGCTGAACAAATACTGCAGGTCTAAGGGCAAAATATTCCATGTCCTGGGTGTATGATAAAATCAATTAGAGGTAGTTTTACATATGTTTCAGTACATATCCAAGCCACAGAACAGACATACTCTGAGTATTGTATTGAAAAGGATTAGGGAACAAACTACTCCCTAGAAGATGACAAACATGAGTTGCAGTAATGAAAAGCATAGTTTAAATAAAACCATGCTGTTGTGGGCCCAACCCAGCATCCTTTCTCTACAAATAGCCTGTGCCAAAGTCAGTGGGAGAGCTTGCCTTTACAAATATGGAAAGATCATGTCAATTCCTTCCAATAATAGTCATTAGTCTTTAAAAATATGTAAGGAGTAATAAAAAAGCAAACAGTGTTTGAAAGCTAGTGTTACTTTTACCCCCAGTGTAGGAAATTTAAATGCTGTCTATTTCTTCAAATAATAAAAATCATCACTTTTTCACTCTACAAAATAATTAAATCACTTGGAAAATTTCATATTTGTTTTCTTTTTCCTTGTTTCTAATCTGAAAATCTACAAGTCCTTTGTTTAAAAAGCCCCACATCATTCTTTCACATATTCTTCCATTACTCTGAATCCAGGCACAACTTTGTGCTATTTCAACAGCCAGCAAGACAGATACATGTATGTGTCTGCCAGTGTGTCGGGGAACAGGTCCTATCCAGACTATCACAGATGAAGATGGAAGAATAACATGAAGGGTAATCCCATTTTCCAGGCCTTAAATCTCCCCCTTATTTTCCACCCTTTAAAGAAGAATCGTTGCTGCTTCCTCATGCTTTTAATGGTCTCTGCTTTATTTTGTTAATATATAACCAAAATCTACTGAGTACTTCAGACCTCTAAAGGTTTCCTAAAAGGGTCATTTTATTTAATTTTCCAATCCTTTCACATGCCTGTTCATAAAATTATTAGGTCTAAATCCTGGACTGTTTCAAACCATTCCCAAAATTTGCAAGGAGTATATTTACAGTTGGAGCTTCCACCTATTTTTATATTTGATAAATATTTTATGAAAGACACTGGATTTAGCAAAAGTTGAGATATTCTGACACGTTGGTACCTACTTCTGTTCTTCTGTGTTTGTTTTTCAACTTCTTTGTTTTCCAGAGGTACAAAGCTGCTATTTTAAGCATGTGTTAGGGCAGTTGAACCACATGGTGTACAAATTTCTAGCACTAGCAGGTATATGTGTGTCAGTTTTCTCTCACCTGGATCCTTTCAGTCATGTTATATTTAGCAGTATAATTTCAAACTATGACTGGAAACAAAAGATGTATACTACTGAAGTCGCATTCAGATTTGATTTTCAGTGAAATGCTGGCTGTGAAAATAGATGTTTTCATTATCTGTCAATATACACAGACTGTGCATCATAATATGTGTCCCATGCTTAGTCTTTAAACATAATTTATGTATAGGTGACTATCAGAATGCTCTCTCCAGAAATGCATTTTGAACATGTATCTGAGATTGCATTTACCATTTTCTGCAGTCACAGACAAGATAAGGTAGCAAAATTTTACTGTTCACTTTTCTAGATATCAAGAATGAGGGGCGAAATTAATGTAAATGTCATAATTTCATTAAACAAAACCAGATGAAGGCATAAAATTGTGATAAAATGATTTTTTTTAACTTGACCATTAAACATTTGGAAGATTCTTTCCATAAAAATCCTTAAAAGAAGCAGAAAACATTTATACCCCAAAATTGCAGGGCCTCTGTATATTTCAATTTTTTTGTAAGCTGGCAATAGTTTATCTTTGAAATCAGTGAGATTTGCCCTAGGTGTCTTCTGGATCTTGCTTGATCCTCAGGATCTGAGCTGAAGCACTCTAGTTTGGGAACTAGAAAACTGAGTATCATATGACCTCAGTATTCTCTGCTTCCTTTTTTTGTGTCTGGACCAAACAATCTAAGGGAGTGAAACACCTTGGGACTAAGTTTTACTCTAGTAAAGTTTTGCTTAGCTCACGTAGTTACTAGACTAAACTACCTCACTCCTTGTGCTTTATTTTCAGAAGAGCCAATAAGTGTGGCTGTCATCACTTTCCTGATTTCACTTATGTTATTCTCCAGATTTACAGCTTGAGCTGTTATTGTCTGAGATGTTTTAATAAACTATTTTGACTTGTTATATTTACTGCTATAAATGTTTTAATATTGTATTATTCTTAAAATAATAACGATATTTTAGGTGCTATTATTGAACATAGTGAGAACAGAGAGGTTAATGTAAAGGGTACTGCATAAAGTTAAACAGAATATGAAGGAAAATAAAGCTTCACTATTGGTTGACACATTAAGCATGGAATTTTCCTTATATATTTTATTGTAAATCTGTTCCTCAATTAGTTTCTGCTTTCAGTCAGTCTTGAACTGTTACTATAAGAACAAAAAAATGCCTTTACACACAGACTATACATAATTCTTTGCCAATGCAGAATTACTGTAGTGTATTTTCATGTAGATTATTATTTGCTTTGGCAGATTTTCCCTTTTTGAGGTTTTTCCACTGCTTGTTGTATTTATCTTCTTTTTGACAACTACCATAACTTAGGTCCAAAATGAAAAGTTGCTCCAGCTCCGAAGCTTAGAAGAGAAAAAAAAGCCTTAGCTTTTGTTATAATCCATTAGGTTCTTCCAAACATCTCAAATGTTGGTGGTAGGTCAATACACTTGGGTTCAGACCTTTGCTGTTGGACTAAATTGATTATTTTTCTCCTATTTTCTACATCCCCTTTTTGATGTTAATGTACATATTTAAACTACACAAACTCAAATATCACTCATTAAATGTGATGCATATGTTCATGTTGATCAAGGACACATCTTTGCTTTAAAAAGTTATGTTCAAAGATTCTTTGGGGAGGTCTTTAAGATTGTGTGGCTTTAATTAAGAAATGGATCATCAGTAGTGGTTTTTGCCTTTCAATTTTTTTTATGAGCTCAAACCTGAAACTTTAAAAATTGAGATGATATATTCCCATATAGGTTTTACTTTCACCAAAGTCAGGAAGTTCATAATGATGGTTTCCACCACAACTGTAGCTTGGCCTCAAACACATAATTAGTAATTTATTGGGCATGTTATTAAGTATCTATGCTCCTACAAAGTAAAAGCTGTATATAAAAGAGGATTTCCTGTAATTTGAGCCTAAAATTTTCAAACATAAAGTTGGGTTGTGTCCTGGTTTTGGCTGGGATAGAGTTAATTTTCTTCCTAGTAGATGGTATAGTGCTGTGTTTTGAATTTAGGATGAGAATAATGTTGATAACAGACTGATGGTTTAGTTGTTGCTGAGCAGTGCTTATACAGAGTCATGGACTTTTCAGCTTCTCATACTGCCCAGAGAGCGAAGAGGCTGGGGGTGCACAAGAAGTTGGGAGGGGACACAGCTGGGACAGCGGACCCAAATGGGCCGAATGGGTATTCCAGACCATATAGTGTCATGCTGAACAATAAAACTGGGGGGAGTTGTCTGGGGGTGGCGGCCTGTTGCTCAGGGACTGGCTGGGCATCAGTTCATCATTGTGCTGGGCATCTTTTTCATCACTTGTTTTGTATATTCTTTTATCATTATTATTATTTTTCCCTTCCTTTTCTGTTGTATTAAACTGTCTTTATCTCAACCCATGAGTTTTACCTTTTTTCCTCCTTCTCTCCCCCATCCCAGTGAAGGGGGGAGTGAGCAAACAGCTGTGTGGGGTTTAGCTACCTGCTGGTTTAAACCACAACAGGTTGTTAGATTTTTGCAACTTATTTTCCAGTTACTTTCAAGATATTGAATCTGAAAGTGTTCACAAAAATATTCCAAATTCATGCTAGCTTCTGTTCTTAGACATTTCTCTTTCCAGAGCCTTAGATTTGGGGGTCACTTCTATATCAATTAGCTTCAGCATGACAAACTTCAGTCTGGCTGAAACAATATATTAAATCATGTAATCATCCCATATAACTCCCTATTCTTAGACATTAATAGATTAGGGCCTATCATTGACACATATGCCTGACTCTTCATCAGTGATAATGTTTTATTAGTTGGTTGATTACTGATTATCAAGTATATGAAGGGAAATTTTGGTCCGCAATATTTAAACATATCATGAAGCTCTAGCAACAAAATCACAGCTTTACATTATCTAAGGAGCTGACGAATGCTCTGCTTGGCAAATCCATGGACAGAAAAAGCTGGTGGACTCATCCCTCTCCAGGCTGTGTGGAGAGGTATGGGCTATCATCTTCTGGCAGTTCCTAGCTGTTGAGTGACCTGATGTCAACCAGCATAAGTTTCAGGGAATGTCTGTGGATAACTGGATATTTGGTTTGCCTGGATGTGGGGCTGAATGCAGTTCAACAGAAATTTAAGAAATGAGGCCCATAGTTTGCATCCAGCTAGCACTGTACCAACCATAATTTGGTAGGAATCTGTGGAGCTGTCTAATGTCTATGATTAGGGATTTTCCCATTTCTCTGTTGAAAGTGTTATAAGACAGCAAATGTGTCATCATCTTCAGGTGAAACTTTGCATTGTTTATTTAAGTCTCAGGAATTTCATAAAAATAAAAATCAGAATTGTTCAGTGTTTATGTAGGGATGCTTTCTGAGGAACCTAAAGAGTATACTCTAGGTCATGAGCAAAGTAAAACATCAGATCATTTGTCTCAGTTTGGTAGGAATGACCAGTAGTCAGCACACTATCATGCAACATAACAGAAAAAATAGTGTAAAAGAAATGTTAAGGTGTTTTTTATTCTCTCCTATTTTGCATTTTGAGACACCCTTTCTCCTTTCAACAATCTTTATGGATCACCAGCAGCACAACTTACCTCTGGCTTTCTTATGGTAGAAACACTAACTGCTGATCCTCTTCAAAATTTCTATTCTAGTATTAAAACATAGCAGCTTTACATCCTTTTAGGACAATTGTGCAAGATAAAATTATCTTGTTCTGCTAGACGATGTGTCATATTATTGCTGAGAGTATTTCCAAGGGATATGTCTAATTATAGTATGTGGTGGAGGGGAAGAGTGGGGCTTGTTAAAATACGATGGGGCACATGGTTCTGAATGTGTGTGTCTGCTAGGAAAAATACTGTGCTAGTGGGTCATCCTTTCAAGCTCTAAGGATTTAGAAATACTTTATTTTTAAATGTTAGATGCTGCTGAATCCACTAGTTCAATGGCCCCACTAGGTTGTTTTGACTCCATGTTCCAAGATTCAGCAAGGCTTAGCATGACTGAGTGTCCTTGGGTCTCGGTGGGCTTCTCATCGAGGACAAAGGTCTCACCATTCTCCTTGGATACCCTCAAGGAAGTGGTTCCAGGTGCCTCATTCACACTAATTTACTGGAGTTTCTAAGCCTGACATTGTTCCTCTGCATGCTGCTGGGCTTCTGTGTTCATGGTGATTAGTTTTAATCATATAATCTAACATGCATTTTCCAAGTGGTTTTTTTCCTCATATCATAGTTAATTGAATTTACAAAGTAATAATTACCCTTCATGGTCAACAGCAGAATATAAGTGCACATTTCATCACAGACATTTCAAAGGTTTGCTTTGTAAGGGTGTATGAACTGTTCCAAGCATACATGACTATAGCCTTTATATCCAACAGTATACTGTTCTTGTCTATTCTATTCTCTTCATTCCTAAACTCCACTTATGAATAGTAGGATTTATTTAATCTTATTTACATATAGTCATGCTGCAATACCTTTATGTCAAAGACAAAGGATTTTTTTTTTATTTGGGCTTAACATAAGAGACAATGAGACTGATGGTGACTTTTGTTCTGTAGGATTTGCTCCATAATTTCTGTTTTATCTTTTGATAAGCCCTAATATTCTAAGGAGAAAATCCTTACTTTTGTGCTTGAGTAATGGAAATTTTACCAACATATTAATCATCTTCCACTACAATACCTTTTGGACTAATTTAGCTGACAGTGTTGAATGACATCATAAAAATAATGACTGGGCCCAAGAATATTATTTGATAGTCTGTTAAGATGCCAGATAAAAAAAGTGAACAGACTTAATATGCTCCTGATAGTCTGTTACTCAGGAAATATGCTTCAACTTTTTAAACTATTTTGAAACTTGTGTATGCTGAAGGTGTCATATCCTACTGATTTTCTGCTGTATCAGTGTTACATGATGGCATCTATTCCTGACCTTTGGGATGATGAATTATATCATGTTGGGACAGTCATCTTAAAAATCTTTGTTAGGAGTTCAATATCCATCCAGAGAGGCAGGGGGACATTTATTTTATATTCACCAGAGTTCAGAAGGTTAGTATTAGAAACTGAACCCAGAGTTAAGATTTTACATTCTTAGTTCATGCAGGCTTTTCCTTTTTTTTTTTTTTTTTATAAGGATAACACCAATTCTGACCCTTGAGTTTTAGAAAAAAAAAATGCAAGCTTTGGTCTCATTTGAATACTGCAGAACACTTATCTGAATTGGTTTTTTTTTAAGAAGTCTCTCCCTAGTCTGGATAAGATGGAATCTGGTAGCAAGGTAAATGCTGAAAGGGACTTACTGACCCTAGAGTCTTCTTTTCAACTGCAGCCAGTTCTTCAAATCACAAACCATACAGTCTGCAGCAATGAGTTACCTTGCCACAGAGAAATACCCCTTTTTCACCCCATTGAATTAGGTTTTATAAAATGCTATGAGTCAGTATGACTAACATATAAGGGAGTTGACTTTATAAATGAATAAAGAATATAATTTAATCTTTAGAGGATGAGATACCTCCTAATATTTTTGTGGTGTTTTTTCTTTTTTTTTTCAGATGAAAACATTTTCTTGTGAGGGAGATGTTTCTAGAGACCATATTGGTCTTAATAAATTCTGGAAATTAAAAAATTTTTATTAGGTAGGTAATATGGGACTTTCCCTCAAGCTTGAAGGTAAGTTCACTGTCCTCTGATAGAGGTACAATGGCATGGCCATCAGCCTCTACAGTGCAGTCCACCAACACTGGCTCATTCGCTTTCTCTTTGTATTTCAGCACCCACTACACAGTTATTAAGCAGCAGACTTTCCCACATAAGTCATTTTGATGTGGACTACAGCATTAATATTTTCATTACACAGTAGTGCATAGAAATAGTGCATCATTATATGTTATTTTGAATATTTTATGAAGTATTTGTGCTTTGGGAACTTTATTTTTTACTGTGTAGCGTTCAGTCTATGTGCTACTGTATATCATACATGTGTTTCATTTAAAATGTATATGGTTTCAGTGCACTTTGTGCCGGAACATGAATTATAAACCAAGCAGCACCTCATAAGTTTGAGAAACAGAAAATGTTGCAGAAGCCAGATGCTTTCTGGGGAGTATGTAGGAACTTCATTACATAAATTCTCTTTCGTCCTTAAAATATTTAAGAAGACACAGTAGATCTCATTTGTAATTGCATCCCTCTTGTCTTGCAATAAACAGGCCAAAGTGACAAAACCTGGTAAGCCCTGCTAAAATGAGAATTTCCCTACTCAAGGGAATTCTATATTGATGTAATGGCTGCAGTGTGGCCTAATAAAGATCTGCAACAGAGGCAGAGGAGAACCTAAAAAAAATTAGCACCTATAAACTGTTCGTCTAAAATAGAAGCTGAAGCATATCAGTAATAATTTCTAAAGGAAGAGAATGGATAACTAAGAATATAGAGAGAATAGGAATGTCCTCAGAGTAAAAGAATCCGCAATTTTTGCTATGTTATGAGAAATGAAGAGATTCCTGAAGCAAAGAAATGTGTAAAAAACCAGAAAGATAGTAAAGCAACTGCCAATGAAAAGGGCTTGGAAAGTTACACATAATTTAGAAGAGCAGGTCACTGTAGAAAAGAAAATTAATTAAATGCAGAAATTAAACTACACCAAGACATTGTATCAAAGAAGTTAATAGCTAAGCAAGAAATAACTTTGCAGAGAAGACTGATTAAGCAGGTAAAATTTGAATCCACATGATTTTCCAATATACAAAAGTACACGGGCAGATTTGGAATGAACCAAGATGCTTCTTCTGAGCTTAAAATACTTCTCAATTTTGAGAAGGCTGAGATTAGTTTTTATCTGAGCAGCACAGAAATGCCCTTGCCTCCAATTGACACTGAGCACTGTCCAAATCTTGAATCCAATGATCTGAAATTTGGAAAAAGATGAATTATTGTGCAGGTGCTTTTTGTAGAATTTCTTCAGCTAGAGAAAATACGTACTGTTCTATTCTTTCTTATTTTTCTTAATATTTCCCTTGGAGAGCTGACAAGAACAACATTCCTAATTACATTTGTTGGCCAAACTGTTGAAAGAGACAGGCTTGCCCAGGCTTAGTTAGAGAGGTGCAGAGAGGTGTGTAGAAATACAGAATAAATTAAAAATACTGTTAGTCAAAAAATTCTAGCAGAAGTTGTGATAATTGAATCAACAAGCAAAATTATGGAGGGTTTGAAAGAAAAAAAGGTTGAGATCCACATTTCAGTGAGATTAATTAGAAAGTTTTATTTTTTTATTTTCTCTGTAGAAAAGACCATTATTAGAGAGGAAAGGTTTTTAATGTTTCTGTGTGGTTTTTCCCATCCTCAGTTATGAAGAATTCTATCTGGGAAATTATGCATAAAAAATATACATTTAAATAAAAGTAATAAAAATCCCTGTGGTGACATTTGGTAGTCAACATTTCCTCATGAAAAGGAGACAGCAAAGAACAAGCTTAGGAAAGCATATATATGAGAATTACTATTACAGAGAAGTGTTTTGGTTGAATGAGAAATTTAACTCAAGAACTAATTTTAAAAAGTACATAACTACTATTTTTAGAAGATTTATGAGACTTTAGTACTTTGACTACGTGTATGTAGCAGACCTTCAATGGGATCTAAGCTGAGTCAAATGTTAAAGTTTAATGAATTAGTGTCTATCACAAACTAGAGCTACTGATCATGTGCTCTATGGTCATGGTGAATGTGAGGCTAACTGTGTTAAAAATATTTAAGTTGAAATGCCTCACCTCACATTTGTGAAAGGATTTGCATTGTTTTTCATCAGCACTGTGTTTGAGTTGTGTATCTGCAAAGCAGAATAACATGGGACTCGTCTTCTCTAATGTTCGCCATTTCATTGGTGTCTATCGCTGCACCATTCCCAGGCTGATTTGTCCCCTTCTGAAACAGGAGTCTAAGATGAGTGGAAAGAACCACCCATTTTTAGCCTGGTGGTACCTTCTCCCTCATGTCTCAGGGCTGGCTGGGGGACCCTGGCCAATGACGATGAAAGTTCAATGAGATTTATCTTACTTACCCTCACACATTTACTGAATTCTTTGCGTCAGGTTTAACATGGAGTTCTGGGAAAAGTAAAAAGATAATTTGTGGTTTCTGCATTCTGCTGGGTGTAAGGATAGGACAGTTTACCACCAGAGCTAGTGGCAGCAGACAGGACAGCTTACTAGGTTCAGTGTAAAGCACCATCTGAAAAAATACAGCAAGTGCTTTGTACCTGTGGGGAGATCACATAGCCACCCTTTTCCAACTATGGCTTTCCAGACCTTACAAGCAGCAGCAGCATCCAGTGAGAACCATTCAATGTAAATAAATTCCAAATACTTCAAGGGATTAAGATAATGGCCGTTTCTGCATTGTATGTTTACTGAATGTATAAGTCTATGTTAAAATAAGATTATTAAAACAGCCCCTGACAATTAAGGAAATATCAAGGTTAAGTTTACTTGTATAAAGATAAATAACCATCTTGTGCATATATATTTGATATGCCTTTTGGCAGAAGAAAAATTAGTCATATAATTAAAGACCACATCATATTTCAAATGAAAAAGAATGTCTCTTATTTCCTAATTTTGAGAGGTCATAATTTACAGAGATTTTTGGATGTGTAGTATCAACATTTCAAAAAACAGACTGATTAAAATAACAACTCTATTACATTACCACACTCTCGGCCACTAACAAGTTTGAACTGTATATTCATTGTTCAGACATGTCAACCAGCACAGGTAACCACCTATTAACTGTCTATAATCACAGGTTGGTATTCTTTATATGGGTGAGATAAATGAATACTCATACATTTTGCCACTGGGTTTCACTGCAGAAGATGATGAAGCACAAATAAACCTCAAACCATGCTCCTCATTTCCTCTCCAAACTTTTTATCTCCTTCAAGGTTCAAGTGGCACCTTTCAGGTCCTGCTAATTCCACTTTATATTCTCCCAATTTTTCAGCTCACCAGAAAGCCCCTTGCCTCTTTCTGTTTCTGTCAGATTTCCCCTGTATATAGGTGTAGTGGCTTTGTTTCTGCAGCTGTCCCTGCACCAATGGCCATATTTCTTTTTTTTTTTCTTACCAAGATAAGACCATATCAAAGAAAGGGATGATAAGAATTTAAGTGTTATTCTCAGACTTATTCTCAGCCTGTTACCTGTTTTCTTTTGTTTCATTAATTTGGACATTTTGGTGTGACTGAAACCTTCAGAGAAAAGATACAACCTATGGCAGACTTGTGGCAGTTCACCCTAAAATACTAGTTTTGTCAAAACCATAAATGACTAAATGCAAGGTTTCATGATGGAAATTACTGGGTGCTCTTAATAACAAGAAGTGACATACCAGCCCTGAATGTGAAAGTATGTAAACTGCATTTATGTTTTGCAAGTACACTTCCTGAAGTAGCTGTGAAACAAATCTGTTCTCAGGTATCCAGCCCATCTCTGCTTTCTTTGGTGCTGAAATTACTGTGACAGATTTCCAGTATCCGTGTTTCCCTTTCACCTGACTTCCCAAAACACATTAATCTTGCAGCCAGGACTCTGGCCACACAGGAGTTGAGATTTACTGCTGTGAGATTTTGATGCCAAGGCCAGGAATGTATTTTTCCACCAAGAATAGCATACAGTATGTGGCAAGCTTCCTGTCTGGTCTTACTGCTTTTGCCATTTTGGACTGGTGTAAGAAGGGTTCTGCTCATGAGTTGTCTTTTGTCTTGCTGCCATTTTCCTTTGACTGAATTCAATCTGAAAAACTTCTTCCATTCTGAATGGTGTATTACCAATTGGGGCTTACAAAAATAGCATAAAGAGACTATTTTATGTAAGGAAATACACTTATGCTTCCAATGTGCTCTTGATATACTTCATAAGTCAATAAGCAAGTTGTGAAACTAATTTGTTATTGCAAATTGAAAAATTATTTTTTTAAAGTATCAGAGAACAAATAGATTCCTTTCACAAAAATTACTATAGCTTTTTGTTTGCACATACATAACATATAACAGGGCAGCATTATCTGCCACACAGAGAACTGGGCTGAAAATTTTACCCAGTTCCTATGCTACCTTTGGGTTGCTAGATAACTTTAGGGAAGAAATTTTCCATTTCTGTGCTGTAATTTCTCGTCAGGGTCACCCTGAAGAAGTTAGAGCTTTAAACAAAATTTGATAATATTGAATGGTCAAGCTGTGAGATTCGAGTCCTGCAGATGGTGTATCCCATGTTCAGTATGTGATTTATCACATGATAATATTTGCAAATGGAAACATCTTTAGCTGGCAACAGTCCTGTATTTTTATCTGTGTAAGTGAGCCAAGAAAAGTAGCTATTATTTATTGAACTTCCTTTATTCATATAGGAGAAGTAGTTTCAACAAAAAAGTCATATAGGAGACCCCCTTAGGCCTGATGAATTTACAGTCATCTAAGATGAAAAGGGAAGAGGAATAAGCACTTTTGTCTCATTTCAAGAGGCAGAGAGTTACGGGCTTAGACACATGGACAAGTTCCCACAGATACAAGAAGTTACTGAAGAGCAACCAATGTGTTGTAACTGTCCTTTTGCGTTTGTTTGGTCTGTGGCAAATGTGAAGTAATTCAAATAATCCTTATCCTTTTCCATCACATGTTTTTTTGAGGACCGAAGAAATGTAAATTAATTCACACTTGTCACAGGCTAAGAGATTGAAGATAAACGTTGCTGCAGATCAGCTATATTGGGTAACTGATTATGGCACCATGACTTTCCACATGTCTGTGACTTGAGACCTAGACTGACTTTCTGTGCCAAACACTGAATTGACACTTCTTGAGCCTTACTCCCATGTCTAACCTAAAGAGAAAATCAATATCACTTTTATATTTTTTCAGTACCAGCCACGACAACAAGAGTAACTCAAAAAAGGCTAGCCCTAAGGTATAGTGGGCCTGACAGGGGGAAAAAAAAAGATATCAAATGTATTGAAAGAACTAGATTTCCAGACATCATTTGTAGACTCAAGAAGCCTGGATATTCAGATAAGTAACTAACATTCAGAATATTTATTCAGTAAAAGTAAAGTTGAAACTTTTGGAGGTTAGCCAGTTCTCTACCACTATTCATTATTATTAACATGGTGTTATTCCAAACAACAATCCTTTAGTTGACGTGGTTATGATTGCACCTAATAATGTATCTTGAGGACAAGAGAAAAATTCTAGCAATGCATCTGCAGCAGCTGATCAGTTTTAGTATGGTCACTGTGAGTTTTGAATCGTTACTCCCACAGGCCTTGTGTTTCTTTTTTGATTTGTGGGGAATAAAGGCTTTTGGTTTGTGATTTTTTTTCATAAAATATTAGAATAGAGTTTGACACTGGGAAGAGAAACTGGGATCATTAATGCTCGGTCAGAACACCAGCATAATCAATTACAATTTTTCTTCTTCCAACACGCTACCAATTGTTCGGACTCAGTAGAAAGATGTTGTCAGTTGTTAATATCTGTATCCTTTTGCTGGTAGTGTATATATACCCTTTGTGTTTCAGAAAAGGTGATTTTTTAAAAAATATAGTAAGCCAACTTTGATGAAAGAAAGTTCATAATTTATTCTTTTCTTTACAAATGTTTCAGTGCCACTCAGTGAAAATTTTGCAGTCTGGTCTTTCTCGTTGCTTAAAAAATACAGGAGTGTTAAAATCCATAATGACCATGACTCCTGGATGAATCTGTGGTCCATTTTCTGCTGAAGTAAGCTCTGGAAGTATATGTAACAGCAGTAACAGTTTGTCATGAGGAATAAAGATGAGCCAACACAGACAGATCACTGAGTACAGAAGGTTTATTGTACAGTCTATTCAGCACATTATCTAAACTAAGCTAAACTCAGTGTCTGGAAATAACTCTATCTAACTGTCTTCAGAAAAACTGTCTGGAAGAAGATTTGACAGGGTGTAAGAGATAATATCATCTTCTTTTGCGTAGATACAATGATTTATTTCGGCAATTGCTGGGTTGTGCTTCAGAACTTTCTTGACTTATTTAAGGGTCTTTCCTCTCTACCCCAAACTCTATCCTCCAAACCAGTCTTTTATTTATTTTAGTCTTTATGACAGGTGAGATTTGTGTCATATTTGTTCTTGGTCATATATTTTCCTCTTTCAAGAATATTACATGAGATGGAGTCACCTGGGGGCAAAGAGAGAAAGTATCAGAGACTTCAGGGGGTGACTGGCAAAAGCTTGTAAATGAGGGACTGGGGAAATGCAACTCAGAGATGATGAAGGTGCTGTGAAAAACAGGACTGATCAGCCAAGCTTTAGATGAAAGAAAATGAGAAAATCCCTAGGGATTAGACTGTGTACAAAGTTTACTGTATTTCAAAGATCATTGAGTTAATTATAAAACCATATGAAAGCCAAGTTCCACCTGCAAGGATGCACGGGGAAAGGGGAAGTTGGTGCATAAATATTTCTTATTTATTTTCTATATTCCTTGGATAAAAAGAGTTCTAAAATATACCTCTGTATAAGAACTCACAAGTTCTAGTTTACTTCCTTATAAAAATGGAGCTTTTATTGATTTTAAAAGCCTTGTGGTCTTCTTCAGGGAGCTCATTATAAGGGAAAGGTCTAGATAGGTCTACTTCAAAGTAATAGTTAACTTGGAAACCTATCAATACTTTTCAAAGAAAAGTCTCTCATCTGAAGTCTCTGCACTATCACTTTTTCTCTGTCTTTCTGTATGTATGTATCTGTATGCATGCATATATATCTCCCTCCTAGAAGTACAACTGTACGTTTGTATGCATGTATATACACATGCATATATATGTGTAAATGTATATGAAGAGATATATATATAAATTCTTAAGTACATCTATTACTTCATTCAATAGAAAGTTGCTTAAGGAAGTCTCATTTTAATTAATGTTATTTACAAAATATTATTGAAAAATACATTTCACATGTAAATGCATGTCATACTGATTTGGCAAGAACAAAGCCAGTTAATTGATCCCAGTTGCAATGCATAGAATTTCTCTCCCACCATTTCAGTCTTGCTTTTGGAGGTACCTTCTGAAGTTAAAATTGCACATGTGGCATAGACCCGTATTTTAGCAAATTAGTTCTGTTAGCATAGCCATTAGGGTTAAATTTATGTGAACAGGAGACCAGGAGCAGACTACTAGTCCCAGTGGATTCCTTCAGTTTGGATCCACAATCTGTGTAAGTTATGATAACAGTCTAATTAGTGCTTTGGACGTACAGTTTTCCACTTGGCAGATAGACTACAATAGCTCTTTCAGAAATTCTACTCATTATGTCTTATTAGTATCAGGCAAGACAATATAAATCTCATTTCACAAGAGATTTATAAGAACTCCTACTGGGGAGTGGCCTTTTTTCAAATGACCCCTAGTTTCTTTTTCTGTATGTCAGCCGGATATTTCTAGAATACAGTCTTTAATATAACGTGTAGTACATAACAGTATCTAAAAATGTCGATGTCTGAGAAATTAGATAGTATTTCTTCAAGTTAAAATTGCTTTTGGGAAAAAACCTAATGCTAATACTAGTATCTCACCAAATGACTATATCAAAATGAAAACATTTTTAGCATATATTTTCCAATCAAACTCTGAAAAATTCTAAATGTCTTAACTGTAATTCTTTTTCATTCATACATGAAGTTGAACATCTTGATTCTGGACAGGAATTCCAGTTTTAGGTCAAAAGAATGGTTTTGTTCCATTCAAAAAAGTTCTTTTTTTAACTGGAAGTTGATTAAACACCAAAGCTTTACTTGTCTGATCTGGTTTTAGAGAAGTGTCTTTTGATTTTTTAATTGTCTTGGATGAACACGTATTCATTTTGACTGGCTTTTATAGGAATACAGCATGGCTAATTAAATGTTGAGAAAGTATTAAATTTTTTAAGATATCTCTATCTTGTATAGTTTAAAAAGAAACTGGAAAATACTATTAATTCTGCTTCTGGTTGAGTCTGAGTATGAATAGCTGTCATATAAGCAAAAGTTTCCTATCCTACAAATGAGTCAGCTCCTTTCAAACCACAGCCAGAGGGTGACCCAACCTGTAGCTGATGTTCAGTGTCGAGTCTGAGCCTGAACTCAGAGCCATGACTTGGTAGAAATCCATAGCTAGATCTGGAGTACAACCAGCTGGATCTGTGATAAGCTGTACAGAGAATAATGTCAGTATAAGGTATGGTAATGGTTCATTTATCATAACTTTCTACACTCTTACTGTGGTTTTTGCTGCCGTAGATGACCGAATCTGAACAGCGTTAATTACACTGTGTATGCTGTCATGCCATTTGAACAGGGTTTGTGTGAATAAGAAAGTAATGGGCCTCTGTGTTTCACACTGCAATGGCAGGAAAGTGCACATGGTTTGGCAAGTTCAGTATTCATGGAGCATATTCTATATTCAGTGCAAATTACACAAGTGTCAAACTCCCTGTGCAGTCACAAATCCTACAGAAAGGACTTGATATTTGGTTTTAGGAGCAAACATTGTTCCTATTGCACTGTAAGAGACTATGTATGTCTTGATTGTAGTTCACATTTTTAGTGTCAGCAAAACAATATATTTCTCTGTATGAAAACAGAGAGGCTAAGATGTCTTCACTCACATCCACATGGGCCAATGACTCATGCTATATTTTAGGAACAGGCCAATTTTCATTCTCTGATCACTGTCAGCTGAATAATGATTTTCAAAGCAAAAAAAAGACCAAAAAAAGTGTGATTTCTTCATCTGTTAAAACGAAGTACAGTGTACTTAGTAACTGAAGAACAAATGCATGGAGTCAAATTCTGGTTACATACAATAAACTTAATTTATAATAAACCCTTTGAATGTATTTATGGCAAAGTACATGCAAGCAGATGCATTTCATAGTTGCTGTGAACAGGGGATGAAAGCAAAGTATCTAAAGTCAACAGACTGTTCATTTTACTTGACACAGGTGATTTAAACCAAAGGTCTCAATTGCCTTATGTCTTGGGCACCTTCAACCCCAAATTTGGTTTTAGCTCCTTATTTTTTTAATTTGGTAGCCTTTTACTTTCCTGTGTGTATATGGGAATCAGTCTGAGTAAGATCAAACACATTGCTTTCTTTAGCTTTTTCTAAAGGTATTGTATCAGGTTACAAAAGCCATATTTCATATTATTTCTGTCATATGCTATGGAAAAGGTAACAAAACAGTATGTATAAAACAATTAAGTAATTCATCAAGCTTGGGTATTAATTTAATTCAGGTATTTTTATTTCCTACCTATTTTTATTCTTGCAACCTATGAATGAATCATTTTGACCCTAATACAGCTTTATGTGAGATATATGAAAAATGCTTGTAATATATTTAAGCCTTTAGGCTTTATAAGGGAGATTTTCTTTGTTTCAATTAAAACAAAACAAAACAAAACAAAACCAGAAGTTGCCTATCTTTAGGGGAGTTTATCTATCTATCTATCTATCTATCTATCTATCTATCTATCTATCTATCTATCTATCTATCTATATCTATATATCTATATATCTATATATCTATATATCTATATATCTATATATCTATATATCTATTTATTTAGAGATGTTTTAGAACAAAGAAATCCAAATGTAAATCTTATTTCATATCCTCAGTGTCAAAATTTGACCTATATATTCTGGGTTATAGATGAGATGTCCTTGTCACAGTGAAAACTGTTACATACCTGGATTTCACCAGGCACAATCTGCAAGGTCATAGAATCAGAACCATAGAATGGTTTGGGTTGGAAGGGACCTTAAAGATCACCTACTCCCAACCCTCTGCCATGGGCAGGGACACCTCCCACCAGACCAGGTTGCTCAAAGCCCCGTCCAGCCTGGCCTTGGACACTGCCAGGGATGGGGCATCCACAGCTTCTCTGGGCAACCTCTGCCAGTGCCTCACTGCCCTCACAGTGAAGAACTGCCTTGCATCTTATCTAAGTCTACCCTCATTCAGTTTAAGGCCATCATGCCTTGTCCTATCACTACAGGCCTTGGTAAGGGCCTCTGTCATTCTTATAGACTCCCTTTAAGTACTGAAAGGCTGCAACAAATTCTCCCCAGAGCCTTCTCTGGGCTAAATAACCCCAACTCTCTCAGCTTTTCTTCATAGGAGAGGCGTTCCAGCCCTCTGACCACTTTTATGCTGATTCCCCAAGACCTGGCTAAAATCAATGCATGCACTTAGTACATGCACATAAAGTGTTTTCCTTATTTAACAGAAAATAGCCTTCCTTACCCACATCTAGTGGGCCAGAGGAGCCCTGATTTATGATAAAACAGATCTATTAACGTTTGGGGGACTGTACAGGAACTTTCTTTCCAGGTTCAAAGCAAAACCCAGATGAAAGCATGTCTTGAAAAATGTCTCTTCATCTAAAAAAATGGGTTATATTTGGAACTTATCCCAACATAGCTGGACTGATTCTCTGCAGAAACCATCACTGTTCCACACCTTGGATTTTTTCCTAGCTACTCAGGTGGGTTATGAATCATAAGTACTATCACAGTAGTAGTAGAAAGTATAACAAAGCACTCATCAGCTTGCAGAATCCATTGCACAGACTTTGGGATGTCCGTCCCCACAGTGACAGTTGCTCTGATGGAAGAGATATTAAGCAAATACTACTACCACCAGCAATGTCTGTCTCAGCCTACATTAAAAGGTAGGAGTGCTCCACTCTTTACTCCCAGGTCTCCTCTTGAGTGCCCCCAGTTGTTGCCTAGCTCTGCATTCCTGCATTTCTGGATTTCCTTTCAAATGAAAGGAAGGGAAGAAACCAGCACTTACTACAATAAATCCACTAATTGGCACAACTTGGTGGCCCACTGCAGAGTATAGCTGCCCCACAGGTGGTTAAGTACACATACTGTACAATGTGGCCTGAGGTTACTTGTGAGCAATAATGGAGATAGAAAATACACAATGCTTTTGCAGTGAGTTTTTTATGACTGTACAGTGCTCTGTTGGCTTTGGGGTTGTGCTCAGGTGCAGAAATCTGGCTTATACACGATCAAAGTCATATAGAGTTATAAAGAAAAGGTAAAAGAACTTTTCCCTTGTTTTACCAGCTGCCTGCAACGCCTGCTGATTCCATGAAAACTGAACTCAAAATGTCACCTTCTTTTTAATTACAAAGCTAAGAATCAAACTATGCTTACCGAAATATAAAAATAGAAATCTCTGCAGACAAGATACCATTACCCAATGTCTTGTTAGTAATTCATTTGTTTTAAAAAGAATTGCCAAGAACAAGTCACTGTTAATTGTATAGCAGTTTATATTTACTTTTCACAAGAATGTCAGATGGAACTGCATTTTCAAAACCCTTTTTATGAGTAAATCTCAAACTTTCCAGTCTTGTCTAAAAAAGGAAGTTAGTGTTCAGAAAGGTAGGCTGTGATTTTATGGAACAGTAATTATCCCAAATTAACTCCCAATGTGAAAAGTCCAGCTCTAGAATTAGTTAGTGTGCCAATATATTTCTATATTAGCTTTACACAGAAAAACTTTCCTGTGAAGACAAGGCCTCAGGCACCTTTTATTCAACAAACTCCTTTCATTTTTTTCAGCAAAGCCCTATTTTACTGCAAGATTTCTGTGTCTCTGTGGTACAAACTCAATTTGCTGGAGCAGTTGCAATTAAAGCCTTAATAAATGGGGCAGCATCTTAACTTTACATCTTGAAGAACAGGTATGAGGAATGCAACACCCCCTGACCCCCAGTAGACCCCAGCACATGGCTCTCAAAATCATATAGAGACGGGAGAAGAAAAAAAAGCCATCCTCGGAGAATTATATGCACCACTGTGAAATATTGCCTACACCAGCTGTGGCAGCCTAGTTAATCCTCAGAGAGCTCCTACATTTCCAGGAATGACCAGCTACTTTGATCAAGGAACTAAAGTAGTTATGGTTGCAGCATAGATGAGGTGAAAACGCCAGAAAGAAATGTTGCACTTACATTATCTCCTTCATGTTTCAAATGAACATATTTTTGCTTTTGCTCAGTAAATTCATTACAGTTGTGAATATCCCTCATCCTATTTATCCTTTGTGTATCCTTAGGCATTATAAACATGCATTCATACACCATTCATAGAAATTCTTTATTCCTTGAAGGAAACACTAGTGAAACTCAGGTATCAGGTTGTACGCAATCATTGTACATGTGTTGAGCGAGAGAATCAGCACATACATGGGTCTAAAAAAGTACTCTAAATCCTTTGAATTTGAAGTTTATACTCACATATGAATATAATTAGTATTATATGAATAGTATTATATGAAACCCCTTCAAAGCCTAAAAAACCAATAAGAGTTTGAGATTAATCTACAAAGTTTATGGTGACAACCTGGTCTTTTATATACAGATTTGCATAAGTAGATCTCAAAGACCATTTTGATTTTATCACTGTCATTATGTCCTCTTTACACAGGGAAACTGAGACTCAATATTGGGGTTTTTTTAATCCAAAAGTGGTCCCACAGCAGAAGTAGAAACTGCATTAGTCTATATGATAAGCTAGTAAATCATACCTATCTCAGAAATTGAGAGTTTTGTTGTTGAAAACTGCCCATTCGGTCACATCAAGTTGTGGCAAAACTTAGTGGCCCTATGTAGTCCCCTCAAATAGCAACTTCATATTTCCAAGAATTCAACATTCACTGTTAATTTCTTCCTCTTGCAGCCCAGACAAATATTTTTAATTTTTTTTACAGGAGGAAGAAGGTGGGGCAAAGAAATTAGGACTTTTCTCGAAGCTAAAACAAAATTTTCTGGGAGAGATGGGATTACCCTTCAAGAGTTCTGGTTTCCTGGACTGTGTTCAGGCCACTTTCTCACTTCTATTCCTTCAAATAATACAAATATAAGTGCTCAT
The DNA here is from genome assembly GCA_026212715.1 of Elanus axillaris. Lineage (NCBI taxonomy): Eukaryota > Metazoa > Chordata > Aves > Accipitriformes > Accipitridae > Elanus > Elanus axillaris. Next base: position 9,980,211 of record JANZLQ010000005.1, read on the forward strand.
CTGTCTGTTTAGTATATATTTTCTAGGTTTAAAGTCTATGGTATTAACGTCACAGCATTGCTAACCTTTTTTTTCCCTTTTTTTATTTCAGCATTAAACTACAAGTCTTTACAGTAATGCTTCAGGACAGAAGGAGGCCATGTAGTCCACTGCAGTCGTTCCCAGTAACACATCGCTAATGTTTTCATTGCTTCAAAGTGCTTGTCTAACACTTTTTGAATAATCACAGCTGTGGTTTCTGGTGCCATCTCAGATGATCCATTCTCCATGTTAATTATGCCTTTGCATTCTGCTGATTGTCATAGTGCCTGATCTTCTCTTGTTTGACCTTGTGTCTGTCAGCATTAAAACTTCCAAAGTTCTATGTAACTTTATGATATTTCTTGGCTCTTTTCTCTTGAACATTTACAGTGAACAGAGAAGCATGAAAAGGGGTTATACCCCAGGACCCTGCGTATTAAAGCCTGACTCCCTGCACATTAATTTAAGATGGAGGGAGATGAGAATCCAGGTTTCAGATTTCATACCTCAAGTTACTTGACAATGCCTAGTAAGAACTGCTATTCCACATTCCTCTGCTTAGGCAAGGAAATGTACCTATCTTTTCCTTGGGTACAGGAAGCCACATATTAAAATTCAGAGGCCAAATTCATACTGCATCTCCTACAGACTTTGAAGCAACTTTCTTCTGAGTGTGGCAAGCTGATTAATAGAGCATTTCTTCCTAGCCAGTTGCACCTCAGCAGTGACCCTTTCAATTATAACAATACTTTAAATTTAAGGATCATATCTACATTTTGCATTTCTCTTCTAGTTCAGCAAAAGATAGTGGTTACAATCAACCACACGTATGTTGTGATTTGAGACCACCTAGTGTAGCACCCCAGCAAGGCAGCACTGAAGCAAGGACAGCAACATTTAACAGTTCATGGAAATTTCTCACTGAAGTCTGGAGTACCAGAGATTTTAAGAACAAAAGAGCTCACTGAGATGATTTTAAGGATGAGGGGTATCCTGTGATCTAGCTCCAGCAGTAGTGTACAGATGCAAGAAGGTGATTTGCAGTCATGTTTTTCATATGTTTCTTTCATGCTGGTGGTTTGGGACAACCTAGCTAAATTTAGAAACTTCAGGAACTCAGCAGAGCCCCATGTTAAAGTAAATATCAGCCAATTACCTGCCCCTTGTGAGGCATCTGTTCTTGTTCCCACTGTGTTCCAATAAATACTATTGAGAAGGCCAGCTGGGGAATCATTGTCTCTCAGATAGATAAAACACCAGCAACCAAGTATTCTTCTACATCTTGCCTCTTCGTAAGGCCATGGCTCCTAGACTCCGGCTCCCTAGACTCAGGTTCCCTGATGCACTCAGCTCTAAGCCAGGAATTTACATCTCTAGCAGAGGCAGTATCTCTGTGAGAAGCAGCAGGTATAAATCACAAATGCTTATATCTTGAAAAGTATTTTTTGCATTCACTTCCTGTTCATTTTTCCTGAACATTTAATATTTACTATTCACTAAGTATTAATAGCATAGCTATTACTCAAACTTGTGTTTTGTTTCTGTATGTATTTTTCAAAGAAATACTTTGTGGTGTTCCTACATACAGACTCTCCCAAAATTACTCTTTTTTCAAAGCCTTCTTGAATCCTTTCTCCCTAATTTTCAGTATCTTGCTTATCTGTTCTGTTATTTTAAAATATAAATAATGCATAAGTTTCCCCTTTATTTCAGTAGCCTTTCACTATCTTTTTTCTTACTTGCATCTCTAGACTTGTCATGTGGTTCAGAAAAGAACTTCAAACACTATACACTATCTTTTACTTTGGGTACTTGGTAAACCTTTGGCACCATAAAAACTAATGAAATTCAAGAAAAAAAATTAACTTAAAGATGCATTTCTTGCTGGTTCTCCTGATTCTTCTCCCCACTCAATTCTTTCTTCTTCTAATTATGATCTGAAAAGATACCTCGTGAGATGAAAAATAAGTACAGAACAGTAAGTCTAAGATTATGTCTCTGTTTTATAACTTTCAGTATTACCCAGCTGAATTTCATAACTATGTTTTCTTGTTTTCTTGTTCCCTTGTTTGTAATCTGCAAATTGCAGAATTCTCTCCCAGTTGTGATCTAATCACGGAACTGCAGTGAGATGATGTTGCCAGCTTCTGTTTCTTTTTCCTGATTAATAGTTTCTTCATCTCGCCGAGATTTGTGTTAGTTTTGGATGCTGTGGAACAGTTTTCAGCTGATCTTTTGATCATGCAGTTTTCAATAATGTTCTCCTTTCATGGTTGGATTCAGCTCAGCTTCTAATATATCTTGCCAGTGTCTTCAAAGGCCACAATAAGCATGTTTAGATGGTATTTGCCATACATATCTAGATGGCATTTACCTCTAAATGGCAGAGGTAAGTAAGCTCTGCCTGTGGGACTGTCCCTCCCTGTGCTCCAAGCCAGCCCACAGCCATGCAAAATCCAACAGACCAAAAGGCCCAACACATGAGCTCTACCTTGGGAGAATTTAACTACACTCCTAAGGCTCCCCTTTGACTGTGTGTATGGGCAGGCCTCTCTTTGCCTGCTTACAAAACACTATATTAACGGATTCTTTATGAACCTGGTCCTTGTTCTGCCTCCCTGCTCTAGACAGTAGTGAGCCTGTGATGCAATACACCAACATTATTGATAGTTAAGCTGGCAATACATAATGGTGATTCCCATGAAAAATGTGGATGTCCTTCCAATGCCTCAGGAAATTAGCTCTTAATATTGCCCTCTATAAGATACTCACATTTCCCTTTCTTTGGAGACTTTAACTCCAATGCATTTGAATATCCCTAATGCTGTTTAGCTTCCAGGAAATGTCCAGTTGTTCTCCAGAAGTTAGAATGCACACTTATCTATTATTTCTTGACAAATAGTAAGTCTTGTAGCCATCTCTGAAAAAACAGTAAATTGTGGCTTCCTGACTTAAGGCTGCAAGTGTGCCCAAAGATGACTTTCCCTGGGTTGTATCACGTTCAGCCAACCACAGTTAGCAGTAGTTAACTATGTGTCAGCTTTGAGAACTCTGATTTGTGTCTTTCCTTTAACATCCATTACATCTCTGCCATTTTATTCAATGTGGTTATAGCTATTGATCTCTCCTCTGTGGTCAGGTGTTAAAAATTAGTGACTCTATATATCTCCACATTCTATGCTCTATAGTACTCATTTGCCAGTAGGTGAGTCTGAATGTTACTCATTTCTGTGAAAATGAAAAAGCCTTCTTCCACTTGTCAGTAGCTGTGGATGCAGAATTGCATTCTTCCTTCACATTTTTTTAACTAGTTGTGAGGTTTGAGTTGGGTTTGACTTAGTCTGAAACCTCCATGAGAGCCACTGATCCTGTTCTTCTCAGAGAAGCCATTTTGCACTGTAACTCAGTAGAGCACTCTTTTTTTAAAAAAAAAACTGCATAATTTGAACATGGTTCCCATTGCTGGTCTTTTATGCTGAGGCTGTTTCCACAGCATGCCTCTCAGTTGTTGCATAATGTAATTTTTCCCATCAACTTGTAAGCAGCTGAGGAGTCAGAGCTGAATAAAGCTGAGATAAAGGCTGTTATATGTGATGTAAATAGATGTGAACTGGCAATTTAATATTGCCCTTTCATTTCTCCATACAGTATAGGACTGTGAAAGCAGAATCTGGCAGAAACTATGCAGTGTTCACAACGAACAAGTAAGCCTTGAATTTAAACTTGATAATTTATGTGGGTACAAGCGGATGCCTGTGAATGAGATGAAATGATTTAGTGTAATGGCAGCACAGTCTCTGATTTGGAGAATTTTAGGACTCAGATTTGTAACCACTGAAATGCAAAGCAACATATGCTTCATCAATGGATTAATAGACTAAACTAAGACTTAGCCAAAGATCTATATAAAGTACCAGTAATATACATACAGATATTCTCTTATAAATATTATTTGAATGATAAACTGAAACCATCAGTGAAAAATTAAAATGAGACCTGTACAATTTAAAACTACTCTTAAAAAATAACATCCTGTTACTAGATGGTTTACAGACAAATTATTGGACTCAATAGAGGGGAAATTCTTTTGCCTGTGTTATACAGGAGGTCAGGTTTGATGATCGAATGGTCCCTTCTGGCCTGAAAAGCTATGAATCTACTCCTTTTCTACAATGTACACATTAAAGGTCAAATTTCCAAGACTGGAATATTTCACTGAAGGGCCAGAAGCTCTCTAAGATGTCTTTAAAATAATGAAGGGGGTAAAAAAGACATAAAATAAGGACAAGAGAAGGAATACAAAATATACTAAACTACAAAATTTCTATCTTTCAACCCACAAATGGGAATAAAATATTAAATATCAGAGCATGCCATGTGCTTCCAAAAGTACTTATGTGGCAGTGCTTAAAAACAACTGCAGCACACAGCCCAGACTAATCTATTTTGCAAAGGATGTTTATGCATAATCTCTCACCTAACAAGAACCTGAAATTCTTTACTCAGGGGAAAAATATTTTGTGAACTGAATGTGTACATGTCACCCCATGTAAATACATAAACATAATTAAGGAGTTGCAGTGAGAAATACCAGGATCAAAATAGCTACTAGCTACCTAACAACATTACCACAGTCCTGGTATTAGCATCCACCCTCCCATACCATCCTGAGAGTGAAATATCTACAGAACAACATTTTCATTTTTGGAGTTTATGGTCTAATATCAGTAGGGTTTTCAGTGTTTAGAGAAAGTCTTAATGAGACTCATTCTTAAAAGAGAGGGTACATCTTTTTGAGGCACCTTTTAGATCTTGTTTCTAGCTGTGCCTTTTTTTTATAAAGACCTTATACACTAAAAATGATGTTCTACTATTTTAACTCTAAATAGTTCTTTGGTGGCACCATGGGAAAAAAAACCCAAAACATTCAACAGCAAACAGTACAAGCCTATGCCCTCTTAACAATCAGTACATAATTCAGGTTCCTCTAAATATTTGCATTTCTCATAGATGACTTATCAAATACAAACAGTAATGAACATTCCTTGTCGTCTATCCTGATAAGCTCAGCTTCTTTGCAACATTGACTCCCTTGTAATAAGAGGTTTCTAAACTGTAATACAAAAGGGATATATGAAAATAATATGTGCTACATGTTAATTCCCTCTATCCACATGATCTTTATTTTGTGCCCCATTAACCTGCACCACCTGGCAAATGTTTAATTTCTAATCCATACAACTCTTTTCTGACCAACTATCTGTGCCTGCAGAAAAGGCAAAAGTAGTAAGACATAATGTTTGGAAGAAAAAACGCTGAGCTGGAGAGCACAGTGAGAGGTGTTTTATTCAACTGACAGTCTTGCATATAGCAGATCTTATCCAAAGACCCAAGAGCACTCAGATTTTACAGCCTATATGTTAGATCACCGTACCCATTATTGAAATTCAGCTAAGGCCGGAGAAAGAATAGAACAGCCTAGTGAATGTACATCAAGATGACACAGAGGGTAGGAGAGTAATAAGGAATCTTCACACCAGTGTAAGCAATACAGATATAGGAGCAATTAGTTAAGTGAAATTAGGTAAAGATCCAAGAATTGCAGCTCTGTGTCACTTAAATGTAGCTTTATTACATTTAAATCTTATTCAAAGGATAATATATCTTAGAATTTTTGTAATAATAGGAAATTGTACTTCTATTCAGTGTAATATACTTTGTGTTCCTGTACCTTATTATTATTAATAGCAACTAATTACTGCAGATAAATTCCATGATATGAGTGGGTCAGAGTTTTACTTGTGGTGCAATGATTTGTGAAGCTTTTTGCAGGATTAATAATTTCATTCCTAAATCTAAAAAACAGGGTTTCTTTGTGAACTGCTTATAGTCAGAAAGCAGTCAGAAACAATGCTGTAAATCTCCTTGTTTTCCAAGGTACCTGAGCTAAACCCGGTTGGGCTCATATTATGCATAGTTTCAAAAATAAGATGAATAATGGAACTCTTATTCTGTTCAAATAAAATGCTTATTTTAGACGTAGCTGTGATAACATCATAAAATTTCTTGCTGGCTCCCTCTCTGTAAAAATACAAAGCAGGTTTTATACAACTTCTCTTCCCTACACGCCACACCCACCCACCCCACCCCTACTTAGGAAAGGGAAATTCTCACTGGTATCGACCATCTGTCTTTGTGTTCACTGGTAGGTGCTAATTGGCACGGGTGAAAAGAGGTGGTAATAAACACTCAGCCCAGTGTAGCCAGCCCTGTTTGACTGAACAAGAAAATTGTTTGAACTTTACTCGATCTTCAACAAATTGAGCTTTTTTAGGGTTGCAAATGCTTAGATTTTTACCAATGTTAAGAGCACAGTAGTTGTGTCTATAGGGATATGGAAAAACATACAGGTCTGACTCTGTGATCGGTTTTATAGCAAAGGAAAAAGAATTTAAATACTGGTGCATTTTCAGCTATTAACATAGCTTTTGTTTTAACACTTGCTGCCCCAAAGGAACAGTTTTGGTGCTTGTAGCCTACAAGCAGAATTATGTTTCAGAGAACAGAGGCTTTGGTGTACTCTATACCTTTGTATAATGCCCTGATTTCACTGGCAGTTTCTAAAATGTCATGAGGTTTAAGACTAAGGTTGAAATGTGAAAAAGGAAAGTAAAAATCACAATGTCACTCTGTACATGTGTTTTGTATATGAATTGCACAACATGGCAGTTATACTCAATGTGTATGATCAATACCATATTTCTTTTCCCAGATTTGAAATTAGTACCACTAGATTTGATAAACTAACCCAGGGCAAGGAGCAACTGGAAGAATCAGATCCATCTGACATGGTTCTGACTTCAATATATTTTTTGGTTTTCTCAAAAAGTGTTAAGATATAAGACAGTTTGAAGGAAAGGTTCTAATTTTCAAGTGCACAAAGTTTAAATATTGTTATTTATTTGCATTTCTGCAGCTATTTCACTGGTTTTATTTGAGAACTCCCATATATCTTTAAATATTTTTATTTTGTCTAACTTAAAAGCTAATCTGAGCCTTCTTAGGTATGAGTTCTACAAAATAAATTTTTAAATCCTCCAGAAACTCTTTTCAGCATCAGTTATAGATTGAGCTGAAAAATCATAGTATGATCTTTTGAAACTGTTAGATAACAGAACTCTATTGCAGCAATATTTAGTAGTGCTAAATACTAAACCCAGTAAAAATAATCTAGAACTTCACAAAAAAAGAAATATTGATGCATTTTGAGTGCTGATTGTCTGTGATTTTTAAGTTATCCTTGTTGAACTTACCAGTGTTCAACAGACACCCTGGGATTTCAAATTAGAAGTCTAAATTTTACATGGGAAAATATAAGTGAGATAAAACTAATCTCTAGTTTCTCTTTGCAGCAATGCTACTACTCCTCTACCCCTGCTAAATCCATTCCTGCCTTATGTTTATCTTTCTCCATGCAAGTTCAAGCCATAAATAAATTAATAGATTTAAATTTGAAATTTGTGACATTTTCCTTCTTTCAGTTCTCTTCACATTTCATCATTACAGGGACAGTATTTCACTAAATATCTGTAGAACATGTAACATAAGAAGGACTACATCTTGGCTGGTAACTCCAGTTGCTACCGATATCAAGAGAGCTTATATCATTCATTTCTTATGCCATTATGGATCTGATTCCAAAAACCTAGAATTCTCAGCTACATCTTAGTTCTAGAAGATTAAAGAAAGAAAATAATTTCTAAATTTATATATTTGCAAAGTGACACTTGCTAGTAAAGCTTTTAGAATCTTATTATGTTTCTTCTCTTGGAAGGTTTATAAAAGCTACTTCATCCATATTAAATTCTAAAGTGAAATAGATTTATGTGGGAGAAAACTTAATCTCAGTCTAACATCAGCACAGTATCCCAAAGGATTACAGTTCATGTCTAATTGAGCTTTTGCAGTACAGTCACAATCACCTACATGAAGAGATAAAAAAGATGCCATAATTCTCTTAAAGAAAAAATACTTTATTCTGTTCTGCTTGCTCCTTCCCTCTTGCTTTCTTATCCTTCCCTTTCCACCCCCTTTAGAGCAGTAACACACTGCATTTTAAACATTCCCACAACAGACAGACATATTTTCCTAGTGATGACCTTGTTTATCAATACTTCAGAAACTTAACATGATGTTTGGCCTTAGTTTTATAACAAAAATTAGCATGGTTTTTTTCAATTCGTATTGAACTCTTCCTGTAAAAAAGGCTCAGCTCTGGCAGTTGGGAAAAGCACCTTAACTGATTATTTAGATGGTTACCACTGTGGCTGCCACATAAAATTTAAAGACCTCTGTAGCTGAGTGTATGGACTTCTCCAACTTAAAGTATGAAAATCAGCCTCCACTGGTTAGTCCATAATACCATCTTGTCTTTTGTGGAGTGGGCAAAAAATGCGCATCCTTACCATCCAGTTTCTAGTAGCCTACTGTAGGTTGCCCTGTTGCCAAAAATACTCCAGGACAACTTTTTTAGTAATAATAGCTTACCAAGAAAAAGCAGGGTTATTGGCGGAGCTTTAGCATATTTTCTTTTCCTCTCATGGAGATCAATAGCAATATCTTAGAGTACTGTGAAATACATATTATGCACTATCAAAATATGGTATAATGCTTTCCATCGAATTCATGGGTGCTCAGACTATCTCTGTCAAAAGTGCTGCTTTCAGTCTCAGTGTAATAACTGCTCTTGACCTCCTCACCTGTTCCAAATTCCCTGCAGAAATTTGATCATATCTAAAACTGTAAAATGGAAACGGTGGCTGTACATTTTAGGTAGGAAATGTTTTGCAAGTCCACTTATTACAGTGTGGAAAAGTTGATGTTATGTGTTTTGCCCAAAAGGCCTTGCATTTAATATCTGAAATTACTTGCTGTGTCTTTCCGAAATACAAGAAAAAAACACACTTGTTATTTCTCCTCATGTCTTCTCTCATCTTCCTTGAATGAACATATTGAATCAATCCAATTATTAGAGGGTGATTAAGGAAGAAGTTCAATCAGATAGCTTTTAAGGTAGGAACAATTGAGGATTAACACTTACAGGCAGGAATCGGTGCCCAAAACCAAGAAGACTGTCCAGATTAAGTAGGAACAAAGGGAACTTTTTTTTTTGTCTGAGGCAATGCAGCATTTCTGTCCCAGATCTGGAGCTTATTTTTTTTGGTAACAGTTTTACAAAAATTAAATGAACAGGACTTATCGTATAATATTTATGGATCTTGGCTCTCTACTTATTTTCATTCTTCTTTTTTCTCATTGAAAGATTATACTAGGACACAGCTAATATCTTCACATGCCAAGAACTTTAGCTAGTTGCTAGCTAATTTCATCACTCAAGAACAACTTAGTTAACCTAGTCAGAAAATCACAGTCTTAATGCTAAGCTGGTACTCTGAGAACAAACATTTAATTTCTTAAATGCCGAGTAAAATGTTTTCAGTTGTCTAATACCACAAGTGACCTTGACTATGATTATCACACTCGTATGTCAAGCTTTACTAACTTATTTGGCCCTAGTTTGTGAGCAAATGGTAGCACATAAAGGTTTTACTTAATGCTTTTAGTAGAGAAATTGAATGGGACAAAACCAAGTCATCTAAATACAAGAAGGTGGCGGCTACATGGCACTCCATAGAGTCTTGCTGTAATGTTTTTCTACTGAAACCTTTTTTCATGTTGAAAGGAATCTAACTGATGCTGACCAGGGGCATTGGGGAGCCTTCCACAGAGAGTGGTTGTACACTAGTTTGACGGGACTGGAGCAAATTGCAAGCATCACAAAAGATTTTTATTCCTAGATTGTGGGGGAGCTTTTAGAGAACAAGAGTATTACTGCTGCTTGAGAAAGCAAATAAGAAAAATCTGAAATACCGATGTACATACAAGGCGAAAAAATCTTCCAGCTTTCAACTGCCACAACACTGGTAACTTTGTGATTAATATTCAGTATTCATAGCCCTAAAAATAAATCAATGCACATATTGAATGCTGTCTGTTTGGATACACATCATTGTACATTTTTATGTTTTTAAGTCCTGAGAGTGAATAATGTGTTCTGATTTTACAATTATAATGAGATTCATGGCTTTAGAGTCATTAGGATTAATATGAGTAAAACTAGTTAAGATCCATATTCTGAATAAAATAAAAAAAAATTTAAAAAGTTTTGTCTGGAGTAGAGATGTGCTTTGAGTATGTAATCATTTTTTCTATTTTACATCTGACTTACAGTCTATTATTACATGTTGCTGGTAGCAACCTGAAAGCCAAAGAATGGCTTTGTATTCCACAATCCCTTTGGAAGTTAAGCTCCTCAGAAGGATGGATGACTGTTACATAAATCAGATTTTACATAAATCAGTCTTAATAAAAGAACCATTATAACTGTACTCTGTTTCGGGGTATGCTATCCATTAGGAAACAAACAGCTTTTCCAGCCACATGTAAGGAAGTGCCAGCCTGTCCCCAGTGCCTCCACAACTGTTTCTAGGGGATCTGATAGTTATAATGCATGAGGCTTGCCAAGTGCACCCGAGTGTCCTGGAAAGTAGCTATAGCAGTGAAAGAATATGTCAGATAAGTCAAAGTCAACTGTCATTGCAAATATCAGCAATGTTGCACTGGATAATGGTCACTGTCAGACACAGCAGAGCCTTAGCTGAAATCCTCTGTGGTGATTAAGGAAAAAAAAAATAGAAGTAGGTTTCAGTACTGATTTATATCTCATGGGCATCATCAAAAGGATTTAACATCCTGGAAAATATCTGGAGAACAGAAGGTCTGAGATCAGCCTCTATGCCTAAAACTCTGCCTCCACCTTGGTAAGTATCCACATGTTCCTAGAAGAGAACAAACATGTGCTATATCAGACCCTGCTACAGGTCTCTGATGAGAATGTCATTCATAAATACCTTAAGTGTCATTAACTCATATAGTCTGACCTCCTGCATTATTCAGAGTATATATAATTCAGATGTAATTCAATATAAAAAATAATTGATTTTTTCCTGTATGGAAGCTAATAACTCCATGGAACTAAAGCACAGCTTCCAAAATGCACTTACTTTTATTGTGAGGATTTAGAAGTGGAGAATCCAACATGTCCTCCTAATCTGTAACATGATTGTGTTAATAAAGAATAGGGACTTTAGTTTTATTTATTTTTTTCTGTCAAATTTGTTATCATGGATTCTCAATGTGCCTTTCACCACAAGATTAAAGGATCCTTTATATTTAGATTCTCATTTTGCAAAGTCTTAATAATAGCAGTGGAAATCCTGTTGATAAACAATGACAATTTACATGAATCTGTCTTTTTGTCTTGTTTTCACTCATTGCTTATGATGTTATTAAAGCAATACACAACCCTTACCAACATCTTAACTTTGGAAGTATCAGAGCAAACATTGGAAGTCTGTCTCCTTGCACTAGTAGCACTTGATTCAACTTTCATAGTATAGCTTGAAGAACTGGAGGAATCATGCAGCCAATAGGACTCTTTTCAGGATTTGTGTTTTCTAACATAAGATATGTGCGATCACTGAATATCATTTCAGGCTCTCTTTATTTGGATTTTCTTAAAAACAGATGAAGGACTTTAACTAGACTGAGTATCATCTATGTCCAGGAATAGTCTCAGGGAAATAAATGGGACTACTTGTGAACTAAGGATCTAATTTAGGTCAGGGTGAGGTGACACAGCTTGATACTTTGCCAGTTTTAGCAGGCAATATATATTTGGACTGTTTTTTGGAAACTTTAAGAATTTCTCTCTATCTTCACCCAAGATTGCGCAGTCTTTTTTTAAGACTGATTAACAGACCAAAACTGCCTGAGAATGTGAACTCACAGTCAAGTAAAGTCACTAATATAACCAAAATAAATCCAAAATCTTTCTTGTCAGCAATTAATTCATCTTTTATCTTCTTCTGCTCTCTGAAATATCTCTTTCCTGATCTTGACAGACTAGGGAAATATCAGTACATTTGAACTATCACTGAATGCACTACAAAGCAAAAGCAATTTTAATCTTTTGGATATAAGTAACATAGACAGGACTATCAGTTTCAGACTGACTTTTCCTCTTTGATATGAGCGTATAGATTTCAAGAATCTTTTTATTCTGGCTGGTAATTTTCATCAAACAAGGAGCCAGGAATACTGTCCTGTGAAAAGTTACTCCATGCTTCGCATTAGTTTTCTTGCACCTTCCTCTGAATTATCTGGTTCCCACCATTGTAGAGGAAAAAATTCTAGACTTGACAAGTGTGATTCACTATAATAGTTGTTGCATTTTAGGAAGCATATTAGTCATTGACAGAAAATAAAAATGTTCATGATCTTCCACAACTATGCTCTTGCATTCTGTAGAAAGTATTTGTTCCTATATAAATTAAGGATGTTACTCAATCATTTTATCAGAAGCTTTCTATAACTAGATGGACCAGAATGATATCACTGTATCCTCAAGGGGCATCAATGTGATTTTGTCTTTGTCTAACTCTTTCCTTAAAAATTCACTTCTCACTTCTGTACCTGAAACAAATGATCAGGTTGTTCTGAAGACCCAAGTAATCTAGTCACACTCTGAACAAATTTTATTTCACTCTGAATTTTCATTTTCTAAAAGTCTAACAAGTGTCATTATAGAGAATACAGGTCCTATTACTTACCAGTTTCATCCACTATACTATTCACTATGCTAACTCTGCACAAACTTCTTTTTTTTTTTTTTTGAGCAACCACCTATAATATCTTTGCCTAGAAATTAGACTATTAGTTTAGGCTGCTGCTTCTAAGTCAGGAAGTGCTTATTCACTAAGGCAGGGAGAAAGATCTTGACAAATCAGGACTCCACTGCCTCTAAATCCCCAGTAGCTACCAATTGCAGATAGACATCTTTCCTCCTGCTTCCCTTGGTCACCTTTTTATCAACTCTGCAAAGTTCCTGGGAGGGCTGGTTGAGAAGTTGGGGAGGGTGTGGG
>JANZLQ010000005.1:9997607-10010081 GCA_026212715.1 Elanus axillaris
CTGGTGGACATGGGGGAAGCTTCCAGCAGCTTCACACAGAAGCCACCCCTGTAACCCCCCCCCCCGCCCCACTACCAAAACCTTGCCACAGAAACCCAATACAAGCAGCAGAAGCATTTGTATGATTTTCCCAGGTTTCTGGATGGAGCCAGTGGTTTAGTAGTGGCCCCTATAAAATTTAAACCCAGCTCTTGTTGCTGCCAGTCAAATTTTGGCAGAGGGAAATGTTGTACCAATATCTGATGATCTTCACACCAAAGACTCAAAATCATAAGCCTGTTCTCCAAAACAGAAAAAAAACCCTTTACAAATAGAGTCCCCTTCCAAATTTTTTTCTTAATAAAATTTGATGACTTAACTGTAGAAATTATCCATATGAAGAAACATTATAGAAAGGGAAGAAAAGGGATGAGGAGGTCTGAGGGAGAATGAAATGCATGCCTATAAGCAAGTTATCTGCAATAAAAGGGAAATAATTATTAATTAGTCTGAACACTTCACATTTTATTTTTATTATGTTTTTATTATGAGGGAATTTAATCCAAAATATCCAGTGAGAGTTGGGATCACATTTCACTATCTGGTGTTAATAAAAATATTATCTTTAATAGAAGGAACACAGACATAGACATTGTATGTTATTTATATGGTGGAAAGAAGTGAGGAATTTCAACCTGAAAAAGAGTTGCATTTTTGTGCATTTTGGTCAATGCAACATCACAAATGCTGCTATAAGCCCTTACAGTAGACTAAAGATGAAGAAATTTAAATGAGCTTTTTGCTACCAAGAGGTCAATTAAATCTGGATGGCTGTAGAAACCCCACAGGGATGGAAGGCAGCCTGCATTAAGGAGAAGATCCAAATTAAAACCACTTGTGTACTGATTATTATTTTTTATTCTTCCTAAATGCTTTGTATTCTCTGTGTTCCAACTAACACACAGTAAAATTACAAATTTATGAAGAATACAGTTCCAAAATTAATACAATCTACAGAATATACCTTCTGATTCAATTCACGACTTGCAGAGTACCAAGCATTTTAGGGATCTGTTCCAGGCCAAATCCAGTCCAGAACATTAGCAGCTATAGCAGGCTAATTTCTAGTTTTATTGTCCAATGGCCAGTGTGAAATATTTGGGCTGAGTCCCATTTTCAACTAGGTTTAATACCCTAAAATGACATGTGACATCTCGTGGTGGCCCCAGCAATAAAGGACAAAGATAAATTGGATTCTATAAAATCATGTGGTTTCAATGAAGAAGATTGATGATGCGTTTTTTCCCTCGTCAATACTGAAGTATACTTGAGCACCAAAATGTACACTCTCTCTTTCTGTGTGGTGTTGCTTCTAAAATTAAATTAAGATATGTGGGCTTAAAAGCTGACAAAGCAACTTGTTTTTGAACTGATGGCTTTTCCTGCTGCTGTAGCTGTGGAGGCAAAGTTGAAGTGGTCTGTACACATGAACCACCTGTACCCATCCTTTCCACAGCCATAGTCATTGAGACCTTCCTACTATGGCAGTTTTGATGTTCATTCTACCTCCTTTGAAACCTCCTCTTGTAGTTTTGCTTTCACTTTTCTTACATCGTATCCTAAAAATACAGCTACCTGAAATCACATTTCTCAATTTCACTATGCATCTGTCTTCACCTCTTTGCACTGGCTCCTCTTTGACATATACATTGCAAACAGTTTTTTGGTACCACTGCTCTCTTTCCTTCCTTTATCTAAAGGAATGTAGATTAATTTCTGGTGAATTCTATTTGCATTTCTTGTTTCTTTCAAACAGGACAGCACTCTTCATAAGTATTAATTTCCCACAAAAAATTACTGAGAAAGGTGATGCTGGTGAATCATTGCCTAGTGAAAGTCTAAAATTATGGAATGCAGAAAACATTGTTGGTTAATATATTTCTCAGACCATGGGTTTTGGGGGTCAAGGTTGTGCTCTTCTATAGAAATTATAAGAGAATAATCATAAGATCCTGACAACATTAACATCTGGAGGAAAATATTTAAAGAAATCTTTATCTTAAGACAAATTCCTGAGAATATCTGTGGAAAGAACTAATTCAATGACACAAGTTTAGAATTAGGTCTTTCCAAAAGTTAAGTGCCAGTTAAAGACATGTGTGAGTGTACAATTTTATTTTTAGGGAGATAATTTAAAGATATTTTAAAAACAGGATATTAGCTGTGGAAAATTACTGGCCCTTGAACTGAAATAAATAAAATATGACCTTCAGTACAAAATAATTCCTCCCATCTTACAGCTATTCAAACAGTGAAGTCAATTGGTCATTTGTTGGGTGTTCAGGCCACAAAGAAATAAGCTCCCAGCTATGGCTGATCAAGATTTATGTATTTATAAATATATGCTTTTAGTTGGCAGGCTTTCTTCATCAAGCATACCCCTTTTTTAGAAGAAAATGGCACATTTCCATAAAAGTGACAAGTAATAGTAATCTTTCTCAGACAGGCTTCCATTCTGCTGAGTGTTTTAGTCTGATGATCTGAACATGGGAACTGAGTGCCAGAGCTGCTGAGGTCCTGTGAATAGTGCTATGTGAATAATTGTATTTCAGTACTGTAAAGGTGAAAATGAAGTTTCAAGTTGAATAGAATGTGAAATTCTTTTTCTCAAAAAAAACCCAGAAGTGTTTCTGCTGAATGAAAGATTACATTTATACTGAACCTCAGAGGAAAGGTCCAAGTAGATCTATGTCAGATAATCTTCTTGTCTGAGGTGAGCACGCAAACGTACTGGACCACGGGTCAACTTTATGCACTGCCTCATTTGGGAAGAAAAAAAAAAGAAAAAGAATACTTTAGTTTCATGGGTTTAAATCAAATTGGGACATAGCTTAAAGCTGGATCTCTCACATCTGAACATCTGAACATCTAATCACTGGTCTATTGGATCAATATAGGTCAGATGTGCACTCGCTTTAAGAGGTTTATAAGTCTAATCACTTCCTCGCTATTTCCATGAAAAGTAGTTGTATCTGAAATTACCCAATCAATTCAATGTGAATTTGTCAGCAGTCAGGAGACAACAATCATTTTGATCAGTTTGTATACCATTAGCAAGACTTGACATCTATGTTATATGAGTTCCAGGAGTTGTAATTTTGGATTAGTTCTAGTCTGATTCCCTGGACTAGTGCCCAGTAACAGTAGGAGCATGTTGGGTGCAATCCTGGAATGTATCTTCCAGTTTAGTTTCATCAAAAAGGAATCCAGTTTGCATCTTCTCCCACTGTTCTGCAATGCAACCCAAGGCGTGGTATGTGAATCAGAAAATTCACTCACTCCAAAGTCATAGTCCCGATCAGAACAAAAGTGTTCATGAAGACAGATGCACCCTTAGTCTACTACCCTGTTTCTCCCCAGGCAGAGTATTAGTGCAGTCAAAACAGGGTGTGAGTTCTGCAGGTTATACTGTTTACTTCCTTTTCTTCTATAACAAATAACTCATGACACTCTTTTATTTTGATTCATAACAATCACTTTAATGTAGGCTTCAGGTGAATCTTCTTAAACTCTAGCATCCTTTGACCTTGAGACCAGAAATGACCTATGGTGATTATTGATTATGGCATGCAGTATGAAATAAGAAGGGGGCCAAACAAAGTCCCAAATGTTTCAGAGAGGAAAGCCGTAATTTCAATTATAAATAAGTTGTTTTGCTTCCATTGACACAGTCAGAAAAAGCACAGAAAAGTCCCTTGAATAAGGCATATTCAAGAAACTTCTGAAGTGGTACAGAGAAACTGTACAGATTACAAAGATATGGTCAGAAATACAGAACTTGAAGAATTAAGAAAATGAAGAATAGCTAGAGCTGTGCAACGACAGGAGTGGCTAACCAAGCCTCCTAAACAATATTTATTTCCAGCAAAGTGATATAACTGATAGGTGCTGATTAGAATTTGTTCTCACAAAAGAGTACCTGACTGTTAAAAGCCTGCACGGCATAAACAGAAATAGGCAATTGCTTAAAAGTGTGTCCTGCAAGAGGCAATAGACAATCCCCTTTGCCTGCAGCTGGGATGGGAAGGAGTCTTTGAGCCTGAATGTTTCATATGTATCTATTCATGCACAGGCCGAGGGAGGCAGGAACACTTTTTCTGCATCATAAGTTTATAGATCCCATACTGACCCTGACCTTATGAAGAGGAGGAAGCCAATGCACCCTCATACCATGTAGAAGCAGCTCAGCCTTCATGTCAGCCTAAGATACTAGGAAAGATGTATAGGAAGGGTGTCAGTGGCAAGGAAAAAGGGACAGTTCTTACTCTGCAGTGGGAGCACTGAGTAGAGCCGAAGGCTGCTCCAGCAGGGAAGGCAGAGGGGTCTGCAGGTATGGGGAGGAGTGAATGGCTCCTGTCCCATAGATGAAAAGGGAGAACAAAGAGAAAGGTCCCCTGCCCTCATTCTTGTCCTTCTAAAACCTCTTGGACTCCATCTCAGTCTCTTTTCATTGAGCCAACGCAGGACTAATTAATATTTCATTTGCTCCCTGACTCTTTTTCAGACTGTTCCAACCAGCTCTCTCCAGTCCAGGAGACAATTCACTCAGGGATGCCTCTTGGCAGATAGCACAAAAAGGCTGCACCAGTCTTCGTCATACACAGCCCTTCAGTGCTGTCTCTGTAGGCTTTGCATCCTCAGAAAAGTTCACAAGCCTTCATAACTCACCTCATGGCATGCAATCACAGAACCTTAATTTTGTTTCATAAAAATGCCAAACTAGTGAACTCTAACACAGCCCCCAAGGTATTATTAGACTATTGAAACTAATAGGTATTGAAACTAATAAAACACACAGGGTGATAATCACACCTGAGGAACTCAGGATCACAGAGGAACCTTTGGTCCATGCTTTATGTAAGTGGATGTGGCCAATCTACACTAAAGTTCATTAACCCTAAGCAATACGAACACAGGTTGTTTTGTGCTACTCACTCTTGTAGCCACAAAGCATCCCCTGACTGTCTTTTAGCTTTGGAGAGGTACCTTCCAATCCCATTTCCACCCTTGGCCCCCTTTGCCTGCCCTCACTTCTCTGGAACAAGCTCTGCCCAACTTACCCCATAAAACCTCAGTTTTCCAGCACCTGAGAACTGATTTTTTACTGTACAGATGCAAAAAATGTGATCTCTATCTGGAATCAGTTTCACAGAAATTATTATCTGTTTTGGGGGAATTCCTGAAACGGAAAAAAACAAGTCTAAAAGTAAGGAATAGTTTGGTTTTTTCTAACACTGTTAGTGGGAACAAAAATTTTTTTGTTTATTTCCTATTTTTCTATTACTAAAAAATTCAGGATTTTGAACCCTGACCCAGCAAATCACTTGACCACATTCTTAACTTAAAGCACATGAATGCCACTGTTGAAATCAGCGGTACTGTTTGTAATCTGAAGAATAAGTCTGAAGTATTGCCTTGGATTACTGGAACAGAAGTAGTGTATTTTATTTATTGTGTTTTCAGTTCTCACAAATAGTGCTGCAACTAACTTGATGTAACCCCAAAAATTCAGCTCCGGGAATTTAAAGCATAAAATAGGGGCTTTTTCTGAATTAATGTTTTTAACACATTCACATTTCTCACCGATAGCGTTATAATTTCAGAATATTTGGTGTTCCTAGCTGTCCCTATTAATAGAAATTGAACCAAGTCATTTTACACAACCAGAAAATAAGGCCATCCTGTTTCTGGCCTTTTTGGTGATGCAATAATTTGGCTCTGAAAACCTAGGAAAATATAACTGAAGGAATGAGAGCTACACAGACTGCAGAAGTGATACACAGGAACCAAAATGAGAGGGTTCTGCATTTTACAGACCACTTTTGTATTCCAGATGATTTAACAACTACCTAATATTTTAATTATTGTTATTTTAAAAACTTTATCATAGTAACTGCTATGGTAATTATGCTGAGCATCAACTAGCACAGCAACACCAGACTGTATAACTTGCTGGACTGCAAGTCAGGGCTTCCCCCAGGCAACCATAATTTGTATGTCCTTCTGGTTTTGCCTACTTTAACTTTTCTATTTTAGGGAATACACATGTGCTTTGTGTTAGAGCAGGGAAGTTACAGCAGACTAAACTACAGTCTGTGGTGAGTTTGCCTTTTGGGTCATGCCCTTCTTTGGTGCTGGAGGAAGATGGTCACTTATATAAAAACAAATTATGATTCAGAGAATCCCTGCAGAGAGATTAACCAGAGCAGTGTGGTTTTCACTGTGCCCTCATCAAGTGTACAAAGTCCCTATATAAATAGTCTTGTACTGGTCTAATTAATCAGCTCTCTAATCCTTGCCTTGCCCATTACATAAAAAGTGGTTTTGTAATTTCAAAATATACACGGTCCTGAGCCACAACATTTATAAGATCATGGCATCTAGGGATGGAAAACAACTGATACATCATCCGGTACACCTCCCCAGCAGGGCAGGGTAGCCTAGTTAAAAATGCCCCAAATAACATTGCTTAGACCACATCCCAAGCCAGCTAGTGCGCTAACTCATCCTGTTGCCACGATGCTTTCCTTGATTTTTCTTGATACCGTCTTTCATAGCTCCAGCCCCTCGCTTTGAATTCAACTCAGCTATGGCAAGGGAGTGAACCTCCCTTGCCTGAGGACAGTTTTTCACATTCATACAGACAGTAGCTTGCCTCCCATTTATGGTTCTATCTCATTGCTATTCTTTCGAATTGGGGAAATTTGTGTATATGAAATTTCTGTATCAGCCAACACAGCCTTAGGATTCATTTTTTGGTGTTTTTCTCACATCTGGCAATACTACTGCACTTTTGCTACACAGCTGTAAAACTGGATTTCTGAGTAGTTATTCTAATGACTGTAACCATTGATTTTGTTACTGGAACAATGTCAAATGACTATGAAGACGAAGGTATCTTAGCAGATGAGGGTATTACTTGTCCATCCTTAATAATGATATAAATGATCTTAACAGGCAGACAACAGATTTCCCTGAGATAAAGTATTCACTTATCTAGTTGTAAAATAGACTGGCACTCCTCTTTCATTTCCTCAAGGTTGTAATTTAAAGGATTAACTTAATGTGGTTTGATACCCTGTCCAGAGACTTCTTGAAAGTTGTTGGCTCTTCAATAAAGAAATTGTTTTAGAGCCTCTGGTTTGCTTTTGTGCTTTTTTTCCTTTTCTTTCTTTTTCTTTTCTTTGAGTGACTGTGTTGGTGGTTCAAATAAATATCTGTCTAGACAGATGTCAAAAGTGAAATCCAATGATAATGACTTTCTTCATGATAACAATAAAGCAGATGGGGAAAAAAAAAAGTGTTTATGGTGCAAGGAACACCCAGGTTCTGAATGCAAAGCCAGATCTTTTTGTTTCAACTACTGCACAGCAAAGGGCAGTAAGTCAATCAGACAAGAAGTGCTTTTACATAGAGATATTACTGGCAATGAGGCAGCATGGGTGTGTGTGGTAAAGGAGTTAGAAATGTAGCAATGGACTTTTTGGTTTTCTGCTTTGAAAGTGATGATCTGATTAATGTTAGGAATTCTATAGAGCTCAAGGGAAATATATTGTTCAGTTCCCACCACACTGGGTGCCTCATTCCTTTGAGAGATTTTGTACAGAATGTGAAAGGTTCGAGATCTCCTATGCTTCCCAGTGCTGCCTATGGCTACAGTGAGATCAGCCCCTGCTCATCGGGAACTGCTGCAAAATACCGGGGATTTGTGCGCTTCAGGACTCAGCATCACAGTACGTAAATGTTAGCTGCCTGACAACTGTAAAGGGATTCAAAGCAGGATATATACCTATGAATGTCTTTAAACCAAGGAGAGAATTAATGCTTTAACCACTGTGACACAGAAGCGTATCGGCTAAGCTTCTTTCTGTATTGCAGTTGAATACAGACAGCTCATTTCCAAGCATGCTCCATATTAAATGCCCAAAAGTGTATCTTTAGATTTCCTTCATCTTTCTTTCATTTTTTAGACCCACATTGCTGTCACAAGAAATCTAATTCATTCCTGAAAGCAGATTACATCCCACTGATGCAAATCATAGCATATACCAGTTTTTGCTCTCTGCTTTTGGGATCTGTCATGGTGTGTGTCCTCCACTAATAGGTGTAAGTAAAAATACAAACTAAGTGTAGCCCAGGACTTGTGTCCAGACTGATGATGTCATCATCACCTTGCTCAAGTAGGAATGTGGAATCCATTAGAGGGCAATAGCACTGGAACTGATTTTCAAATATTTTGCATCAAAATGCATTTACAGCTTTAAAACCTGCAAATGATTTGTGGTCAAAAATGGTTTATTTTTTACAAATGCTTTCCATTTCACCTCTAAGATGATAATTACATTAAAGGGTGGCTGTAGGCTTCAGACAGAACATCTGTAGGTTGTATCTTTGTGTGTCTGATCAAGGAAAGTAAACTTTTTTTTACAGCTGTCTCTGATGATGGCCAAACCACTTCATTCTCACATAGAGAAATTGATTGTTAAGAATTGAAGCAACTAAATGTCACCTTTAAGGCATAAAAAGTCATTCTTATATAACTAGTGTTTTGTTTGCTGTTTTGTTTCTTTTTTAAACAGTGAAGAACCAAGAAGCAATCAATTGGGAGGAAAATCACTGAAAGGGAGAACTACACAGTATTCACATTTTCCATTTGGGATAAAAAAGGGCATCGTTAACTTTTAATAAAATGTATACTTCATTCTGAGTTAATAGGAAATATCTGATAGCCCTAATTACTTAATATTTGACTTTCGACCATTACATTTTTATTTCCTGCTCAGTGATCGGTGGAAAATATGATAAGCCATATTTCATTTTGATCTTCAACAAACAACCGTTTTGTTTATTTGGGTGTTTGGGGTTTTTTTTGAGAGTGACTTCAGTAATTATTTAGTAGGAAAAAATATCATCAAAAATACATTCCCCTAGAGAAATCAGTAATTTGATTTTCATCCATAACTAACCGTACAGATTGCTGTGACCCATGTACTAATCGTAAGTCAGGCACATGGAGTTGATTTCAGGAATAAGATACGCTGATATGCCATTTTTTTAGTGCAGCCTTTAGAGAAATCCCTTAAGAGGTCTGCATTTGAAGAAAGAAACATTTATTCTACCTGTTTTTTATAGGTTAAACAAAGTATGTGATCTATGTCCCAAGTAGTATTGACATTCACCTGTAATTAGTCATAGAAATGACGTTACTGCAAACAACAATGTTCCAAGGACAGTATGTTCCAATATTTACCTGTCAAAACCCAGTCTTTCTGGAATTAAGAGGAAAGTAATTTAATTGAGAATTCTTTTTCTTCCTCCAGAGCATTAATTTACCATGTAATTTTGTGGCTAGTTTGAAGTACAGGTTCATGTTCAGTCAAACTCTTTTGCTTAATGAATATTGCCTAAATTTGATCTTGGATCAAAGAGAGAATGCGCTGTGCATAAAACAAGAGAAATAACGCTTCCCCATCCTGGAGACATTACATATAAACACATATACTTTCACGCAGGGTTAGGTTCCAAGTCTTGCAGAAAAAAGCAAAGACCTAAAACATTTCTAATCTGAAAATTCCATATAAGGACCAAGTTTTGGTATTATTTCCTGTTATTTCCTTGTATCAAACAGGATCTGGCAACATTCTTCTGCTATCAGTTAGCATATCCTCCCAAGGGTCAGTGGGGTCTTCCAAGCGGTGGTTTGCTCCTGCCGTTGAGAGAGATCCCAGAAGATATTATTGAGTGATTACTCACCTGTTGGATCAGCATTTTTCTGTTCTTGTTGTGTCTTGTCAGCACTCTTACTTAATGTGTCCACAGAATTTTTTATGGGTTGCTTGGGAGTTATGAGGCTGCAGTACCTGCACCTTGCCGATGACAAGCAGTTTTTTGTTACCATTTCTTCCAGTACTGCTGATGCAGGAAAGCCAGTTACCAGTTTGTAGTGGAGACTGGAGCAGATATGAATTCCCATCTCAAAGGCAGAGATAAGGCAGATGTAACAATTACATGATATATGGATCTTTCCTTCATCTCCTACATCTGTCGTAAGGATATCTGTATGATAGAATTTGAAAGCTGACTTGCCATTAAGAACTGCAGTACCCAGTGGGTAAGTAGTGACATAAAAAAGTTTTACAGATGAAGTACTGTAAGAGAAGAAGTTCTTTAAGTGTCTTACAAAGCTTTGCCTATTAAATAAATGAAGATAGGATTACCTGTGCAATACAGCTACCACAGGTACAGTACTAATGCCGATGCAGGCATCATTAACTTCAGCGAAGGTCACACAGCTCCTCTTAGGGTTGCACACCTTCTTTTGATCTGCCAGCATAGCCCACTAGAGACAGAGAATTCCTGTCATGGCTCAGTGTGTCATCCTCAGAAGAAGGAGGCAGTCTTGTAACTTTTAAAGCTGGTTTTAACTTAAGGTTATGGCAATTCTTGGACCACCCCAGCTTTACATTTTCTAAACACTTCATTTTGCTTTATAGTTATAACGTTTAGAATTTGTTACTGGTGCTAGTAGCTGCAGATCTACTTATTTATATCGTGCTCCAGCGTTTACATTTCACTCTATCAGTTAAACCAGTTCACACAATATATCAGAAGTATTTTGTGTTAGAGTGCTTAGCTTTACAGGCTCAATGACCTCATCAGAATTGCTCTGGGTCTGCAGTGGCTGTAGCAAATCAAACTACGGTTCGCAGCCTTTAGACAGCAGTTAACAATTAATTTGTAGTTCTTTGATTGGAGTTCTTTACTGTACATAAAAAATGCAAATGTACACAACAACCTTATTTCTCCCTTTCCTGTTCAGAAAACTTGTTGTTTTCCTCTTTAGGACAATGTACTTACCAGGATTCTACCCCAGCAATCAAATAGAGGGTTTGCATTTGAATTTTCAAAAACTCTTTACTTGCAAGTTTCCAGGCATTATTTTTTACTTATCTGTCAGTATTTATGTAACTGGAGATTTTACTACGGAGAGAAACTGAGTTTTGACAGAGATCTGTTGTATTTGCCTTCTAAACAGAAAATAAGCAGTAAACCCACCTTGTTTACTCTTCAGAAACTCAGCACTGTACTTACTACACACGGGCTCCACAGGCCTGGGGCATCTCATCTAAGGCTGAATCCTAATATTTGAACAACGTTGTTGCCATCCTTCTACCTACTGTTCAAAATCCTTTAAGAAGAAGTCTCTGAAAACACCCCTTGAGGCAAGACCGTATGCCTATTTAATTGAAAAGATGCTGAGGCAAAGAGCTTGACTGCCTTGCCTGAGGCCACACATTTCTCTTGACTTGAATTTGTGTGTACCTTTCCACTACTCGCTTTGCATCAAAACTTGTTGTGTAAGGGTGGAGGGTGTTGTCAGGCTTGCCATCCCTATATAGCAATTCGTGAAAAGTAAAGCGAGGATTCACCCTGTGAGAACATTCACTTTTCGTTGGAAAAAAATCAGCCTCCTGTGTACACCAGCATGCAAATTTCCCCTTTCTCTTCTATCCTGTTAGGTCCCTTTCCAGTGCAGGCACCTTGCCCCGTGCTCAGCAGCCGTCCCCAGCCTTCCCCTGACAGCCGAAGCCTCAACCTCAAGTAGCAGCTCCGGCTTCTGCTTCCGGGCCGCTCCTCCACAGGCCTTCCCTCGGCAGGGCAGGCGTGGAGGGAGCCTGAGGCACCCGCAGGGCCCACCCTGCTTGAGAATCAGATTTCAGACAAAAAGGCTTTGTCCTTGGGCACAAATATGAAAATCAGCTTGGTCGGGTATTTCTGACTCTCCTGGAGCTCCAGCCCTGGGTCACGTTGTGTTTGGAGGGAGCCAAGGAGCTCTGTCACGGCAGGGGATGTGTGGGGTTGGAAATGCGTGTGAGCACATGTAAGCTCACGTTGGCGGGGAATTGCCCTCATTTGTATGTATGCCTCGTTTGAAAAGACCTGCTGCACCTTACCTCTTCTCGAAATACAAAATAAGGCCCATAGTTTCCAGCAGCACCCTTGTCCGTTCGTTCCCTTTCCCCAAGTGGAAAATGAAACTAGAGCGTTAAAGTTGGGGAAATTGTTTTGAACTTGTCACACTAACTTTTTGGTACCACCTCAGGATACCTGAAGTCTAACTATTCAGTCTGTTGAGCATCTACAAACTTAGCTGCACCCTGGGAAAATTAATAAATAGTACCCTACTGCAACTTGGAGAGGAGTTCCAGAGAGAGGGAGGATTTGGGGCTTTGCACAAATACTTGCTTTATTCACTGAATATGGTTTTAGTTTTCATACTGTGAGCTCACATTTGGATTTTTGTGTCCTTTTGGAAAATACATACATTCAATTAGAGGGAATGTTAAATTTCCCATATCTGGATCCTTCAGAGAAAATATTCCGTTTGGACTACCTCAGAATTGGAAACGTTTAAATTTTGTGGATTTATGTTGG
>JANZLQ010000005.1:10016407-10032875 GCA_026212715.1 Elanus axillaris
GTTTGTGAATATGGTAAAAAGCAAAGGTAACATAGCATGAAAATGAGATGTTGAGCCCTTCCAGCAGTCTGTACAATTTAGTTGCTGTAATGGGATCTGGTATATTCAGTTATGTGCAGAGATTTGCAGATCTTAAGGGATCTGTTTTCTACTTTAGCCTTTTACATTGCTCTGAAGTGACTTGAGGGATTTTGGCATCACCTGATCTCAGGTTGTGTAGCTATGCACTGGACACTCTTCTTGTCTGGAAAAGGTATGGTTAAGTAGCAGTTGTGCCTCCTTATCCATCCAGTCTCCATTTTGCCTCCTGTGGGAACTGCTTGCTACATGCTATAGTAAAGTCAAGCTGCAGCAGGCGGAAGGAACGGACTGAATTTAGAAGGAAATAATCTGGATTAGAAAATTTATTTGCCAGGCATAAGTATTTCAAACAGTAGCAGCAGATGACGAAGGAAGGGAGAGCTGAAATGTTGCAGAAGAAAAGTGATACTCTCCATGTTCATATACATAGTTTAATATGTAGAGTGTGTAATATAAAACATTTAATGTATAAGAATTTATGATTGTTAGGGCTGGCTAATCATCTTTGAGGGCTGCTGAGGTCTGTTACAGACCTCAGAAAAAATGTTTCATTGCCATTTGCAGGAGCCAGACTTTCAGCACACCTACTTTAACTTCCTTGATAATTGTAATTTAGAATTCATTCTAATTAACACTGAGAGTTTCATCATGCTTATCCATGATACCTTACTGTATCTATTCTCTAGCTAGGTGGCAGCAAAATTTACTCAGGAATTAATGATTAAATTGAATAACAAAAATGTAGTGAATTTTTAGACAGGCATTTCTGAAGTAGGTAAATATATTAAGTGCAAGTATAGCATTTTCAATTAGCAATCACCTGCCCACATAAATCATGGCCAATTAATGACTAGCCACATAGCCCGTAACTGAATCATGACCAGTTCAATTTCATGCATGAAAATGTTTCTATTTTTAACAGCTTTCACTGTAATAGAATTTTGGGTTTGAATGACTAGGAAAGACTGGTCTTCCTACCAAGGCAAATTCAAATTTGAGAAAGATGTTAATTCATTCTAGATATAAATCACCTTGAATCTGTACCAGAATAAGGATTTAGCTTGTGGTCTATGCTTACATATAGTCCAGAGAAGTCTGTATAAAAAAAACCCAGACGATTATGAGTATGTATATACACACACATATATATATGTAACTATAGAATATGTGTGCGTATATATATAACAGGTTGAAGTTTGTTTTTTTCTTACAGTGAATTAAAGAGCAGTATAATCCTGAGGGTGTAGGAACTAAACACCTGTATTATCCCGTATTATGGCCCCAGGTCTAAAGGTGTTTGGGTATAAGGGCTGAAAACCAGAATTATGAGTGTTTGGAAAAAACACGTGACAAGCAGTGTCTTCTTCGTACCCAGATTCTTGAGGCCACATAGAACTCAATGTCGGCTTATAAATGTCTTAGGGAAAGATTCACAAATATCTCCGGGCCACTTGTGGGGTAGAGAGGAGAGGTTTTGTATCCCTTCTCCCACTGCAGAGACAACTGATTCTTTACCAACAATTAGGACAAGGTTTAGGTTTATTATTCATCCACATCACAAGAGGTGCCTGACAGCAAGTTCAGGAGTGTTTCCAAGTAAACCTAGAGGGACTTGCTCACCAAGACAGGAAATTTTTGGCAGAGAATCCATGCTAGTTCCTTCCATAACTGTATTTTGTTGACAAAGGCTTCTGTAAGTATTGCTGTAGCAGAACGCTGAAGTGATAAGCACCACCGCCGGGGATGCAAGAAGCAGATTGTTTGCTGTGTAACATCAATCACTTTCCTGCTTTTGCTTTAAAGAACTAAGTACCATCTGAAGGTGCAAGACCAGAATATCCTGCATGCTGCTGCTTCTATGAGCTACCTCCCTACATTCAAAGTGGTAACACCATCTGCTATTTTAAACTCTTCATCAGATATTGTACTCATCGTTATTTCACTGAAAGCAAGTGTTACATTTTACTTAAATGAAAACAGGATTAATGCTGTTTGTATGATTTACAGGATGCTGTGTAAGGGTGAGCACCTGTGTCAGGCCTTTCAAGAAACTTGTGGTCAATAAATATTCTAAAAGTGTGCAATGGAAATACTAAATATTATTCAAACTGGTTTTCTTCATGTAGGCAGGCAACTATGATGAAGTTATAACATGCAGCCAGCACTAATTAGAAAAATCTTCATTTCTTAAAGAAATTCATAGCCTGCAGGGAGAAAGATAATAATCTTTGTTTTACAGTAAAAAAACCCCTCTTAACTTGAGTGTAGTATTTTAAATGTTTTGTGTCGGTTAGTTAATGCTTGGCATTTAAATAATCAGTTAAGGATTCATGATTAAACACGAAAGAAAATTTTAAAACAGAAAAAGAATGAAAATACTGCATTATAAAATATCCGTAGTGTAGTATAATACCAAAATCCTGTAAAGAAAGGACATAAATAGCTTTGAAGAAACAATATTTGAGAAGTTTTGAAAATAAATTCCATCTTTAAATTGATGAAAAATGTAAATTGCCATCACCAAGATTCAGTTTGAGGAACTGAATGACTTTACTACATACATTAAAACAAATAAAACCGTAATGATTCTGTCAGAGCATAGTTTAAAAAATAAATGTTACCAACCTATTGTTTCCCCACTTTTATCATCTCACATTGACAAATTCCTTTTTCCCTTGATCTTTCTTGGTTCTTCTGATCATCCTCAAGGCTACAAATTCTTATTTTGGAAGAGAGATTTCACCTTGTTAATGAATTCAATTGAAGGCTGACTTCACTATGTTTCTCCTCTAAGCATCTTCTGTTAGTTTTGATGAAGCTATAAATTGATATGCTTCTACTCATGCTGCATCATTTGGCAAATTGTTTTATAGCAGTCTAAAGACTTTTATTTTTCCTTTCAAAACAATATAAAGCAGGAACATATCATTATGTATTCAGCTTTTTCTTGCCCCGTGATGATTTTCATGCCTATAAAAATCACCTAAGCAAAAGTGTTTTGAGAGAAATTTTTTTTAAGAAACAACATTACAAACACAAGGAAATGACTCTCTGTGACATTTCTTGATGTTAGACCTTTTCAGAGGATTTGTAAATTGCAGCACATTACGATCAGGCATCTGGATATGCTGTTTAGCTGCACTGCTCTAGGTCAATATAGCATCTTAGTGATGAATCTTTGTTTCTCTTCTAGTCTATTCTCATTCTTATTTTACTTGTGATTTGCAGGACCTCTGGAATATAATGGCATGTCAAAGGTTCCTTTTACAGTTTCTGTGCAAGTATATACAGGAGGTCTGTAACCACAAAGATGTCAACAAAGTGATGCCTGCCAAACGTCTTCTTGGCCCTGGCATGACACACAGACTGTGTGTGTAGCCAATAGCTGCAAAACTTGGATCACTTGTGTAGCTGAAAAATAATTTTTGATGGAATAAAGTTGAATCTCATCTTTAAATTACTTTTTATTAGTCTCAGGTGAAGGAAGATAATTAGTAGTTGTTTATGTCATGTCTTGCCATCTTGTCTCAATATAGTACTTGGTAAGCTTTATTAGCTCTTCTGTCAATCAGAATCTGCTCAAATCTTATTAAAAGTGAGAATCTCCCAGTTACATATCATATCCTAAGATTTGTCCTTGAATGCAGTGCAGTGTTTCAGACTGAAACTTCATTTGCCTGGTGGAGGTGCCATCCATTTACCTCATATGCTTCAGGGTACAAATCAATGAAGTTTACCAGGAAACAGAAATACTCTGTTGTGTTGTCTCTTTGCCTTACATGAAGAAAGTTTGACTCCTGGTACTTAGATCTCCAGTGTCAAGGAACAGCTTAAAACCTGAAGTTTCCAATGCTTCTGCAAGTTAAAAAGTCAACACAAAGGAAACTCTGTAATAGTCTAATGGCAAAGACTAATTTGCCATAGACATGCCACATCTAGCTTCTAAAATTGTATTACTGTTCTTAGTTGAATTTGCTTGATATGAGCTTTCATATCAGAAACCTAGTTGTGAAGGATATCTTTCCAGTCAAGGAAGCTTGTATGACAGACATGAGACTGTTGTTCTTTGTGTGATCTATTACAATACAGTTCAAAGGATCCCTATGAATATTAAATGTCAAAATACAGAACAAATAAAAGGCCAAAACATTTAATTCATTGAAAAAAACCAAACAAACCAACAAACCCAAACTCAAGCAAACAAAGCCTGTTAGCCAAAAACAAGAGAAAGGAAAAAAAAGTCACTGATGACTTCTCATATCCCTTTGGCCTGAGCAGATGTTCATCATTCATAAGAATTTGATGACAGGCAATATACATTCTTCAGACTGTGATTTGGCAGCAGCAGCTAAGGAAAAAAAAGATGTTTATGATCCTTGTGAAATCATGTTGCTTACATTTCTATTTCATCAGTACAGAAGAATTTCAGGTTTTAGGAAATACACTCATTCAGTGCAGCTTATGAAGTTTATCCTCTGTTTCTATTTCTTTAAATCCTCCAAAATGTATTTACATACAAATTTAAAAGGTTCTCGACTGGATCCCTCTAGTATGATTATGGGGTTTTTTTGCAAACTCTTTGCAAAATAATTCTCTAAACCAAGGAACCAGTGCTTAGAAGACAGGCATTCAAGAAGACTTCACTCCTGTTAACATCCTTAAAGTATCTATTCTCTACTTCTTCTGTGTTTATTTTTATCTAAAGGATTCCTGACTTCATACTGTGAAGCAATTGAAGCTTCTGTGGGGAGTCAAACAATGGGCTTTTTACTGTTGCTAAGTTTGCTTTATAGGCTTTTTCTTAAAACACATTTGTTTAATAGGCCTAGTAAAATGGTGAATGCAGCTGTAAATATATCTTTTATTTGTTGATGTGCAATAAACATCACAGGGATGTTGGTCTTTTCTTATTCTGATCTTCCTGACACTGCTGAAAGGAAATTGTACAAAATGAATGAAACTGCCTTAAACAGATTGCAGAAAACAACAGTCCCCAAATACCTAAGGGTCAGTACCTTGTTTCTCTTTTAACAGATGGTTTCTCCCAGCAGTGTTACTAAAACTTAATAATAGTAAAATAATAGGTTGCTTGATGTGAGGGAATTACTCCAGATAGCACTATTCACTGGGGTCATCACTGAAGGTCATTTTTCAGCTAGAAAGCTAAAGGTTAGCAAGTGTTGCTCAATTCCATGAGTTCCTGCAACTCTTTATTTATGATTAAGCTAAGTGCTTTCCCGTGGGTGTGTGGTAAAAGCCAAGAGTAAAGGAAAATAAATCCACTCCTTTATGTATTAAATATTTCATCTCAGTTGATTGAGAATGGTATGATGCAAAGCTTGAAAATATGTGTTGTCTGGGAGCCCAGGAAGACGTAAGCTCTTGGAGATCTTGTTCTTATTAATGTGTTGCTGAAAAACTGTCTTGTCTTTATGTGCCTGTGTTTACATGCAGTAAGGCATTCGTTTCTCTTCTCTGCTTATCTTTGGTATAGCCATGTCCTTCTGCATATTTTCAGGTTCCACAAGTATCTGGGATAGTAGTAATTTCTAAACACACTATTGAGAAGGTGTTGAAGTATTCAGCAGGTTGAGTATTTATTATAGCTCAGAACCAGGCTGTAAACAGTCCCAAGCTCTTTATTGATTCCATAGTATTCCTTGTTGAGTGATTGCAGCTTCTGTGGGTCAACACTCAAACACTGCAATGGGTTATTTAATTTCTAAAATACTTGATTTCTTGTAAATAAAATGCTTCACATTAGAAGATAAACCCTTACAGTAAAGAGGTTCTCCAACAACAGCTTTGAATGCAGCACACCGTGCTTAAATTCTACTGCTAAATATATGAAACCTTTAATACAAAAATGGAACAGAGGCCTTATTTCACTGTTACTAAGGTTGATGGCAAACCTCCCACAAAATTCTGTGACTAAAGAGTTGACAGGATATTCCTTGTTCCTGACTTTACTTTCTGGAAGAGGTGATCCATTTGGTTGTAACACTTATCCTGAAAGTGTATTTCTGTCTTTCCTGAGTATAGGAGGAGAATAACGGTCAGCTTAAACCAGAGGCCTAGTTTACAGTCAAATAAAAGTAGGTGAGATGGATTTGGTATGAATGTCTGATGATAGGTCTAGGATGTTACACATACTAGGATAAAACCCTTTAACTGAGAATGACTTACTGCAGAGCTTATAAGCTGCAGCACTGTTGCCCTGATAAAGTCAAGTGAAGAAATTATTACTAAGTAGTGTGTCTTTGATCTAATAATGGTCTGGAAGATGAGGCCAAAGGTGTAGTCACTTGAGCAATGCCTTACGCAATGTAAGTGGCAGCCATAGCTGCTGGACACAGCTATCTCTGGACCACAGTAATGACTCAGATGTGTCCTGCATCTGTGTCAGTGCACAATATGCTGACTTTCTTTAAGCACAGTATACTGATTTAGGTTAAGCATGATATGAGGACTTAGGTTAAGCAGCTTTCAGAACAGTTTATGCTAAACTGATGTACTATCATATTGAAATAGGTGAGCCTCTCACAGCTGCCTGCCAGAGCTCAGCTATTCTGTGGCCAAGAAGCAGTAATAAACAGAGATTACATACAAGCTGTTTAAGTTATTTCCGCTGCACACAAAGCAGCCTTATAGACCATATCCTAAAACTTTGATTCTATAAATACTTGATCATGTCTGTATCTTTAAGCAGACAAATGACTCCATTGATTAAAATGTAAGTTGGGGTTTGTTTGCAAGATCAACGTCTAAGGCACAGATTCTTTGTGGCCATCCCTGTAGTGTGATTTATTAAAACCAATCATGACAAAAGTTGTTCTATTTTGCCCATACCCCAGGCATTACAAAGCAACATGAAACTCTGACAATTTTGATTTATGTGTATAATTTCACTTTTTATTTTATTCTTTGGTTAAAACACTTATGAAAAGGCTTGAGACTTACAACTTGCCATGCTCCTTTGTTATAAGGAAAATGTTTTTTTCAGAAAATGTTTCTTTGAGGATTTTGTAGAGCACTGGAATATGTGTGGGTACTTGTCATTTAGAATTGTGAAATAGATGTTACAAGTGTTATATGTGGTCTCTGTAATTTTCTTGACACAGAACAACCCCTTACTTCGTTAGAAAATGCAACAAATTACTTCATAATATCAGGTTAATGGACTGGATTTTTTTTTTTTGTGGTTTCACATTTACTGTTTTAATGTGTAATAGCACTAAAACCCTTCAGCTGTAAAATTAGATCTCTATGCTATTGAAAACTCCTTGTACTCTTAATTTAAAAGTAAAACAAAACGAAAAGTTACAGCATGGAGATTTGAAAATAATAATAAGTGAAGTTTATACATTCTTGTGAAACAGCTCCTGAAGTATGCTGTGAATTTGATAGCAGCATGGAAATGCTCTCTACCTTGGGATTGTTGAAAGGTAATAGACATATTGACACGTACTGATACCTGATACTATTGCCTGTGAGTGTTGCAGGACCCATGGGGAATATCCAAGAGTTAAGTTGTCATGTCTTAGCATGTTTTATATTTTAAATTATGTAAACTATATATTAACATGAAGAAAGTAGATTTCTAATCTGTGACGAAAAGGTGCTTTAGAGTTTTTCTGAATTAGTCATACATTATATCCGTGACTGTAGTCCTGCCACAACCTTGTTGGTGCAGTTTGGCTTCTGTGTTTAACTGTTCACAACATGATGGTAAGTTCCTACAGATGTCGATTTCTGTGCAAACTCTGTCTCAATGGTTTTGCTTTATAAGTGTTTGGTCCTTCAATCTTTAAGGTCTGCTCTTGCCAGACGTTGTAATTTTGATGGCAGAGGTTAGTTATTACCACATCCACCCGAGTCCCATAATTACAGTTGTAACTGCATTACAGTAGCACAGGGTAATAATGTGTTTCTGCTGCCATCTTGGAGTTCTGCAGTTGCTTTCACAGGGTTTATAATAATGCTGATACTATTTAGTCACTATAGGATTGTTTACAGACTTTAAAAAAATGCATCTGAGAGCACTAAAGGGTGGAGATAGATCCTCAGAGCAGCTTGCATAATTGGATTAGAAAGCCTTCAGGCTGACCTTAACATTGTTGATTGGACAAGACTTGTTTTTCCTAACATAACCCATTAGTGATTTTTTACCCTTGTAAAGACCTCGCACCTGCTGAAAACATAGATGGTGAACCTCAATAAAGACCTCACAACTGCTGGTCGCTGCCTTAGATGGTGAACTCCAGAAATCTGATGTGATACTTATAGAAGCTATCAGTACCTGTAAAATATGTCTGTGTGCAATTTTAAACCAAAGCCTTTTATAATCAAAATATTTCTTTTGGGAAAGAAGAGTTACAGTTCTTTTCTTTCATTAAGAGGTTTTCTGCTGGGCTGATTTGATCACCAATAATGTGTTAATAATCTATTAGATTTGAGAAATCTGGATTCACTTTGAAGTTTTATGAAATGCATGCAACAAGCTCCTGGGTTCCTCAAGTATTTAAGTCTTTCTAAATCTCATAATTTTTTTTCCCAGTAGAATTATCTAACCTACATGTGAAATAAAACTTCCTTCGAACTACCTATTGTTTTGCCTAGTGAGACTGAAATATCTTTGAACAGCATGACACCAGCAATAAGAAATATTAACAAGGACATGCCTCAGTACAAGGCAATCATTAAAGTAGAAAATAAACATGAAAAGTGAAAGAAATGTATTCTAGACTCCTATATGCTTACATTTCATGTCCCTTGGGCTTTCTCTGTTCTTTCTTCTACTGAAATGGTCCAAGATCTTCTCTTTATCAGTAGCTTTTTAAATATCTCCACTTCTTACCAAATCACTTAATCCTTCCAAAGTCATACTCAGCTTTCCTCATCCCTAATGTTTTCCTACTGCAGCACGCATAATGGTATCCCAGGTACTAAAGTCTCCCTTATAGCAACTATCTCCCTCTCGTGTAACCTTCAACAGTATTCCTGGAACTCTTTATAGCCATTGGCCACTTTTTTGGCTCCCTTGGTGGACCAAAACTAGCAGAGGTATGATTGTTTCTGCATCTGCTTGTTGACCAGTCAGTTTGCATGTGCTAATTAACCAGTTGACTGCTAATTGGATTAACTGGATAATGGCTTTGTTCTCTTTTTGTTAAGGATCTAATGGAGTATCTCAATTTCTTAACTACTGATTTTCATGAAACCTGGTAAAAACCTAATGTAGACTGCCCTTACTCTCCACCCTTTTCCCAAGAAATTTGAAATTGTTCAGAGGGATCTCATGTGTCATAGGGAATAAACTGATAAATGGATTGTGTCACCAATGAGCAAAGTGATCAAGAAAGCCTCATTTTCTTAGGAAACTAGACTGTTGTCTTCATCATAAGAGAATCAAATAATCTTTATTGTGATAAATCATCATCCTCTCTTTTAGTCCTTCCAAACTGTTTTTTCTGTAGCGAAGTCAGATAACAGTGTCAATTCAGTGGCAATGCAATTATCTTTTCCAGTAGTTCCTCTGGAAATTTCAATCTTCTATATTGCAGGTAGCTATTCCTAGGAAGTCCAGCCAATCACCAAGCACAATTTAGGTGGAAGATATTTTTTATTACATGAGTTAAAAGTACTAGGTATGAGTTCTTAAAGATTAAAAGTAATAAATATGTAGGATTTGGTTATTATTTTTTTGTCCTTTACCAGTAATTGGGGACAGTGCAATAAATGAGTATTTTGAAGAGATTTTCTGTGACAGTCCGTGCTTTCAGATGGGTTAGGATTAATGTCCCAGCTCTTCCCTGTAGGATTTTGACATGATCTTATTCCCTGGGGAGTCTTGAGTATGTACACACATGTGGAGCTTTCTAGAGAGAGAATGTTAAAGCAAGAAGCCAAGGAATGAAGAAGGCTGTCTAGGTCAATATAGTGTTAAAGGAAAAGAACATCTAGAAAAAAAGACCACATAAGGTCTATATGACTGTGGAAGATGAAAGAGGCCTTACTAGAGAAACTTACGGACTGGGAATTTTAGAGAAGACCAGATAGCTAGCCTAGTGAGACACAGCTTTATTTAACCCAAATCAATCCCACTATATCAGTATCAGCTAGTTTTCACCAAAAGACTTGGTAATATGAACAGTAAAAAAAAAAAGAAAAAAAAAGCTTATCAGGCTAGTAGCTGATGATTGTGTAGACAAGCAAGA
This sequence comes from Elanus axillaris, assembly GCA_026212715.1. Classification (NCBI taxonomy): domain Eukaryota; kingdom Metazoa; phylum Chordata; class Aves; order Accipitriformes; family Accipitridae; genus Elanus; species Elanus axillaris. The sequence goes on from JANZLQ010000005.1 coordinate 10,026,706, forward strand.
TTAAAAATAAAATCTATGGGTATCTGAGCATATTCTAATTTAGGAGTAATAACAAAAAAGCATTCTCTGTTTACTTGGTATTATCTTAGATGGTGTTACTCAACTCTGAGTGATAAACTATTAATAAATTGGTTTATGTTGTGCTAACAAGCAGTTTTATTTATCTGTAACCTCCAAAGTACTTATATATGGCAGCATTTTATTTAAAGTGCTTTGAGATACTAAGTCAGATAAATTAACCTTTTTATTGATTGTACTGTAACCGCATTCCAAAGATTCTAGTGTGCTGATGAAACCAAATTTCTTCTTAAGCTGCTGCCATCTATTCTTTTGCAATGTTCATCTAGTTAATTAACTTCAGTTTTGCATATAGTTTAGGAATGTTAAAACATGCCTTGTTGTCTCTCAATTTCCAGAAACAGTAGTAACACTTTTAAAGAGAAAATAACAGGTGTTGCCTTTCAAATCTAATAAAAAATTCCATATAAACTGTCTTAGCAATGCTGAGACTTCCATGTTAATAAATTGAGCAACGGTATTTTTCTTTGAAGTCCTAGGTTCTGAAATCTAAAAATTTTTAAGAATGTAAGGATTAGGGTTTTTTTCAAATTATAGTGTTCAACATTGCAAAGAGTTCTTGGAAACAGAAACCCCAAATATTGTGGGGGAGGGGGAAAGGACAGTAAATTGAATGATCATTGCATTTATTTCCTGAAATATTACATGCTTTTTTGGAAAGTCTGATCCCCCATTTTAAGAGTGCCAAATTTTGGCAAAATTGCTTTTTGATGCAAGTCAATAAGTACTAGTAAATCCTTAATACATTATCAGTGACTTTAAGTGGTACTTTTTCTCTAGGACAGAGGCTTATCATTACTACTTGAAACAAGTATGTCTTGAACAGATATTTGCTTAAATTATTGTGGTGAAGAATTGCAAGGAAGTGTTCAGTTGCTTATTTATTGCAAGGTAGCCCAAGTGACACATACCTCCTGCAGACTGTTTTTCTGGTTTTGTGTTTGACTATTAATTCTTCAGATTTTACTGTAACTTTGCAAATCACAAAGACAGAACTCGGGAACACACTCAGTTTGCAAAGGTTTAGCAAGTCACATGGCATCTGGATGCATGTTCATGGCCTGCAGCAAATATAAATTAAAGCAACTTCACAGAATCATAGTAATTTGGGGCCAAAATTACTTTGATTCTGAGGCATCCAGTTATCATAAGTCAGTTGATGTATGTTAACTTGTCATCTCATCATAACTTGGTCAAGCATCAAATCCCCATCAGTTCATCTGTCATGGTTGGTTCTGTTCTGCTGGCCTCAGTGGGGTGTTTCTTTTTTTTAAAATAGTTTCTGCTTGACACAAAAAAAACCATTTAAGACTCTTGCCGCTTTGCGTTGTGAGGTTTATTTTAATTAATTTTCCTGATTCTTCAAGGTCAAGAAATATGTATGACTGGTATCATGTGTTTATGTAACTTCCAGCTAGTTACAGAAGGATTTAAATTGACTTTAAATAATTTTGGTCCTTTTTATTTTATTTTAGTATATGTTTTGCTTTTTGTTTTTAATCTCTTCTGAAGTTTCATATCATAAAGTTATTTTTTTCTTTTTTTTCTTTTTTAATATGTTTCCTCCTCTAAGAAAGTCAAGTTTAATTCTGATGTCACTATTACTTAATGTCTCAAGTATAATTACTTTTTAACTTTTTGACTAACATTTCCTTTGAAATGTTCCAAAACAAGCCATTCCAAGAAGGAATCATTTAACATGCAATTAGAACTTCCTTAAATGTTTTTTTTTTTTTATTATGCCAGATAGTCAGTTTAAAAAAGAGATGTCCAAGACATTTTCTAACATAATATTATTCTTTTGTGTGGCCTCATTGATCTCAGCCAAGACCATGCCATTAACATTCTCTCCAGTAGTAGTACCATATCTTTATGGTACCCTCCATGTTCTCTACAGACATCAGTTTAATAAATAAATAAATTTCTCATATTTTAGAATATATTTATTCTGTTTCAACAGTTTTATTTGTTATATACAGGTTCTTCTTTGTAGACTATAGCAGTCTTTCTATCCATTCTTTTGTGGCATATGTCTCTTGCTCAATTTTGGGGGCGGTCTGGATGAGGAAAAACTTGTAACTTGTCATGAACAGAGGATTTTCTGTCCTGTCTTATTTTCTTGAGTGGACCTTCCTTTTACTATATTTGAATATGAATTTGAAAGAAAGAAACCATTGCATTTTCAAGTCAAGGTCGAGGATTTACTTTGACTTACTAAACCAATTTAGTGCAAAAGAAATCATTTAATTTCAATGAGCTATTACATTTTAATTGCACATGCTTCTAGAAACTACCACTTTTTATTTAGGGTAATTTTTATTTAAAGTGTAGATAAGGAGAAGGTATACAAAAATGAGTTGGTTTGTTATTGGAAGATATTGGATGTTGACAATGTAATGAATGAAGCATAGCACCGAAGTGGTACTATATCAGTATTCCTGGTAGCCTGAGTCACAAAATCTATCAGCATTAGAAAACCTTTTCATACTGTACAGTATTAAAACTTTTGTTTTGCTGTAGAGACATTTAAGGCAGATTTCAAAAGATAATCAAGTTGTTCTTAAATAGTGTTTGATTTATTCAGAAAAATATTTATGTAACTAAACAGTAAAAATAGTGTAAATAAGTATGTTTTTTAATTATTAGTCCTTGCACAGCTTATGTTTCAGTATATATGCACAGCTTATGTTTTGATATATATGCAACACTATAGGCTTGGGGAAGAGTGGCTGAAAAGCTGCCTGGCAGAAAAGGACCTGGGAGTGTTGGTTGCCAGCTGGCTGAATATGAGCCCAGGTGGCCGTCCTGGTTTCAGCCCAGCCAATAACAAAGGACCACGTAGCAAAGGACCACACAGCTGCTCACTCACTGCACCCGCCCCCTCTGGTGGGATGGGGAGGAGAATCAGAAAGAGAAAACGGAAAAAACCCTGGAACCTCCAGGGCTGAGATAAGGATGATTTACTGGGGCAACACAAAAAGAGAAGTTAGAACAATAATGATACAACTAAGAGAATACACAAAACAAGTGATGCCCAGTGCATCCGCTCACCACCCGGAACCCGGCGCTCCGCCACTTCCCCACCGAAAGCCAAGAGCCACCCCCCAGCCCGCTCCCCGTTTATATACCGGGCATGATGGCGTATGGTATGGAATAGCTCCTTGGCTAGTTCAGGTCAGCTGTCCCAGCTGTGCCCCCTCCCAGGTTCCTGTGAAAATTAACTCTATCCCAGCTGAACCCAGGACAGTGGCCAAGAAGGCCAACAGCATCCTGGCTTGTATGAGCAATAGTGTGGCCAGCAGGACGAGGGAAGTGATCGTCCCCCTGTACTTGGCACTGGTGAGGCCGCACCTCGAGTACTGTGTTCAGTTTTGGGCCCCTCACTACAAGAAAGACATTGCGGTGCTGGAGCCCAACCAGAGAAGAGCAACAAAGCTGGAGAAGGGTCGAGAGCATGTCTTAATGTGGAGCGGCTGGGGGAACTGGGGTTATTCAGCCTGGAGTAGAGGAGGCTGAGAGGAGACCTTATCGTTCTCTACAACCGCCTGAAAGGGGGTTGTAGTGAGGTGGGTGTCAGTCTCTTCTCCCAAGTAACAAGTGATAGGACAAGAGGAAATGGCCTCAAGTTGTGCCAAAGGAGGTTTAGATTGGATATTAGGAAAAATTTCGTAACCAAAAGTGTTATCAAGCATTGGAAGAGGCTGCCCAGAGAAGTGGTTGAGTCACCACTCTGAAGGTATTTAAAAAGACTTGTAGGCATGGCACTTAAGGACATGGTTTAGTGGTCAACTGGTATTGTTAGGCTAAGGCTTGGACTCTATGATCTTAGGGGTCTTTTCCAAACTAAATGAGTCTATGTTTCCATATTTTGTGGTGTTTGAAAAGACACGGAGCCTCCCTTTGTTTGAACCTTGTCTATATGACCCTAATCCCATGCTTCAGGCCCTAGACTACTTTCTGCAGGTGAGAAAAGATTATTTTTTTCTCTTGATTGATCATTTGGGTTCAAGTTTTAAGTTGGTTTTTTTTTTTCCTAGCTTCCCCCCCCCCCCCCTCTTTTCTTTTAAGAAGCACTGGAGAATAGCAACAACTAAAGGCAGACTTCATGCTCCTCTTGGCATGAAATTGTCAGGTACCTGTTTGTTACGTGCTTCTGACATAATCAGGATTAAACTGACAACCAGATTTGATATCAAAATAAATATTCCTCTCTTCTCAATTTTTTCCTCCTCTATGATGCTGGCACTTCTTCAGATCAACTATAACTTTAAAAAAGTCCTGATAAGAGAATCATTTGCAATATATTTAATTACCTTCCTTTAGCACTTTTTATTTACGCTTTTGTTTGTGGTGTTCAGATTGTTACTGGACATTAGAAACTGTCTTGTGTTCTGTAGCCCATACTGATGTCTGGAATATTAGTAACTCCTGGTTCTCCTAAGCCACGCACTTGTTTTAGGGTTACTTTTAGTAGGGTGGAGAAGGACTTCAAAACCCACATATCTGTTTCCAAATTTTCATGACACTAATTTTTAAGATTTGTCAGTGACAATGAGAATGGAGACATTGAATTGTCAGTCAACTGCAGAAGATACCAATAACTCTAACTGGTGCTCATTTCTGACCAGCAGTATTTGTAATGCTATAACCTAGTTACATAAGGAGAAACCCCTACAAATCTTCTGACAAATTCTCTATTATTTAAAACATTTAATCTGAGAATAGAATGTGTTTGTTGGTAGTGGAATCGCCTAACGTTTGGTTCCCAAAGCTGTCAACTTTTTTCAGAAATGAGCTTTATTTTTTATTTACTCCTGTAAACTTCCACTGCAACCTGAAAAAAGTCTAAAGAATTCCAGTAGCGGTAAGTTGAATGTTAACTCTGAGACATGGACAAACACCAACTGAATTATTAGTTAAAATGATTAAACTTTTGATCGAAGATAAATGTAAGTTCTCGATCTGCAATAAATTCCTGAGTAAAATTTTTATGGCTAAATTAATAGACTATATTTCTGATGTACTGTTCAGGTTATCCAGATGAAAATTTTTTTCTGTCCTTGGATAATCTGGAAAGAGTGACATAATCAAACAGAACAATGGATCATTCATGACTACTTAATAAGTGGCATGGTTTTGTTTTCCCAGGCTGAGCATTTCTAAACTGAATACCCTTTTGTGTCTGTTTCTGTGTTAAAAGCATACATTCCTTTGGATAAGTATTTTATAATGATGACTGATGATATAAAACTGTGCGGGATTTTCTCCGAGTTGTAAAAATCAGTGCGTAATGAATTCAGAAATATCTGATGAATAATGCATTGTATTCTATATCATTGAGCTTACAGCATATATTGCATGCTGAAGCTCAAGTTCAGCATATCCTCTGAACATGTGTTTGGGACTTCTGTGAACATATCCTCTGACTTTTTAGTGCTTCAGTTGGCTGAGGCTCTTCTGATTTCTTTCCAAATTTTGAGGGAACTTGTGTTTTTGGAAGCTTAATTAGTTTTGTTTTCACTGCATCCTCACTGCAAAGTCAGGGAAGAACTAGCTCACATACCACAGCCCAAGCTGGGCTTCCAGTTTTGTTGGAAGTACTTCTAAACTTGGCCTCGAGTTTCCTGTATGAATGAGAAACAAGTAAAAGCCCAAATTAACAGTGTAGTGAAGATGTGTGATCCTTTCAAAAGTTACTTCTTTTTTTCTGTTCATAGCTAACTAATCTCCTCAAGGTATTAGAATTATGCTGATAAATTTGTACTGTTGGGGAAGTAAATCTGAGTTTTGGCCTTTGTGGTTAATAATCATATTCAGGGAGAGTACTCCCTTCTGATTCATAAAATAGTATGACTAAGTATTTTTTCTGGGTTTTTGTGAATCCACACATGGTTTCTGGTTGTTTGTGATTTTACAGTCATTTCCGTATTAGCTGTCCCTATATCCCTATAGTTACATGCACTTAGGATCTGTGGTTACACCTATACTAGAAAAGAAATAGTCTGTGAGTATGCCCTGAAGCAATTTCAGGAGGCCAAGGGGAAAGAAAAGGGAGAAAGTAATTCCCTGCCCTGCCCCTTTACCTTCAACAC
>JANZLQ010000005.1:10041803-10054923 GCA_026212715.1 Elanus axillaris
TCTCCTCCTCCTTCTGCACTGACCTGGGGGTCTGCGGGGCTGTTTCTCTCACATGTTCTCACTTCTCTCTCTGGCTGCAATTCTATTGCACAAATTTTTTTACCCCTTCTTAACTCTGTTCTCTCAGAGGCACTACAACTGTTGCTGATGGGCTTGGCCTTGGCCAGCAGCGGGTCCATCTTGGAGCCGGCTGGCATTGGCTCTGTTGGACATGGGAGAAGCTTCTAGCATCCCCCCTTTGCTACCAAACCCTTGCCATGCAGACACAATGCAGGATCAAAATCCATCTGATGAATTTATAATACATAGCACAGAAGGCCAGACACAATCACATGTATGGTTGTCTCTAATTTCTTGGAGACAGCCATTTGACATCATCAACATTTACTTCTGAGGCATTCATTTTTAGCAATTTATAACCTGTTTTCTCTTTACCTTAGTAATCAGATCCGTAGTTTCTTTTTATTTGACTGTAAAAGTGCATGAGGACACCACATTTAGCCATCAACTAATTGAGTTTTAAAACTTTTCTTGCTACCAAGAAACACAATCTAATTTTGAAAGCAGTTCATAATCTGATTTTTAGAAACCCCTAATCATGGTGTTTTGTTGGGTGGTCAAAACCATACCGTGTTTGTTAGTATTTAAATGAACTGAGCTTAATTTCTACGGAAACCAAAATGATATGGAAGCAAAGCTAGCAGGTTACTTACTCAGTTTGAACACAGCAAATTATAACATTTCTAAGAGAAGTTGTCATAGTCTTGTTTGATTCTCAAATATAACGCCCCTTTTTGTAAGTAAGGATTTCATGTTTTAATTTTATTTCACTGTGGATTAGCAGGGACACTAGAAACTTATGTTTTTAGCATCAGTTTGTATATTGATCTGGTAACTCTCTATTCTTACATGTTATCCTTCAGTTCACTTCATATTTTTGTGTTGTCTTTTAAAGCAAAAGTTATATATACTTGCAAATTAAAAAAAAAGAAAGAAAAACATTCTCCAGAGGTGAGAAAAGGGTCTATCTATCCACTATTCATTTTTTATTTTTCTCTTGATGTTTTAACATAGTCAAAACACTATGATTTATGAAAATGGGAATATGTGTATAGTTTTTCTAGCGAATTCAATCTTCATCTTATCTGAGGCCTAAATTTTACCTGAGGGTTTGGTTTTGCATTGACAGAAACTGTTTGCAACACGTTAATGAGCGCGATGAGTTGTTCATACTAGTGAAGGAATTCTTGTCAACATTTTGATATGTAATTTTTTAATATATTAACTTTATGCCTGTGGTTCCTGAATAATGACATTTAAGCTTAACCTTGGAGTCAAATGGTTCTATGCAAGGTCTTGAACTTAGGAGTTCTCCTTGTCATCAACACTTTTAAAATACTAATTTAGAGAACTACTCATATAATCAAGGGGCACTTTGGAAAAGGTTACCAACATTCAACATTGGAAAGATCACCAACACCTAATTTCTCTTTTATTGGTCTTCTCTCTACTTGTTGAAGTGTTCTAGCTACTAACTCCATTTAATTTTTGAGATCTTTGGGTTCCTTGCTTAGAACTAGAAAGTTCCATATTGGTAGCAGCCACAATAAAAGAGTTTTACTCTTCTCACTTACTGTGAAAGGTGCCAGCTTTTGAAAGTGTTATCATTAATAAATAACTGGGAGTGCAATTCTTCTGATGTATTCATTACAGTTTTGTGTTCTCCTAAGGAAGACAGGTACTCTATTCAGTCCACTGTATGTATACTCTGCTGAAGTTTTTCAACCTTTTATATGCAGACAGATCACTTCCATTAATTTGCGCAACTTATTTTTATTTTGGTGTGAGCTCTAACTTGGGTCTTTTCTTGCTTTTGAGTCTTTCTTTAACTTTATTTTGGGCCTTTAACTTCAGTACCTGGCCATTAACTACTGGGAAGTACTTCACCAGGTGACCATCATTGCTAAATATTCACACAGCTCCAGTGGCTAAAGCTAGAATCATTGAGATGAATATTAGGAGCCAGGTTAAAGATATACAATGATCAGAAAAGATGAAGAAAAAAAAAAAAAAGACAAGAAATTAGAAGAATTCAGACTTTTAGCCATTAAGACATTACCTGGATACTTACCATGTAATCAGTCCACTGAACACTCATATGAATTACTCTCATCAGTGAAATACGTATGCTAATTCACCAGATTCAGGCAGTATCTTGAATATCTCTTGTAAATAAATTAATTTTAAATACAAAAAGTTAAAATAGGCTCCTTTTATTTTTTTTTTAAATTATTATTTATTTATTTATTTGGGGGAGGGATAGTTTAAATGTTGGTTTCACAAGACATAGCACTATTTAGTTAGGAACATGGAAAATAAAGAAGGGAATAAGGCTTGTCTACTAATTGGAAAATATTTTGAGTTCAATTGCTCATCTCTGAAAGAAACATAGACTATTAAAAAGCAACATGAGAGTAAAAGACTTCAAAAACTGAAGGAATTTAGACTTTATTATTTGCTGTGGTTAAAAGCTAGTTGGAATGGAAATACAATTGGCATAAAAAGTGAAGATATAAAATGAAAGTTTAAAACTATACATAAGTAGCCTTATTCAAGCAAGATAAAAATTTGAAAATTTGATGTCAGAGTGGGTTGGAACTGAAATCTAACTTTTCCCAGCACTATACTGCGGATATTATTTGAGGGGTAGTGAAAATTAAATTGATTTAAGTCATAGTTATCTATTATAGGTATTAATTTCTGTATCACAACTATTTGTATTTTGATATTACTTTTCTGTTGGAGATCTCAAAGCACTTTAGAAGATGTACAACACTTATTAAATATCTGATGCTTATTTAATCAGCCATCTGCCTGGTTTACTCATTTGGAAAGCCAACATGTGTCTTCTGCATTTATATAATTTTTGGTACTCTCTTCAAGACAGAGGTCAAAACAGCAACATGCTTGTGCATGGCAACTGTGAAAAGTCAGCCAGTTTAAGTTATCCATGTTAGTGCCACATCTGAAAAATTATTACTAGCCACTTGTCTAATTTGTAGATGCAAGTGACAAGAACTTGAGAATCTTGTATCTGTCCCCTTTCTAGCTAAACCACTTTTGCAGTCCAACAAATTCTCCCCCCACATCACCCCCACCCCATGGAGCTCTTCAAGCTCCAGTAACTCTCAGGCATACTTAGTTAAGCTTGTATGTTTCTTATTATAGAAATTTTTTTTAGTAGAGGATACAAATTCATTGAAAAAGAGCCATTTCCAGTTTGCTAAGTATACAGGTTTTGCCAGTAAAGGCATCTTTAAGAAATGCATTAAAAATATTGAAGAGAGACATTTTTTGGTGTCTCTGCCTAGTTCCAAGAGCTATAATTTAAACACTCTTCACTTGATGGCTTTCATATTTAATTTGATTTTTAAGTCACAAAGCATTATTAAATAAAAAAGCATAATCTTTTCTTTACAAGTTATTTCATCAGCAATTTTACATAAAAATGAATATGGAAAATATTTGTGAGGGTTATATTCCATTTGTTGATTTTTTTGTTTATTTATTTAGCTTATATCCTCATCAACTTCACATAATAATCAGAAAGAATTTACTGTTGAGGAGAGATGAACTGTGGAAAATTTTATCATAATGGGCATAATCTTGGAAAGCAACTGTCCAGAAAGTAATAAAGTGGAAATACTCTACAGTAAGGAGCACAACCATTAAATAAGTATAGGATAAATTTTCTTTTGTTCTATCTATCTTCTTTTTCATGAGCAAATGCCTCGTTAGGGCCAGCATCCACTAGGAGCTTGGTTTTAGAAGGTATTTAGACAAATATGAGACAATATGGGAACAACAGAGAAGTAAAATCCTGCTTCTTGCTTATAATCTAAATCGAACAAAACTGAAATAAATTGTGTATGCTGCTATCTCCCCAATGTGAGATATGAGAGAATGAATTAGAAAAAAACCAGATGAAATCTCAAGATATTGGCTGGTTCAGTAAAAATTCAGGTGCTCCAGCACTTAATTGAGACTCTTGTCCTCTGCAGCGAAGACTAAGGCCCTATGTTAGTGCACAGTGACCTTTTAGATGTGTAAGTTATGTACCTCAGTAGGCTGAAAATAGCCATCACTCTGCCAAATATATTATTTGAAGTCAGAAATAAACTCAGGAATTGCACTGTTCTAATTAATAGGAAAAAAGGGGCAACTTTATAGTCTCAGTCCTCAGGTAACTAAGAGCTTCAGATACCTTCAAGGAAGGACTATGAACCTTTTTATTTTTTAAAGGCGGTCATCTACTTTGAAATAAGATAAGAGGTCTCAATTTTCCTCACTTGACATAGCTTCATTCCACCTAACTTAATAGGCAGAACATTTTTTATTTGAGATGGAAGAGGTCTGAACTCAGCTTCCTTCCTTTGCTGATGACAATTCAACCTTTCATCCTACACCTCCGATGGAAACTTTTGATATTGTGTTGGGGACCCTCGCCTCTTCTCCCACTGCAGCTATCACTTTTATAAAAACATTCCGGTTGTGAAAGAGAGGATGCAAGTGAAAGTAAGGGTCTCATATGGTAACCTGAAAGCTACAGCAATGCCCTGGCTAAGGAAATTCTGGACGTCCAGAACCTGAAGTCCTCCACATATTTAGCTGGTTGTCTGCATACCAACTTCCAGTATTTCAGACTAAATTTCTGTTGTTTTAACTGTTATCATCGTTGTGGAATTTTATTACACAGCTAGTAAAAACTACACATATCATCTGTACTGTAGCACTGAGTTTAGCTTTCTCTGAGACTGTTGTAACCCTGCCTTGCTTTTCACATCAATTTCTACTTTAAATTCTGAGCTGGAGCCTAGTCATTTAAAAATGCACAAGAATGTTAATGTACTATTAAGTTTTTCTAATAGGTTATTCTCAGAGCCTTAAAAATCAGTATTTGCAGTGAAAATACGAGTCCTGGGAGAGGCAGATTCTAATTATCTGCTAGCTAATTCAGACTGGGTGATTCAGAAGTTCAATTTTAATTACTTTGAAGACTTTTCAGCTTTCACAGGCCTGTTCTGCAAAAGAAACTTTGCTTTTGCTGACAAATAAGGAATAAACAACAATGGATAAATGCATTAAATAAAACAATATCTGGACACTAGGTTATTCTTTGGTCTGCATCCCCATTAGCCAATGTCAGTCCCTGGGAGACTTGCTGCCAGTAGCTAGTTATATTTGTTTATTTATATACCAGTACTTCTGGTTTTTACTTCTTGAAATCTTTTTTTTACTTCTTGAATCACTGAAACCCATGTGCAGTTTAGAATTTCTTCTGGGCTCTTTATCTCAGGTCTTAATGAGAACAGTTGGGTTAAGAGTAAGAGCTAAAAGCCCACACGAAAGGCTAAAACCAGGTCAACCCACAACCGCTTTGTATTCCTTCATGAGCCTCCCAGACTGGCAGGGCTGCCTGGAGCACGGAGCTGGCTCTGCTGCCTGCCCAGCCCAGGTAACAAGGTGCAGACAGGGAATTAACACTGCCTTTGGCTCCATTCCTCCACTTGCTGGCCAACATAGCTGAGCTGGCATGGAGGTGGGACAGTAATTTATTTCTGGAAAAGACCATAAGTAAATGGAAAGGCTGTGGGAGGAAGGAGGAAGCCAGGGAGGAATTATGACTCAGAGGGATGTCTGTGAGTCACAGTGTTTCCCTGGGCTACCCAGGAGTTACACACAGCCTCCTACTTGGAGTGAACATGAAGACATCATCTAGTTCAACAGCAAAGCCAGCACTGAGAACTTGAGTTTAGAAGTATGGGCTTACAAAGAGTGACTTCTTAATGATGTTTGTATTTTCATGTGCTTTCACCTTGAGTTGAGGTCATCTGAACTAACTCTGATGAAGTCATTAGCAAATGGGAGATCACGATTCTGCTTCATGCCTTCCATTATGTTCGTTATGAATCTCACAGTGAGAAGTACAACTACAACAGTATGCATCACAATATAAATATCAAGACATATTTTCTTACTCTGGAAGGTTTACAGCCTTACAGAGTTTTAAACACCCACTTAGGGACAGTGCAGCTGGGTGTTTCCTAGGAGCAGCAATACTGTTTTCTACAGCTTCACTCTACTCTACCAGAGACTTTCAAGTGTCCCTGTATTTCAGGGTATGTTGAAATTCGTTCATGTTCAAATGTTCTAATAGAGCTAAAATGTTAACATTTCTGTGAATATATCTGCAGAGGAAACACAGTTTGCTCCCACAGTTATCCGTGATAAATGTCTTCAGCTCAATATTAATCCATTCCTCCACAGGATGGAAATTATGCTTAACTAGTGTTCTGAATAAGGATGCTCATATGAATCAGACCATACACTTACAAAAGATCAGTGGCAGCCTTTTTCTTTGCCTTACTGAATAGCTGCCTTGGTAAAAGAAGCAAAACATGTAACAGTTTGTGCCTCCCATTTCCAGTGCCTTAGTCTCATAATCTGAAAAACAGCTTATTCTTTTTGCACACCTGATTTTCTGCTTTTGCATCAAGGTAGAGGAAAGGCACTTTAGCCTTCGCTTCTCTCTTGCTGTAACCACAGTCTGAGTAGCACAACTAAGAACTGGACCTAGCAGACTTTCAAGCATTAAAACTACAGTGATTACTGGAAGAATCTCTAGAAAAGCCCCTAAAGCTTCAGTAGTGTTTCTAGTAAAATAGGAGGAAAATGTATCCTTGAATTGACACAATCCAACAGTAGGTAATAATTTGGTACTCTTGTAGTTCAGTGAAAACTTTGCCAGCATCAAGTAAGGCACTGGGCTCCAGGTGCACAATTAAAAAAAAACACCTTGGCATTAGATAAAGGTGAAGTACTTGGCAGCTTAATTTTCCTCTGATCTTCTATTCTTTTGACACAGTAAAATCAAGATAACAGTGTTAAAATGAAGATAACAGTGTGTGCATTTGTGGTTATGTCTTTATATGCATATTGATGTAGTCTGTATGAGTGTATATATACACACATTTCTTTAATGTGTGTCTTTATACATATATACATAGATATTCATGTATATATGCATACACACATATCTCCATACTTTTGGTTGATACAATTTCATTCTTGTTTAAATATACATCTTTTAAGAAAGTCCTTGCAGGAATTGTTCCTGAGTTGTGGGTTAGCACTGTACTGTATTTGCTCAGTTACAATCCTGTGCACAAGTTGTATGGAGTTTTTCATTCCCTAATTAGTGCACAATAGGTATTCAGTATTTAGATACTTTTTCTAGCTAGTTTTTTTATAAATGTATGTATTTATCATTCACGTTTGTAATTAACAAAAAAAGGAGCAACTGATGTGGCAAAATTCTTATTCACACATAGAACAAAATTCCCAAATTAGTTATTTCTTTATGTACATCATTTAAAGTATATATGTTTCCCATACGTTTAAGTATCAGAACTTAATAGCAAGAAATTTACATTTCTATAAGGAAGTGTTCCATTAAAATATGGTTCTGTTCCCAAGCACTGAGGTTTCAGCCAGCTTCGCTGTTTGAGTGGCTATACTCCTCCAAGGGAGAAAATCCTCTTTTGGGGAAACAGGAAAGACAATACATGCATTCATACTCTAAAGCCTGCGTAGTTTAACATTCAAGTTTAACATTCAGCTTCCTTAAGAATGTAGAAAGATGTTTCTGTTTGTGGTATAAATACATACGAAAATGTTTCCAAAAAAGAAGGCTTTCAAACTTGACTGAAACTAGAACAGAGGTAATCCCATTTATTTAAGAATAGTTTTTGAAATGCTTTTGTATTATGATGTACTAGGACAAAATTGCCAAATTTACGTTTTTCATTTACATCAATGCAAAGGTAAATTTTCATCAACCTTCAAGGTATAAAAGGGAAGAAAATTGTAATTACACTTTTTTTTTCTTTCTTCTGGGTAAGAAAGAGGGTGACCCACACTGACGCTAATGAGAAGAGTATCAAGAGTTATTCCTTAGCAAATCTTGACATGATCTTTTCATCTCATCCCCACGTTTCGCTGTTTTCAGATATCAGCTGTAGTCAGTTTGCATAAGTCAGTGTCCCAGTAGCATGGACTACACATGCCAGTGCTGCAAACTATTAAAACTTTTGAAAAACCTTTGTTTCAAGGAATTTTAATTATGGCTCACAAGGTCATTCATGTTGAGACTTTATATCATAGGCCAAACTTCAGATCTTTGTGAATGAGGCAAGAGGTTAGCATGTGTAACTTTATCCCCACCATAGAGTTCATATGCTGCTGATTATAAGCTTGTAAACAAATCCTTCATATCTCTCCTGTCTGAAACAGCTTTATAAGGAGTTTATTTTTTAGAAAAATAAGAACAGGTGACAAAGACAAATTGTCCTGAAGTATGTGCAAGAAAGCTAAACCCCCAATTTATGATAAAAAGGAGACTATAATTAGAAATATCAGATCTCTTTAAAATATGCTGAGTGTACTTCGGTCATGTCACAGTTTTGCAGTGAAGGAACACTATTCCTTGGCTTTGGGGAGACAGCAGATGACTCCACTTTTCATTTTTCTCAGCATCTGGTTTCCTCTCTTTTCCCTCTTTGTCCACATGGAGATAATTTTTATAGAGTAGACTTGAGTTGAAAGCACTGAATCAAACTCCTTGCTTACCAGTTTATAAACTCCTTAACATATTTGGTGATTTGAATAAGAAAAAATGTTTAATCCAGTTTTATTTTCTGGTTATTATTAATTTGCATGCAGTAGAAATCATGGTGATGTTTCTGCTATTTGTTCTTCCCTGCATCTACATGTAAAGTTTGTTAGGTCAGTACAGCAATACTGGATTTATGTTGTATGGGGTTTTTTTTCTTGAAAAGGCATAATTCTTTTTTCCTTTCTTTTCTTGAAAAGAACTATTCTGGCTCATCTGCCTCTCTCATTTTATTTGACATATATGACTTGTCTAATGCCTTAAGAATTAATTTGGCTCACTTGTGTAATTTGCTCTTTTAGCTTGCTTTTATCATCTTTCCTTCAGAGAGCATTTTTGTCTTCAACTGAGACTAAATTGTGTTAATTAGGAAAGTATCTAATGGCATCTTGCCCATCACCATGCCTGAGTGGCCATGTAAAGTTAAAAAAACCAACAAAAAAACCAAGCAGTGTTTCTCTTGAATTCATAAGAAGTCCTTCCAAAAATGCCTGCATTGAGTAATTTATCTTTTTTAGACACCAGCAATATAGTAGACAAAGACATAACAAGACAGATTTGGATAGGAAATTATGTAGACACTTTTTTTTTTTAATAATGAGAATAATTAATTGTTGGGAGAATTTTGTAGCCAAAGTGATGGAGCAACTGTAGCTGAGTAAAATCATGTATTTGAGCTCATCAGGAAGTTATTAGGCTTGATGCAGAAATTACTTAATTAAATTTTATGCCCTGTGTAATGAAAAAGGTCAAACTAAATAGTCATGATAATCCTTTCTGGTCCTACTTGCAGGTGAAATTGTGGCCAAGTGAATTGACGGCCTAACTCCTATTGATTTCAATTAGAAAATTATTTTGTCCAGTAAACTTCTGAACAAAATTTTCACTTATGTTAGGTGAAGACAGAAACAGAAATTATTTTAGGTAATTTATTCTTAAACTATTGTGTTACATAATCAAGTGTTATGAAGATCTGGTTACAATAGTATACACCTATTTGTGGTTTTGATATGGCAATAAGAAATTATATTCTTAATTCTACTTTGCCCCAAAGGATTTGGAAGTGCTTTGTAAACTGATAAACCAAGTTCATATTTTCACTCAGTAACTAAATGAAGGTGTCCCATTAGTAAAAATACTTTGTTTGGCTATTTTGATAGCTTTGCTGGTTTTGTTGTAGTGATAGGATCATGGTATACTAGTAATAGGAAAATCGATTGTTGCCTGATAGATTAAAAGAAAAGGAAAAATTCTGCTTGTAAGAGTTCTACTCACAGACTTTTTTTTTAATCATATGAATTTGATATGAAATGAAAGCCCTTCAGTGTAAAATGTGGAGCATGACAAGAGTAGTTGTGAACAGCTCAGAAAAGCCCCAGAATTTATTTGCATATCATCTGCTGATCTGTTACTTTCAGCAACAGTTCTGGATCCTGGGCGGTTCTGCACCTACACAGAAGGAACTTGAATGTAAAACAAAGAGGCATCCCAATGGGAACTGTAGAAGCTTTAATATTGAGGTAACAGCTCAAACAGGTTTTATATGATTGTAATGAGGTGTCTCCAGAAGCTTCAGATAAATTGCATGCTCCTGCTGACAGTAACAACCTCTATTTCATCTTATTTCAGTTTGGTTCTAGTTTTCCCACCTTATGGAACTGTTTTTCTTGGTCTCAATATTCTGTTTTCAACTATGATTAATGATTTGGGATGATTTAGTTTAGACCCAGAGCATTTTTGCACAACTGGAAAGGTATCTGTTTCTCAGGCTGTATGCTAAGTCATAAATCACAGTCATAAATCAGTAATAATTTTTAAAAAATGGCCTGTTTGAAATAGAATAGAATAGAATAGAATAGAATAGAATAGAATAGAATAGAATAGAATAGAATAGAATAGAATAGAATAGAATAGAATATTCAGTTGGAAGGGACCTACTGTGTTCATCTAGTCCAACTGCCTGACCACTTCAAGGCTGACCACAAGTAACTAAATGTTAATAACTTCATAACCAAATATTTTGTAAATTGTTTGGCCATTAGTTTCATTCTCACTCATTGAATTCATTACAGAAGCCCTTATGTATGGTATTAAAGTGTTAGCTATGTACTGATTTAATGCACAGTTGTCCTCTGAGGAGATGGACTCGATGATGCAAAAGGCTTTATTATTATTATTTTGTGTGCCTTTAGCAAGGGGTAAAAACAATAAAACTACCCCCTTCATCATGTTGAGTAAACAGCTGAATGTCCCTATGGAAATTTAGCATCTTTCCAGCTGCCTTTTCTTAGCTTATTATGACTAACATAACTTCCAATGAACCTGCTAAGATTTTACTTAATATTTGGCTATAATATTTACTGTAATGAATAATATGATAGTGTGTGCATATATATATATCTATGTACCCACGTCACATATATTCTGTGCTGAGGAGCAGGTTTTAATCCTCTTCTAGTCAATTACAGAACTTTTTGACTTCCCTGAGACCCAAGTTTAGGTCCCTGCTGCTTTTTTTCTTTTGCAAGTTAATGCTTGTATATTTAGCTCCTTCATATTATGTAGTAGAGAGACTCATGCAATTTAGAATCTAAAGGGGGTCAGTCTGCTGTTGTGACCCCTAATTGCTTCTGTCTTAAAACATTTCAGTATTTCTAAGACAGGTAATTTTTTTTTCTTTTCAGTGCACATGAAAAGGGATAATGTTAGCGTTTTGTAGTTAATTCAATTACTTTCCACTTGTGAAAATGCTGACAGGATTTCCGACCACTGGAAGAAGTGCCTTGGCTGTTAGATGTGATTGGCAGCCCAGACATAACTTATAAATTGCAGCTGAAATTAAAGCATTTTATCTTCACTCATACATATCCTTCATGATGAACCGTTCAGCAATATTTTTAAGCCATTATTTCAGTGAATTGATTTTCAACAGCAATTAATGACCAATTTGTTAGATAATGTTCTCAGTTAAAAACCAGACAAGTCAGGATCTGCTTCAGTAATGGACAAGACTTTGATGCACTTGTGATCACAAGTCATAGCTGTCATTTTTTAAATACTATAGATTTTTTTTTCCAGATTTACACCATTTGCAATACCACTACTATCAGAAGACTGTGCCCTGTGCATTTCATATAAACTAAAAATATGAAAAAAAGGAAGCTTATTCAAAAAGAAAAATGCCATTTTCTGCATGCTGGAGAAGACAATTTCCCATATTAAAAATATGATTTTTTAAAAAGCTATTTAAAGACAATAGTAAAAAATTGTCAATAGCACCATAAGAAAGTAATTTGGAGAATAAAACATGACAAAAGCAATTCTGAAAAACACAGAAGAAAGAAGACCTACTTGAAAATAGGTTCAACTAAAGCTTATAGTCGTCACACCTAACATTACTTAAAGAGTTCATTTAGCTCAGATTTTCTCTATAGTCTATAGAAAGAAAGAGAGACTTCCAAATGTAATTCATGTGACAGGTGGGCTGAATTTCCATCTCCAAGGGGCTACGTTTTGTGGTTAAGTATACAGAGATGTAGGAACCCTCTGTATCTGTTTAGACTGAGTATCTAATTTTTGGACACCTGACATTAAGGGACATGAAAGTTTATTAACTCACCATCTGATGATATTAGCATGAGTTTATTACTAAAAAATGTGCAAGAACAGAGAAGAAACTAGGAAGGATGAAAATGACACTATGCAAATCAGTGATTTAATCCTATTACGGATTTTGCGGACATGTGCATGAACATGTTAAAACCTAGTAGGATAGGTAATAGCCTCATATTGGAGTTATATTTAAAATTCTTAAAAAGACACAAAAAGGAGGAAACTTAAAGGATAGGAGAAAAAATTTTAGAGTATGAAGGCAAGTAAAGGCCTAAAGAAGCAAAAGATTCACTTTAGTATTATGGGCAAGAATATTTATTTTTCCTTTCTTTCTTTTTTTTTTTTTTCAATTTGGCATATCTATCCTGGGCAGCTAGAATAGCAATATTTAGTCTTCCGTATATCAACCAATGGTGAGGGCTTTCTTAATTGAAGATATGTCTGGGTCAGTTGGTGCAGCTAGCTGCAGGGACGGGTCTGACTGGGACCATCCCGAACAATCCTGAACAATAGTGTTTTGTGGATTCACAGAAGTAGATTTCTCTATTCTCCAGCTCTCTGTGGGGGAGAAATAAAGAGTTTCTTCTCAGGACAACTGAGGTATCCTTGCTGACTTCTTGTCCCACCTCAAGGAATAATGGGAGACTGATACATCTCCCCAGATTTGGAAAACAGGGATAAGGTTGAGCTGCCATACCCCTTTTTTTATTTGCTGAACTTCTAGAATATAATTAAACATACAAATTGCTTCATTCCTTTAGAAAGGAGTCAAAGGGA
>JANZLQ010000005.1:10055305-10077182 GCA_026212715.1 Elanus axillaris
TTTTTTTATTTGCTGAACTTCTAGAATATAATTAAACATACAAATTGCTTCATTCCTTTAGAAAGGAGTCAAAGGGAAAATTGAGAAAAATCTCAATTATTAAGGATCCATTTGCAGTCCAATAGGTAGCTTGTTCTTAAGACATAAAGCTGAGCATTTGTTACATATTTTACAGGGTTATTTTGCAATATCCACTTTAACTAGCAAACAGTTGCCAGGTATATAGTGTAATTGCTTTTGTCATTTTAGTGCCTACAAGCCAAAAAAAGTAAATATTTTTATAAACGTTTCTTTGTTACATCTGTATTTAATTAAATTTAGGGATGTGATTTTCCCCATCATCATGTGCTTCTGGTTACAGTGATACCTGCATTAGCCTGTATTTTGGGGATTTAAGTCTTAAATATTCACCATCTGTTAATAAAAGAGATTATCTCACTGCATTTTGGAACAGCTATAGACTAATTAGAATCAACGAGTTTGTTTTTTTTTAATTTTTTTTTTTCTTATAAAGGAACCTTCAACATAGGAGTTACACAGTCAGAAATGTATCTTCTGCCTCAGTGTGGTTTTATTGGATCATTACTTAATCCATCAAAGGTGTTGAATATATCTTTTAATAACTGGAATAGTCAAGACCAAAAAAGAGATTGATTTAATGATATGGCAGTTCTAGCACAAAGCAGGCATTTTAAACCCAGGATGTTGCCTGAAAAGGGAGAAATTGCCTGAAGGCTATGGAGACAGTGTTGGGGTATTTCGGTGACATATTTCCTTACTGCTACTTCAGCACAGTTTACAGCTGGTTGCTTCTGTTTGTGCTTGCAGAGTTTTCTAAGAATTTTGAGATTATTTGTGTTGACTAAAATAAAACAAAGTGAAACTTGAGATTTCTGTAGAAACTTTGTATTGCTAAAATTACATAGATGTATTTCTATGAGTATCTCTATACCAGTAATTAGTGGACTCAACTGCTTCAGTGATACTATTTTTGAGATGAATATAATGATACAAAAAGACTGTGTGAAGCAGCACCAAAACAAACCTTCTCTCTTAAGTGAATGCATTCTGACAGGAAGAACAAGAAAATACCAATTTAAATTTTGATGAGGAACTTATGGAGAGAATTTGTAATTATTAATCTCTTGGTCAGACCTACAAAGTTTATAAAGAATGAAGCCCACTCAAAAAGTCCTTCTCAAATGTTACTAGATGGCCAGATGATAGATTTTATTAACTTATCGGAAGAATGTCTTTGATGACTTTAAACTAATGAGGTGGTTGGTGCAAAATGGCTAGTACATAGAAGTGAGCTATTGTTGAGTAAAATGACATTGGCCAGAAATTCACCAAGAATTAATATGGTGCCATAAATACAGATTTACTTTGGTTGAGAAAGAAATAAAGTAAATTTATTTCAGAGAGAACCAGTTCAATAAAAGGAATAGTTGGAACCAATATTTTAACTTTTCCTGTGTAATAATTGTAAACATTCTACATTAAGAGCCCACAACATCTTAGATGAGAGTAAGTGTGGTGTTGGGTTTTTGCTTGCTTGTTTCTTAAGATTCCATGTACATTAACTTATTTTTTCCAAAGCAAGTTTCATTATTTTAAAACATGCGCAAACATATAGCTACATCAGTACAGGATACACAGTTTCATCTGGACTTTTCTCATAGACCATTTTAGATGGTTTAATCAGGCTAGGTGAAAGGAAAGTCTTGTGAAATCCTCCAGTTGGTTCCTAAGTGATGGTTCTCATTCTGAGTTATGTGAGAACATTTTTATAGGTTTCCTAATCTCTGAAGACTTGGCAAATTTTAATGCAAGATCATAAGGGCTGCATGAATTTGTGTGATCTGTTCCTCACTGATACTAGGTTTTCCACAGGCATTGGGGGAGACTGGAGTTTTAACCAGTTATTTTCCATAACCAGCCAAACTTCTAACAGTTTTGATAGTGTCCCCTTTGCTGTCTTTGGACCAGCTATGGGCAGATCTCAAGACACTGTGTGATTTCAGCAGGAACTGTGGCTGTCAGATGAATTTCACTATTCAGTGTGGCAGGCTTAGCTTTGGCCTCAGTGATTTCTTTTATCTTTAGTAACTGCTGAACCAAGAGAATGTTATTTTATTTACTCTGATGAGATTTTGAGATGGGGAAGGTGATCTGAAGAGCCAGCAACAATTAGACTTTTAAAGTTACAACATAGAATTATCAGACATGCTAGTTATGTTCACTAACGTATTGTTAATCTGAATATTGTGTCATGGGAATTTTGAAATACACTCTATACAGGATGATCTGTAATAGCTTTTCAAATACTTCCTTAGAAGCCTCCTATAATCAGGGCGAGAGCTAAGAAATACTGAATAAAAAAGCTTTCAACCCAGCTTTAACCAGGAGGCTGTCCCTCTTCATACGTTTTTCTTGGATAAAAAACTTCAAAAAAACCTGAAGACTGAAAGTATGAATGTTAAATTTTGCCTCCTAAAGCTCTGGTTCTAGTTCTAGCACATTGATATTCATTATTTTATGTCAATCTCTGTGTTTTCAGATCTTTTGATCTACTGATAACCTGTTAAACTTAAGCTAACTTCCAGGAAAACATGAAAGTAAAACATTATTCTTAGACAGATTGTGCCAAATATTTTAACAGAGTAATTCAAAGGGATCTGGAAGTTTTGCTTTAAATGCTGCACAGGAGGTAGTACTGTAGCTCAGCTACGCTTGAATAGGTGATAATAGACATTTAGGTGAAACCTGAAGTTTAATCTTTATCTAGCAGAACAACATACTTTTGTTTACTTATCGCAGAATCATACAGGAAATGTTTCAGATACTTTATAGGTTTGGGGATTTTTTATATGTTGGCTTTATAATGTAAGTAATCTGAGAGGATAGAGAGAAAAACCAATGCGATAACAGACAGTCCCCAAGAGAAAAAATACCAAAAACATAGTCTGTGTACCAAGATGACAATAGTGCTATCAATGGGTTGTGAGCAGATTTTGAAATCCAAAGATACTAAAGACAGATGGATCAACACTGTTAGATAAAGAGTCTTTAAAAATGTCAGTTTTTAACTTTGAAACTGCAAATGAATTGGATAGATGGGGATAATGAAACCTATGATATCAATAATATGCTTATAAATAGGACTACCAAATTCTTGTGCCAACAGCTATACCTGAGATTGTCATATGGGTATCCTTTATAACCACTGAAGAGAAATAAGCACTTCTAGAGTGCAATTCATCTCAGCAATGTGGGACTTATATAAGCATGAGTTGAACAGCTGTCTTCCTAGAACAACTCGCTTCTCTGTTTTAGACAGATTAGACAGCTAGAACATACCTACATATCAGACTTCTGAAGTTGGATGTCCTACCTTTAACATCAGATTTTGTAAAGTGTTAGGCATATATCTGCATCTTTAAGAAAAAACGTTTTTGGGCTGTGATGCGAGGACAGTGTCAATAGCCTGTCCTCTAAACGTGGTCCCGAGTTCTTGTTTGAGAAGTGCTATGAATGAAAGTGTTCTGTAAATGCAAAAATGAAAGCAGAGCACATTCTTCTGAGTTCTTCAGTTGTGTGAGCATTCCCAAATGCCTGCTCCCCTGAAAGCATTAACAGCAACCCTAGCAGTTTTTAATGCACTTGAGTGAAAACAATTGAAATTGCAAGTGAATTGCAATTGCTACAAAAGCTTGAGTTACTACTGCAATTTCTGATAGCAATTTCCTTGGCATTTAGTGAGGTTTTGAAAAGTACTTTATTTGCAATTAATAGAAATAATGGTGTATCTGTAATTTCCTTTGGCCTAAAACCAAAATAGTCTTGACTCTGACATATATTCTAGTAACATTCTCATGAATGTTAACTACTACTTTTTTTTTTTTCTTTTTTTTCTTTTTAAATGAAGTAAATAGGGTTGAATGACTTTATTAGTACAAGACATGAGGCACACAATTATTTGGCTAGCAAGTAAATAGTAACTGGCAAACTCTGTAGGCAATCTGGAGCTCAGATATTTGGACCTTCCTGGTGGTCCCAGAGTCTGCAGTGAAAACTGAAATGGCACCAGGACTGAACTATTCTTGCAGCTGAGTAGGTGGTTCTCTGCGTTTCAAAGCTAAGACAAATAACTAGCAAAGTCAGGAAAATATTTGCTGCCACTACCCGCTACACATATTGCCACCATACACAATGTACTGGCATTGTGACTGAAAATAACTTCCCTGGCTCAAAGACTATCAAAGTATCACATTCTCCACCAATAATACAAGATGTCTGTAGACCAAACAGCGTGGAAACATCACATATAACACCATAACCACATCTGTCTCACTACATTCTTTGTAGGAATCAGAGCGTATGTTCATCTAAATTCAGGCACCAGTAATGCTTAAATTAATATTATGGTCTTACTAAGCTGCTCATGCAGTCACTGGAAAAGGATGGACCTTTCCAGAGGGCTATGCTGATCTTAAGTAGGCTAAATTACTCTTTGGAGGGGCATGTTTCTCTCCATTATCTATTAGGGAATTTAGTTCCTGGCTATGTAACTTGGGTCCCTCTGATAAGTTCTTACTTGGGGTGGAACAACTCTGAATCCACAAATCAAAAAATTATTGAGGAGGGTGCAAAGGAAATGATAAAACATCCAGGATCTCGAGGACTGAATTGGTCCCCTATACTGAGGCTATTGAAAAGAAATGGTCAGAAAAAATTGTGTTGCTTTTTTTTTCACCTTGAGGTTCCTCTGAAATTCAGTCCAATATTAGTGCTGAGTATAACAACCTTCAGCCAGTTAAACATGCCATGTTTAACCTAAAGCACTTGGTTTGTCCTAGTAACTGAATTGTTGAGTTTTATCATTACACAACCAATCTCGTGTTATAGGAGGTCATATGTGAAATAATGCATAGTTTCTAATCTATAGAAACAACCCAATTTAATCAATATTTACCTTATCTTCATTGTCTTCTCTTCTGATGAAACAGAAATCTCAGTGGACTTAGTAAGTTAAACAGTAATTTTTAGTCATTCTGGTTGTTCCTTCTCACCTTTTAGAATGAGATCCAGTCGGTCTCACCCATACATATGTTAGCCTTTAGGAGCCTAGATCTCATTTAAATTCCAAATCAGTGGTTAGTGTATTCAATTCATCAAGAAATATTATTGGATCCTATACCTCATACCCTGAAAGGTATGTGCAATCTTTGGATTAAAAAAGTAAAAATTGTCCTGGGAAGCAGGTACCAGAACCGTAGCCTCTTCCCTCCAAAAGTATGACCTAACTGCTAGGCTCGGGGCAAATGCATGTTTGCTCATTTGGCTGCACAAGCCCTCTCCATCTTCATTGATGTACCTTTTAAGCCAATTGAATTGCACCCTGCCTCATAAAAGAAGTTCACAGTGGTTTCACTGAAGTCTCCTAAGGAACAGTTAATGATAGAAAAGGATTTCAATCAAAATAAGAAAAGTTAAGAGCTGAATTTTAGATACGTGTCCTCATTTTATATATATATATATATAAAACAATTCTAAAATTATAGAATAATTTTGAGGAGGACCACTGCTGAAGGTTCCAAATCTCATATGCTGGAGCATCTGAATAAATGTTACAGTTACTGACATTTCAGGACTTTGTGCTCTTCATTTTAAAGCACAAGTATGTATTTATGTATTTACACCCTTGAGCTACACCATCAAAGGCATCTTTGTAAGCTACAATTTTTAGTAAAAATAAATTAAAATTGTTCTGAATCCTACTGAAATAACAAACTGGGGCAATCCATCTGGAATTCATTTTACTTCATATTACGGGCTTTGTGTCACTGCTGTCCAATTTGACATCGAAAAGCACAAAAAATAACATTGACATAAGGATATAGTTATGTTTATACGTACAGAAGCGGATTTTTTTTCTGTTATTTTCAGAGTAGTATCCTTAGAATTGGCACCCTCAACTGGCTTTCAGAAAAAAATATCTGTAGCAGGCATGTTAAAATGCAGCAGCAAAATGCCTATGAAATGAAAAAGCTGTCAGTTCAGCTACTGTTCTTAGTCAAGTACTTCCGTTGTACCCAATGGGAGGTTGGGAGGCTGGAACTGGGAGACATACTTTCCCAGACATGCTTTGAGCAAAAAGGTAGAATATATGTCTGCTGGCTTTATCAATGCTTTTTTTCTTAGGGTCCATTAAGTCATGCCTGTTAAAGTCAGTAGGGGCTTTTTCTCTTTAATATGCCCAGTCTGTCTCCATCAAAGCAGAATAAAATCTGTTTTTTCTTTTTTATTTCCTGACGCCACATTTGATACACTTATGTAATACACATTTTTTAAAACATTTAGGAAGCTTAGCCTTCATAGTAGCTGCAGCTGTAAGTTCTTTAGGTGTCTGAAAGAAAGACCATAAAGGAGAAGGCAGTTAGAGCACTCTTCAGTAAGGACTGGGCAGAACTTAGAGATGATCGAAGTATAACCCAAAACTAAATGAAAATTTGCTTTCAGTAATGGTAGTAATATCAAATATGGGAATAAAAACTATTAATAACTATAGATTTATACAAGGGAAGTATCTTTATTTGATTTAGAAAAAAACCCCGAAACATAAGGAGTTTGATAACCTCAAGTCAGAAAACACAGTCTTCTTCAACCCAAACTATAGGCTTGTCTAGCTATCTAAAAGTTCGTCTCCCAGTTCATTCAAGAGAAAATAGGTATCTTATTTAATTCCAAATATGTCTGTGTGTTTATATATATATATATATAGGTGCATATGTATGAAGTGATTTACTCTTCACATATGCTTATGTCTTGCTAGTGATTATCTGGAACCTAAAAATTACTTTACACTAGATGCCTACATTATGTTTTGCTAAATTTAGATGGAGTATCTTTCCAATTTAAAGGAAAAAAACCACAGTCCTTAAGACACAGAATTAAATCGACAGTGAGATGACACTGAAGACAGCTTCATCAAATAAAAATGCACTTACTTGTACTAATTTATTGTTATTTGATATATGATTCATTTCTTCAGACAGATGAAATGTAGTAGAGCAAATGTGTCTAGACTTCAGTAAAATATTAAATATAGTGCTATAAGATGCTATTAGTCAGCTAAAGAGTTAGGGTTGGACAGGTATTAGCACACAACTTATAAAATAAATGAAGAGAGTAACTGGGCTTGAAGAAGGGCTGGTTTTGGAATTCCAGAAGGGTTATTCATGGAATGCATCTTATTTAATAGACTCATTTATGGGTTTAGCATAAAAACAAGCAGTTTGCTAATGAAGTAAGCAGATAATGCCCAAAATAGGTGACCTTAAGAAAAAAGTGTTAGACTGAAATAAATCGAATGAAATTTTAGTAGTACTGAATGCTTGGTTGTGAACATAAAGGTCTATAACAAATGACTCTTAAAAGCTGCAGCCAAGATTTTTGGGACCCACAGGGAAGGAGAAAACAGAAGTCTAAGGGCTGATCCCAGAGAGATTATTAGCTAGGCAATGGGATTGGCCATGAAAAGAAAAAGGGACTCCTAAAATTTATTAAGCAAACTATTTCCAATGGAAATGGGAAATACTATTATATGAGGCATGGGTAAAACTTAATCATAGATTCTGTGATTCTGCAATTCTGTGAATTGGGAAATACTATTACATAAGACATGGGTAAGACTGCTAACGGATAGCAGCCCGACGCTGGTGAGGATGCTGAGCACTACTTCCCGTACCAAGCCTTAAGACAAGCTTTATGGTTACCTACCAGGCCCATGGGCTGGGACCTCAAATGTGAAGGTAGAAATTTTGTGCAGCTCTGTAAAATTTCTCCAGCTTCCTACTTCGGATGCCAGAACCCACAGCAAAGCTCTGTGAAGACATGGTGTCCCTGCTGCAGCTCAGGAGCCAGAGTTACTGACTTTTACTCTGGAAAAAGTCAAAA
This sequence comes from Elanus axillaris, assembly GCA_026212715.1. Taxonomy (NCBI): domain Eukaryota; kingdom Metazoa; phylum Chordata; class Aves; order Accipitriformes; family Accipitridae; genus Elanus; species Elanus axillaris. The sequence continues at coordinate 10,063,265 of JANZLQ010000005.1, forward strand.
GCAGCATGATCTGAACGAAGTTTCAGGTTGGTGGAGTATGGCTTGTGGAGCACAGTACAAGTGCAGCGTGCAGTGTCCTCTCCTTTCCTTCTGCACAAGTGATCTCCCACTCATCACAGCTCAGGCCAGAGAGAAATCCTGTTTGTGTTGTGTATTAGCAAGACAGTAGTAAGCAGCTGCAAAACTAGATTTAGAAATATGACCTCAGCTAAAAATCATAAGCAGTCGAATAAAATGAACTTTGGGGGACAAAGAAACTATTTTTATACAAATGTATCCAGGAATAAGTAAAGGATGAAAATGAAATAGCAAATATATTCTATTACAAATGTGCTTTCCCTAAATAGAGTTTGTTTCAGTGTTTTCCATGTGGCACCAGTAGGTCTTATAAATGAAAGAGAATGAACATGCCGCTAAAGTGTAACCAGAATGGAATATGACCATTTTTATGCTGATAGAACATATTTCCATGCAAACAATAGTTAGGTATAAACAGCAAGGAGTCCATTTAAATGTTTATCTAGTCCGTGAGTCACTGTGCACTAATGAGCAGCAGATGAGATAGATTCTTTGTATTCTCTCTTTTTTTTCTTTTCTTTTTTTTTCTTTATGGCTTTGTATTTAGGGTCTCTGGTCTCTATAGAGACTTCTTTTGTATAATTTACCTGGTTTTAAGTGTAATAAGTTTTAAGTGTCTTAACATGCACTTTCATAAATACTGACAATTTCTCTTCTGCTTCATAGAATTGCATGAATGCATTCTCAAGGGGAAATAGTGTAAAGAAATATGTGTAGCAACCTTAGAGCAGTATTTCTTTTTCTTTTTTTCCCTTTGTTTGCACATTAAGCAAAGTTACAAAGTTTAATACAGTGAAAGGTAGGTGAAGATGATAAAAGATAAACAACAGATCTCTACAGAATACCATTTTATTTACATTCTTAATATTGTATTTTTGTAATGCATTTCATTTATATTTTTTTCCTGGGAGAATGGTCTTCAATTTGAAGTAAATTATTATTAAAGTAAATGAGAGAAACACCAGTTCAAGGCTTCTAGGTTATTTACACCTTTCCCTGAGATGTATAATGATTTTTCAGCCTTCTAACAAGCTTCAGTGCTGAGGAGATGTGACTGCTGCAACATATGCAGACATTTTTATTTGTCAAATTATACTATTTTTCTAAAGTTGTAATCCAAGAACGTTGAACAGTGAAAAAAAAAGAATTTTTAAAATCTGCATTTAGAAATTAAATAAATGCTACATTAACATGTCTGATCCATACAAATATCTGTATTTATCTTCTACAAGGAAAAAAAAAGAAAAAAATGTTTGAAAAAAAGGAAACTTGGATATGTGGTTGTGCCCTTATATTGGAGCATCTTGTAAACACAAGAGAAAATGCCCAGATGTCAGTAACAGAGTTTTACATCACAAACAGCTGTATTTTCAAAGGAATTTAGGTGCCTAAAAAATGGATCAAAGTCATTTTCCAACCTAGCTAGATTGAAGATAATGGGACTTGGTTGCCTAATGTGTATGGGTACTTTTAAAAGCTTTAGTAAGCTCTCAATAACTAAACAATTCTGAAAATTCTTACCATGCTCTGTGTTTTTCAACAAAAACTGTGTTATCTAGCATTAAATATGAACATGATGCTTAATTAATTTAAATGGCTTCATAAGCTCATTGTTTAAGGTTTTATATTGTTGGTGTTTGAATCATTTATAGTTTATGTTAATGAAAATTTTGTTTTAGTGGCACATTTTTCACAGCATTAGTAAACGGAGAAAAGGCAAATATTTTCCTGAAGAGGAGTATTCAAACTTTAACTGCTGAAAAGTGCACTGGGAATATTTGCATTTTATTAATAGTTTAAAATATTGAAGGCAGTAGTATCTTGGAGATGATATTTAGCCCAGATTAATAATGTCATCTTCTTCTTACTTAAGATCAATTACTGTGGCTTTTTATATGTCCTAATCTTACCTGAATGTATTTAGATGTGATCTAGTTATCAAGGACCTAATTTAATGTAACACTTAACAGAGAGTTGGGAAAGATTTTATATTCTCAAATACTATGAATAAGTGAATATGAAGACAAATATATAATATTGTTTAAAATTATGTCCCCATCATGAGCACATTAAAAGGATTATATACTTTCGACAACCTACAGGACTAAATGTTTTACTTATGCAACTGAATGTACTAATAGAATTAGCTCTGATCTATTAATGCTATTGACATTAGTACTTACTCATGAATAATAATAGCAATCCATTTTCATGCTTCTACATGTGCATTATATACTAGAAGACTCTGGTGCAACACAAGTACTATGTCACCCAGTCAGTATTAGAATTATTCATAGTTCCAGAAGCATCAGACTTTTGCCAGGGTCAGCAGAAAAATGCCAGTCAAGATAAGTATATTATTTAACTTTAAACTAATCTTGCATTCTTTTTTTAGTACCAGAAAAATATTTCAGAACAATTTGCTAAATGGACTTGAGGCAGTGGAAAACATATCTGTAAACCTCTTGTGGGGCTAATTAACTTCTTTGTGTTACTTTGATGTGGTTTTGTAGTTTAGATTGTTTAATTTGGATTATGCAATTCAGCATGTCTACATTACAGAGTGGAAAATGTAGCACTATGCCTACAGCAAAAAGTGAGTGAGGATATATTGGCACAGCGAGGTTGATCCTGTAGTGCACTCAAGCTTATTATTCATTTCTGGAATGAGAAAAGTTGGCTTTTGCAAACAAGATGGTGATTTATCACACAGTTGAAGTGAGAAGCCAAAGGTTACCAGAGGCATATGAAAATGAAACTCTTTCATGCTTTAGTTAAGAGGTTGGCAGAGTTATACTATTATGGTTTATGGTATAGATTATATTAATATACACAAAAAAGGGAAAAAGCTTGAAAATCCAAATAAGATATTCATAATCACAGCAATCCTTCCTAGATTGCTCATTAAGGAGACATAGCATAGCACTCCCTCCCTATGCTGAGTAGTATATCTGAAGCTCTACTCTAAGCAGAAATCTCCACATCAGGGGTAGATAACCCTAACAGTTCTGAATGTGGGGGGCACTGATGATAGAAGGTTAAAAACATTGAAGCAAAATTCTGACTGCAACTCTTAGATTCTGTTCTTGGCTCTAGAACAAGTCACAGATGCTATGTTACTTTAAAAAAAAAACCATACTTTTTATGCAACTGTCCTGTTTTCCCTAGGGACTAGAGTTTGTGCCTATGCACAATATCATATGCTTTATGAGCATACACCTACTGTAGAACACGTGTTTATCTGATGAGGAGACCATGTTTGGAAAAAGTGACCTATATTATTTCACTGTCTTCAATGCAAATACAATATCCATGATTTGAAGCAATTATTTCGTACATCATCACTGTGAACTAGCCTATTTTGTTAGATCCTAGAACCTTTCCCATGATACAGTCTTCTTAGGGGCTGGACACACCCTTAGAATGAGATTTGGATTAATTCAAATAAAATAAATTTCTTAATTCTGCATTCCATAGTCGAGTGCTTCCTGGATTATACAAGGTTATTATTATTGAGCTATGTGGTCAGACTAAGTATGTCAAAGCAGCTTCTAACTAGATTTTAATTAACAGATTACAGGTATGCTTTTCTTAAGCTGTTGTTGATGGCAACTGAAGTTACCGCTGCTCATTAACATTACTGTGGCAACTTTACTGGTGCTTATTATTGCCCCTTGGCTATGACGCAGCAAGTGAATGTTTCCCTACTATTTCTTCAAACTCAAAGGCAAAGAACTGCACCCTTTATTGTACACATGAGATGCTTGGGACAACAGAAACTATTCTCACTTAGCTCTCTCACCTCTGCTCTAGTATATCAGTTAAATAATAATTATTCTATTCTAGAATAGAATAGACATGCAATAAAAGTTATCCAAATTAAAACAAACCTAGCAGGGATAGTTTTAGTAAAGGTTACATATAATTTTAAAAAGCAAATCCAGAGCACAAGCACTCACTGAAGCATTGACCTGTGATTATCCCAAGTATCTAAATTTTTTATGTTCTTCTTGGCAACTGTGAAAACTAGCAGTCTTCCAAATAGTATTTGGGCATGGTTAAGGAGACAGTACAGCAAGGACCATTCTACATAGGTGGGTTGGATGATGTTACTTTGCTTGGAGATGAAGACAGTGGAACAATTTAGCTTTATGGAGGTATGCCATGTGGCCTCTGAGCCATAAAATGGTTTTATTTAGCAATACTTATGCAGCCAAGGAAACCACAGTCTTTCACACCAGCAGGGCCTATTACAGCATTAATGCTTTTCAAATAGAAAAGGTGGCCATAGTTTCACAGCTGTACATATTATGTTGTAATTGCATCATCTACAACTCTTTGTTATTGATGTTTGTTATCTTATTTGAGAATAAGAGTAGCTAAATGCAATTTAGATAATGCTGACAAGTATCACATATAATTCATTAGTTTTCTTCTATAAGAAGACTGCTAATACAGAGTTGCTTACTATGCTAACTTTCTAGCACAGATAAATTTTAATTCAGTCTCGGAAAACTATCTCTTGTTCATTTATGTTTCATAATTGAATGGAATGCAGAATAGAGAAAACATTATTCAGAGTGACTTTCCTTCATAAATTTTTGTTAAATATCATAATTTTTTTTTCCAAGATCATCAAAGTCATTCTTGATTCCAGACATTGCAATTCATTATGCTATAGTTTCCTGCATTCATCAGCATGCAACAGAAACAACACCATTTTGAGCTTTCTGATCACATGAAAACATTTGTCAAGCTGACATTTTGGCTATTTCACAAAAATGCATAAAGTCCATCAACAGTGCATAAAAAAGGTATAAAGTAAAGAACTTTTTATGTCTTTTTGAGATACATGATTAATGGGATATAGACTAGTTTGATTAATCTGTCTATTCATAGTATCTCATACTTGACATTTGTAGCTAGTTACTTCTTTTATGAGAATTTTTCTTATAGCATTTATATACAAAAGGGAATTAATCATCTTCCCAGTCAGTCACCTTTTTTGTCACTTACCCACCAAAACTCCTTGGATTTCCAGGGAGTGTTTCCACTAAACACTCTTGCTGCCATAATATTTGGTTTCTCCACCACACACACAGTTTTAATCTCTCTTGGCAAAACTATTTTTCCTTCTACAGCTTCTATGGAGTGAATGTTAAGAAAGTATTTGAACAGTAAAAGCCATTGCTAGTCTATTTTCCATTTCACATGTAATGAAAACAGTTTGAATTTGAGTTGACGCACATGCGCTAATGATGTTCGTGCAAGGGAAAAAAAATAAATAAAACCAAGCATCAGCAGTGCTGGAACCCTGTACTTGTGTTTGACAAACAACTTCAGTGTTCAGTGATGGAGTATATGGCTTGAGTATATGCTTGGAAGCAATAAAGGGTGAAAAGGAGTTAAACTAGAGTAAGTGAGAGTATCTACTTATACAGAAGCCAGTCACCTTTAAACCATTATTTTGCTTCTTCATTCCGATTGTGGAGTAACTCACAGAAAACCATGCTCACAGAGAAGTGCAGAAGAGGCAAAAGAACCAGTAAAGGCCTGTGGCCACCTTTGAAGCTCTCACTGAGGCTTCTTCAACCTTTGACTCTGCTTCTATTCCAGCGTTGCAAGTTATGCTCTTTGCACACTAACAACTATCTCTGGTGCTGGCAGACATGGAAGAACAAAGAGAAGCTGCTGCATGGTGTGCAGTGGGCCACATTCATACAATGAAAGAAGAAGGGCTAAGAACTTTACAAAATCCGTTACAAAACTGAACTGAGAAAATTAATATATGGCTTACTAACTAGTTCAGAGGGAAAGAAGAGATCTTTACAGAGACAGTAAGCAAATAAACTGTTAGTTTTAAGTTTAATGAGAAAAGCCATTAAACAATTCTGTGTTGTGGGGGAGCAACAGAGTATTTGTGACTACGAAGTGAGCTCATTAAAAATATGCCACTGAATCTGTCTCTTAAAATGTGCCATCATATCTATAAGTGAGGTTGCTTGTTAGTAATAGCAATTATTGCTCACAGCACTAATAATTGATGCTTTCCCAGTAGTCAGTGCATGTTCTTTTCAAGACATAAAAAGTTTTAGTCTCAGTCATCTTCTTCTTGCCTTATTCCCCTTGCTTTTTCAAAGGCAATTTTCCTCTCCCTGCCTTGAAGCTCAGAGGCTCCTATCTTTTGAACTTGGAGGTGAATAAAATACCTGGCAAGCAACCTGCCAACCATACATCAGCTTCCAATTTCAAGGCAGACTTTAAAATAAGCTGGAATACTTTTCAGAGTTTGTTAGCTCACCAGGTCTAAATGGCAGATTTCTACGTGCTGAGCACCGTGTAGACCTGTTTAATTCTCTAGCACAGCAACTCTCTTGTTGTGGTATAATGCATTGATTTTCTGGGCAGTGCTGCTGGTGCCTGTTTAACATAGTTCTGCTACTTAATATGTCTTAAATAAACATTACCAAATCTCTCTCTTTTTTTTTTTTTAATGCTTTTTCCTCAAGTAAGTCAGCACAAACCTGAAGATTCTCAGCAGCTCTGAAAGTAAAACCTGCTACCCCTCCAAGTACAGACTGAAGTGCCCAAATGTGAAGATCAGTTTTAAAATGCTGGGGGTTTTTCCTACTCTGAAGTGCAGCTCAGGTGCCACTGTCCGCACCATTAGCAACTGTGCACACATATTCCCTGTGCACACATAATTAAGCAAACCCCAATAATCTCCTATTGACAGTAACAGACAAGAGACCTTACTGAAGCTACGGCAGTATATATTTTAATGCCATTATTGCATTTTTAACTGAAATTGGTCTACCCTTAACATGTCACACTTAACCTCTAGGTACAATACAGTGTAAAAGAGTTTTGAGATAGTCCCACATTAAAGGTGTGTAGTTAGGCATAAAGCCAAAGCTAAGTGCTCTTAGCTCCTGTGAAGAATAATATCCTCCAAGGAATGCAAATGTTTATATTCAGAAAGTATCCTTGGTAGCAAGTGATTTAGCCTTCAACAATCTCCAATTCTTCAGAAGAAGGAAGTACATTATTTTATAATGTTAATAAATGATTAGTATTCTGTTGATTTGTATGCATGAGTAAATAAATAAGCGCTCTACTACCACCATCTTTCTTTGTTTAGAATATAATGAACAGTGTTAAACCGATACTTACAATTTTTTGAGCTTGACATGGATTTCCTATTAGCTAGTTTGTGCTAAAAATCATGTGATGTGTATAATCTGTTTGTTGCTCAGTATTCACCATTAAAAAAGGGGTCAATAAACCAAAAAAGTAAATCCCAGTTTTCAGACTTGTTACCAATAGTGGAAACAAGCAAAAAATGTACTTTCTTTCAACAGTTCAAAAATTTTGTTAGATTAAGGTTTGCTAGTAATCAACAAGCTTCCAGATGTCTCCAGCCTCTAACACATGAGTTTTGCTTCTGTGAGAGACAAACTTTGCACATAACTAGTCAAAACTTTATAAAAGTCAGTTAATTATGTCAAAATTAGTTTATGAAAGGAAAAAAAAGCTAATATACTTGTAATTAAGCACTGTCTAACCTACATAATCAAATGTATGTGTCAAATCATGGAGTCAGCTTAAGAATCAGAAGCACTGACAAAAGTATTTTGAATATAATGAAATGAAATGAAATTATAAAATTGGAGGCTTTATTTTTCAGTTTCTTTTGGCTTCAAGGTTTTCATGGTTCTGTCACATGTTCAGCATCTTCTCCACAATCACAAGAGAAATTTGCAGTTTAAATACATTAGCTTTTCACATATACTCAACACTCCAGTCGTAAAGGCTTTCGGAAGAGTCATTACTGCAACAGCCACATTAAAATGATGGAAGCTGATGATGTTGTAAAATAGGTTATAAATTGAGTATAAGAAATATATTGCACCTGTGTTGGCAATTTTAGTCTATGTGAGTACAACAACCCATAAGAATCTCCTAACATAAGGTTCATAAAATTAGGAAGGTCTAGTTTTATGGAAAAATAAGACAGCCTTCAGTTCACTTAACAGATTGTCAGTCTGCTCTGGTTACAGAAAACAGGAGATATATCCAGTTTTTTAAAAAAGGTTAAATACATTTTTTGTTTAATTGAGGAATTTTTGCATTATAAATATTCCATTAGCACCTTCTAAAAAGAAAACTAAGATATCATATCTGGCTGGTTGTCTGAAGAACAGCTGCCAAACAACAGAAATATTCTGATTTGAAAAGAAACCAAAGTATTGATATATCAAAATATATTCTTTTTCTAATCCATATGTATTAGAAATGTATTGAAATAACATGGAGTAAAACATTAAAATTCTATTACACCATGAGTCACAATGCAGTTCTATGCATTAATATAAATACTTAAGTTAATTCTCTGACTAGAAATACTTCAAACCGAAAAGTATTTTTGATTATTACTGCACTTCTTTGCATCTTTCTTGTACTGAATGCTGAGTGCCTGGTTCCTCGAGGTATTAGAGGTATTTAACAGGAGTGAGGATAAGGATAGGTAAAAAACAATTCTATCATTGCAGAAAAAGAATTTCACAGTGCTGATGGTGCTATTCAACCAATGCTTCTATTGAGCTATTATTTAAATTTTCAAGATATTGTTAACAATTAACAACCAAAGAAAAATGCCATACATCTACAACAGAAAAGTTTTCAGAAAAGAATAATAAGAAAAATAAGAAAAGACATAAAGCAGGCATTGTCTTTCTTTTAGGTCTGTATGACATTTCTAATAAAGATTGAATAATAAAAATTCATGCTAAAACTAATCTTTTCTTCACAATAAGAAGGCTCTATAGCACAGGAAAAATTATAAACTTTTTTGGTCTGGCTGTTTCTCAATCAAAGGGCATATCAGTTACTGTATATTACTGCAACATTCCAAGCATTAAATTAAATTATAGACAATAGAATCAAGTACAGTTTACATCTGTAGGGCATTAAAAAATGAGGCATGTTCAGCAGTTTATTTATTCCCAGTAGAAATATCCCTGCTGAAATAGTGCTCTGAAAACATTCTTTCCTACCAGACTTGGCTGTTTCAAATGCATTCCTCAGGCAATATACATATTTAGTTTTTAAATGTGACATGTAGAAATCAACCTTGATTTGCTCGGATGGCTTGACTTTCTTTAGTTGTGCTATGGTTTAGGTAACCTTATCACTCCCAAGTTCTAACCCTGCTACTGGACCTATACAAACAGCCTGAAGCATGCTTATTCAACAGGGCTACAAATAAACACCAAAGGTCCACCTGTGTTAATACATTTTGAAGGCTTCTGCCACTTATTACACGATTAATGTGTAAGGAGAGGCCAAATACTGTGGAGACTGAAGCTGCAATCTTTAGTCTAAAGACATGGTTCTGTACCATCTGAATTGAAAATTACACTGTTAGTTCAATACCATTAGAGCTCACTGCAATCAAAAAAAAAAAAAGGTCTGCAATCATTGCTGGTAGTTTTGGATGCACATTTTTTAGTTTATCTTAAAATTGTTTGATAAATCAGAAGTATTTTGGATTTTAATAGTAGGCATCATATCTTCTTGTTCCTAACAATGGAAAATTAAACTGTAATTTAGATCAACCTATTGTATAAATAAATCAGAAACAGAAATGCGGTGCATTAAGGGCCAGGTTCTACACAGGTATAAATAAGTGAAACGTCATTTGTGCCAGTGGAAATAGGCTAATTGAAATGAGCTTCACCACTACTTCACCACTGGCCCTCAATCTGTTTCAGCAGTACAAAACCACTTGCAATTTATAATGCTATCTTTTGCACAATGTTCATGCCATCTTCTTTGGCTGCTCTGGTCTTTTGCCTGGGGAGGCTAAGGCTGAATGGCACATTTGAAATTGAATCTCCACCTAATGTTGAATCCATCTATTTCAGGATTTGTTACACTACGCTCTAACCGCATATATTTCTATTCCTTTTTTCCCCAAAAAGACTCATTGGATCTCAAGAAAAAATGCCAGTACCTGCATAGAGTTTGTAGCTTGATTGAAATTTAGTGTGTATAACTGTGTTGAGTTCTGTGACTAAAAGCCCAAACTGAGTGGTACTGGAAGACAAAGGAAGGTGATTGAGCATAAATGAATCCTAATTTCCTAGAACTCTTGTGCAATGAAACTTCTGAACATTTACAGTAATATTCTGGAAACTTGCTCTACTTGTTTTTTTCATTTAAAGCTCTCTGACATAAGAATGTAAAAAGGAGGTAAATATTTAAAATGAAAGGATTCCTTGGATGTCTTTAGTACAACTTACTTGAAGCAGAGGATGGTATTTTAAGACAAATAATTTGTGCTGAAGGGCTGATGCTTATATTTTTGGTATAAATGCAAGAACAGGGGCAGGACTTAGTGGAAGCCACAGCTGCCTTGACATTGTCAAGGCACCGATGCAAACACCATGGCTTCTAGATTTCAGCACAGACAGCATCTATACTGCTGCTTTACTATAACAGCATATGTAAATCCTTATCATAGTAAACCACCAACGGATACACAGTGAAAATATATCCTAAAGGATCTGCTTCTGATCTTTATAACCCTTCTAAAAAGGGCAAGAAAGCAAGCAGTGCAAATTCCACTGACCGACTGAGCTATGAATTACCCAAATGCTAAATTCTATAGGGAAGAATAAGTAATTGTTTTCAACAGCTATTTAGCATTTTTTAAAGCTGTTCAGATAATGGTGGTAGCCATGGACAAAAGAACTGATAACCACAGAGAAAATAGTTATTGCCAAACAGCATTAATAAGCACCAGGCTAGACTTGCGTAGAAATTGTGTAGATATAAGTTAGCTCTGTGACAATTTTTAGACATGATCTTTGCTTTCTGTAGTGGTTTCAAAGGGGAAAAAAAGGAAAGAAGTTGCAACAGGAAAACAAAAACCCAGATGGACTGCTGCTTGCTTTTATTAAATTTACATTTGACCCATAATCTTTTGAAAATATAGAACCTCATTATGTTTATCATATTTGTACCTTTATTATTAATTTGTTAGCTTTTATTAGCATAGTTTGAGATGTCAAGCAGCCTTGCTTATAAAAATGAGACCTTTGTGTGAAATAACATTTTATATACGCTAAAAAACATACATGCTCACAAACACACATTCTGAAGGACACAGAATATTTTCCTCTGATGCCAAGAATATGGATGTAAATATTCTTTTTTATCTTAAATTGTAGAAATATTTTACTTGGAAAAGTGACACATCCAACTAATGATCTGGTATCAATATCCTGTGCATATAGAAAACTTTGTTCTTTAGTGTAAATTGTATTATGGAAAATGAAGGTGGAGAAATAACCAGGAAGATAGCTAATCCTTTTCCACCTAGTGCATGGCTATTAACTAGAGTGGCTTGTCAAGTGCCTCCTCCTAGCTTTTTTTAATTAGCTCATCTAATAGCAGTTCTGGTGCTTGCCTTTGCACATTATGCTGAACCTAATAGATCTGACTGTCACATTACTTGTATCCTTATTATCAAATGACCCAACACAATTCCCTGTCTTGCTCTCGCTGTATTTGCTGTTTTCTTTCTTTCCTGTTGTTTTTTCTTTTTTTCTTTTTTCTTTTTTTTCTTTCGAAAGCAAGTATATACAATTATGCTGGGTTTTAACAACTTTATTTTCCATTGCTTCCAACAGTGGAAAATGGGGAAAGAATGTTTTAGACAGCTTACACTCAACTTGAACAAGTGTATGAGATTACAAAAGATGCAATGAAGACCATTTTCATTTGGTTTTCTTGTGGTACAAATATAACACACATCATGGCCCATGTGGTCTTGTAGTGCCAGCCATCCACTGGTACATAAGAGTTGTTTATGCAGCTGTTAGACTGAGAAATATAACCCTCTGCAAGAGAGCCTGTTGAAATCAAAAACTGTTTATATGGATGATACTTATTTATGTGAATAAAGCTAGCATAAATAAACTAGATATGTTGCATTTACATCTACACAAATCAGCATTTTGTAATGCTTTTCCTGCTTTTTATTTTTCTCTATAAAGAAAGCTGCCTCACTACCTTCAGACCAAACGTTGTTTTATAATACCCTACAAGGGTCAGAATAGAATAAAATATTCCTAATTCTTTAATTCTTAAAGAGAGAAAATTCCCTTGAAATTCAGTTAAGTTATATAATAAGTGGCTGAATGGCTTAAGTGTAACATTTTCTTCTAAACTATTAATGGAATAAAATATAAACAATTAAATAGCTTTCAGTTAAATAATATATGTTTAGGACCTCTTCATTCCTAGGTATACTTACTTGTGACAGTTTGATAAATACATTATCCTTTGACAAGCTATTTCATACAGTTCATTATGTTCTTTTTACGTATTTTCCATAGTATCAGGAATGGAGAAGTGTATCCTGATGGATAAATACTGGTGCAATATGCAGCATGTATTACAAAATTAACATGTCTTCAGATAGTCCCATGCTCATAAATAATGTGCAGAATATAAATTTCTGTTTCTACTGTATTCTAAACAAAAATATTGCTGTCAGGTTCAGTAATATGGTACTTGGGATATATAGTTTTAATATAATATCCTCAAATTCTTCATATTTATATTAAAGATAATTTTGGAAGTAATCTTCATATCTCAAAAATCAATATTTAAAAATAGTCTTCTAATCCTGTAAAAGGTTTCTGAATGTTGTCTTCTACATGTCTTTTTTCTCTGCATCTTTCCAACATGGCACACTGCTATGAAAAATCCATAGCAGTTAAACTAATGTAATACTCTTTTTCAAACACTCTTTTATTTTGGAGGTAGCATAATTTTCTCTAAAGATTAAATTTTTTGTAGTATGAATAACAATAGGTGTTTTAAGAATATACAGAAGTTCTTTGCCGGCTATATCGATCCTGGTTTTGGTTTGGGGCTTTTTTGCCTTTATGAATCATGAACTCATGGAAATTGAATGTTTTCACTGATTAATATTTTGGCAAAAAAAAAGGATATTTACATGTTTTAAATTAAGACTTCTATTTTTTTCAATGAACATTTCATTTTGAAATGTTAGTTGACTTACAATAAAACAATGTCACTGCTTTAATCAAAATAAAATATGTAAAATTATTAAAATGGTTCCATTGGGTGAATGTGAAAATAACAGGCTTTTTCAATGTATGAAAATGTCCCGTATTTGAAGATTTTATTCCAGTTTGGGATGGAAATATTTTTCAAAGTCTTTAAAAACTCTGTCAGTGCCAGAAAAATGTTCTCTCCTAGTTCTAATACCTCATGTGTGTTCTGCTCCTTTTTTTCTGAGAACAAATTCACATCACAGGATAGTAGCCTTGTGAGTCACCCATTGTGCTGGTGTTCAAAATATGAAGGGTCCAACAGTTACACACAGACTTGCTGAATGATCACTGCAAATCACATAGAGGTAAATGCTAACCCTGGAGAATTTTGTGAAAACTGAAATTATTCTCATTTTCCCCATCTTACCAATTCTTTCTTTTGTTTTCTTTCCTTGCTGTGCTTTCTAGGTAGATTGCAAATTGCTAGAGAAAAGGATAGTCCAGAGCTGTATATTTTTGCAGTGCTGAGAAGTACATAATGTAGTAACCACGTGGTGTCCCTCAAGGGTCTGTATGGGGAAAAATACTATTTAATATCTTCTTCAGCAACATAGATGTTAAGATTGAGTGCACCCTCAGCAAGTTTGAGGATGACACCAAGTTGAGTGGCGCAGTTGATGCACATGAGGGAAGAGATGTCATCCACAGGGACATTGACAGGCTGGAGGAGCAGGCCCATGTGAACCTTA
>JANZLQ010000005.1:10077282-10097890 GCA_026212715.1 Elanus axillaris
AGTTGATGCACATGAGGGAAGAGATGTCATCCACAGGGACATTGACAGGCTGGAGGAGCAGGCCCATGTGAACCTTATGGAGTTAAGTCTAAATCCAAGGTCCTGCATATGGGTCAGGGCAATCCCCAGTATCAGTACAGATTTGGGGATGAATGGATTGAGAGCAGGCCTGCCAAGAAGGACTTGGGGATATTGGTGGATGAAGAATTAGACATGAGCTGGCAATATGCACTTGCAGCCCAGAAAGCCATTCGCATCCTGGGCTGCATCTCGGGAAGCGTGACCAGCAGGTGGAGGGAGGCGATTCTGCCCCTCTGCTCTGCTCTGCTGAGACCCACCTGCAGTTCTGTGTCTGGCGCTGGGGTGCCCAGCACAAGGAAAACATGGTCCTATTTGAGCAGGTCCGGAGGGGGGCTATGAAAATGGTCAGAGGGTGGGAACATGTCTCCTATGAGGACAAGCTGAGAGCAGGAGTTACTCACCCTGGAGAAGAGAACGTTCTGGGGGCACCTTATGACCGCCTGCCAGTACTTAAAGGGGGCTTCTAAGAAAGATGGAGAGACTTTTTATCAGGGCCTGTAGTAATATGACAAGGAGTAATTATTTTAAACTGAAAGAGGCTATATTTAGATTAGATAGGAAGAAGAAATTTTTTACAATGTGGGTGGTGAGACACTGACACAGGTTGCCCAGAGAAGTTGTGGCTGCTCCACCACTGGCAGTGTTCAAGGCCGGGTTGGATGGGGCTTTGAGCAACCTGGTCTAGTGAAATATTTCTATGCCTGTGGTGCGGGGGTTGGACTAGACGATCTTTGAAGGTGCTTTCCAACCCAAACCGCTGTTTGATTCTATGATCTAATCCCTAGATCACTATGGGCTTTTGCACAGCATTCTAGTATACAGAAAATATATCCACTGTATCAAGCCCTCATTTTGATAGTATCTTTATAATTCTAAACCTCAATAGCCCTTGTGAGAATATAATAAAGGCTATTAATGAAATTATCTCATGTTCTACCTATTGTAGTCAGTTATGAGAAGAAAAGACAGCGTGACCCTAAAACATCTGAAGTTAAGCACCAATGATAAACCAAACATCAAGATGAAGGTGAATTTCTAAGTGTACAGTGAAGAAGGAACTGATGGAGGAACCCCATAAGTGTGTGGTGTTTATACATATTATGCAAAATGAATCAGGACAGAGTCATACTGAGACAATGTTCCATTTTGAAGGGGGAAGGGTTATTGGGTTTTTTTATGTTTACCATCAGGTCAAAGGAGGATATAGAGATGTTACTTGTAATTTGGGGAGATTGTTTCTCCCCTCTATATGTAGATTTCTCTGCAGTCTGACAGGGCTTTTATTACCACTGGGTATTTTTCTAAAAGCATCTGAAGGGTTTAAGAGCACAAATTACATGTGAAATTCTGAAGGGTCTATTTTCTGATTCTTTTAGATACTGAAGTTACCATGAGAAAAAATAATGCTAATGGCAAATATACAATAAAGTTCTAAATAAGCACTAGATTTTTCACTGTCTTGCAAAATCTGCTAGAAAGAAAAAAAAAAAAAAAGAAAGGAGGGGGAGGATGGGTGCACATATCTGTGAAGGTTTAAGGATGATATGTAATGGTTCATAATACAATTCATAATAGTTATGTGACCATTAATAGCTGCCTGATACTGACTTTTATTCTCCAGTTACACTGCTAAGATCAACTCTGTTGAGTTCCACTGGCTCAAAGTCAAATGGCAGAAGCAAGTCTCTGTTTTTGACTGCTAAAATTTGCAAACTGTTATTGATTCTGAAAGGTTTCAAATATGTCCCAAGTTATTCAAATAAAGCTTTTCTCTGTCTCTTTCTTCCAAGGCATTTCACTTAACCAGCATTTTAGAGATAATTAGGCATGCTGGGGGAGAAACAGTAGAGGCAACAAAGAACCTTAAGGACAGTTATTTCTACATGTTGTCCTTCATAGCAGTTCTTAAAATTGTGAACATTGGCAAAGTACAACCTTATCTTATGTATAGAATACATTTTGGGGTGGAATTCACCTACATTTAATTGTGTATCTAAAATGTAGTAGACTTCAATTTTGAAGTATAGAAATGACTACTTTTAAAATATATGTGTTTAGATTCTTTTATAAAGGAATTTTAAAATGCCACTGTGGAATGCCTCTTTCTCTTGTTCTGATAAAAAAAGACAGCTGGATAAATATCTTAAACTAGACACCTGACTGAACAAAACAAAAGCTGAATATGACAGATCCCACCTATAGTATAAGTGCTTGGATACTGTCATAAAAATCTGTCTCATAATAAAAAAGATCACATAATTAAAATAAAACCAACAAACAGACCTTTGTTGTATTCAGTTTTCATTAATATTTGAAAGTGTTTGGACATATTGGGAAAAGCAGGATCAAAACATGGATATATTAGTGCTAGTTAATTCAAATTAGGTAGGTCTTCTGAAGACACTGATGTGTAACAGCTAAATAATTGTCTCTTCTGTGAATTAAATATTTGCAGAGAAGCTATTCTGTTCAATTAAAGAGAACACACTTTGGGGTAACAATGTACTAATTTCTACATAAATCTATTCACTACTATTTAGAGCTGCTGTGCTCAGTAAAACTTGAGTTTATATCAGTGTGTGAGGTGTAATAAATCTTTCTAAACTCATCTATAGAATATTATCTCAAACTCTGCATCTGCTGTAATTGATTTGGCAGAAAAAAAAATACCTTGAAACTTTCCTTTCATCTTTTTAGTTATTTCCATCTCAATTTTCCCTCTGCCTTTTGATTTTCTTACAATGCCTCCTTTCTCCTCCATTCTGTTTTTTATCATGTTGATGATTCCAGATAGCCTTAAGTATACTGTCAATCATATGCCATCCTGCCCAAGAGCAAATGCCCCTGAAAATCACATGGGATAGCTCATTTTTATCCATCTTTTTCAAAGGAAATTCAATTTAACAGTCATTTTGAATAGCATAAAACCCTGACTTTTGGAATCTTCGTTTTAAATGAAAGCACCAGATTCTCTTTCTGTCAAAACACTAGATCTCTCCATAGGAAGAATTCTACCCTTCGCAGATTGGTGTGGTAATAAGCATGTAGTAAGTGGCACACCTTAATAAATCAAGTCCTCAAGAGACTGGACTGTCTGTGTTTCATCTGAAGAGGTCTGTGGTTATTTGAAACATATGTATCTTGTAAAACTCAAGAGTTTTATAAATCAATTTTTTCACTTGTTAACACTATTAAGATATTAAAAATAATGTAAAACATCTTCTGTGAATAGAATTTAAAGGGGACATTTCTTTGTATGCTTACTTCCTTAGAAATGCACTGGATGAAGTAGATAATTTACTCAAAGACTATTTCATGGATGCTTGTGTCACCCTTAAACTGGAACAATTTCATATAAAAAAATGCCAATTTATATTTCTGCTGGAATGTTTGTATAGATAAACACATTTCTGAAGCTTTCTATCATGTATTCTACATTTAGAAAAAAAAATCTAACATTAATAAATATTTTTGTTATCCACAAAGTTGTCACTTATTATCATGTACTCAAAATGCTTTATTAAAGAGATAAGGATCATTAGGGTTTGAAGTCACTACAGAATTGTAGGCAGCCACATTATACTGGTTTAATATTGCTGACATGAGTAAACAGCTACACTACCTTGAACTGAGACCTGGGGCCTTATAATAGCAATAGTATTATGTCATTTTTCAAGAAAAATGAATATGGTTTAATATCTTCTATCACAACCAGATTTTTTTTGAACTGTGTTATCAGAGAACACTTTGGAGATGTGTTTATCTTTTCCAAGAAAAATCACGCTGGAAAGCCAAACAAATTTTTTTGATAATAGAGTCCCTGGTATAAGGAGTATGTCAGCTTGACCATAGCAAATTTGTTTGAATGCATGCCCAAATTTGCTGTCTAACACCAAAATGAATAAAAAAAAAGTTCCATCACTCAGTAAGCAATATCCATTTAACTGGAAATAGATATAGAATCAATATAATATGCTTAATTTAAAATATTTCAAAATAAATGTTGAGTGAATTATTATTATTAAATATTAAATATTATCATTAAAAGCATGTTGTGAATGTGTGGAAGAAATCATCCTTCAAATAAAAGTTTAACATTGGAATTATGAATATTTCCTCTCATTCTGAGTTGATTTCCTGTCTGTTGTTTCTCAGGTTCAGACAAAATACAGGAGGAAAACTATTATTCATACACTGTTTCACATATATTTAATCTATATTGGTGTGACTACTTAGCTGAAAGATAATAAACTTAATTTTGAAAAATGGCAGATGAGCTCTGGATTAGGCCTTATATCAGAAGTAGCTGATAGTAGCTTACTACTGCTGTAATGAAAATCAACAATAAGGTCCAGAAATTGGTAGGGTCACATACATTACTGTCAGAAAACAATAGCACTTCAACATACACTACTATCAAGTAGGTACTGTGAATGTTTTCAGCTGATTTACAAAGAAGTGTTCTTCCAAGACAGTCGGTAAAGTGGCCATCATTACTAGGTAGGTTTCATTAAATACCCAAAATACCAAGATTTTATTGCACTGCATTGAATTTCTTTTTAAGAATTAGTAACATTAAATTGAGTATCAGATAATTTTTGGACTGGCATGTACTTCTAGAAAATGCATCTTAAAAGTGCAGTAAACTCAGTTTGTATGAAGATTATGTGTGATTATTTTTAATTTGATATACACTGAAGTTTCCAGTAAGAACTAGAAACTTGATGAAATACTGTGTAAGCATACACCTCTTTTTTTAGTAGTATGTAGCATGTCAATACTATAAGCTCTGCTAGATTTCTAATGGTTATATTTCTGTTGTTTAGTAACTAAAACCAGAGCAGTTATAGTGGGACTATGTTATTTTGCCAGCAGGGAAGAAAAACTAAATATTTGCTAGATGTAACCAAGTATATATATGTCACAGTATATATGTGACATATAGTAATGTGAAATGGAAATATCAAGGATTACGACATGAGCTAACATGATTGGCTGTGTTAAAGACTTTCAAGTTCCACTGAAATTTTTCTGCCATAAACTGAGTAGAATTAGAAGAAACAAAAATATACCCTATGATTTATTACATGTTCCAGTTACAGGTTTTTCCAATATTCTTAGAAAAAAAGAGAGAAGAGAGTTTTGTGTTGCATACAGATTGCAAATATTCTTGTCTCCCCAAACCATACCTTTTAATTTCAGAAACTTGTGCCTCTGTAATTTAAACAAACTCACAGGGAAGGTTCTTTGGTTGAGGTTTTCACTATAATTTAAACTTCATCACTAGATCCACACATTTGGAGAAAGAGCACCAAACAAACAATATTATTCATGGACTTTGCTGCATCAGCTCACTTCATGAAGCCAATTACATTCTCCAAATATAGCTAGATAGCCAAATTCACCTGCTGTTAAGAACAGAGGTTGAATCATGTGAGAGTAGTTATGGACTAATGGGTTTTTGCTTGTCATTACTAGAGTTTGCTTTCTGTCTCCTACCCTGCCAAGTTTCTGAGGCATCTGCCTGGCAGCCACACAGATAAAACATCAAGCAGTGGAAGTTCATACTTCAGTGTCCCTTATGGCCTTTTATCTCCCCAAATAAGATACTCAAATTTCTTAAGAACTGTCTTTTAAAAGTATGGTGATAACTTGCAGAATTGACTACTACTAAGATTTTTTAGTTAGTTTGCTATTTGCAATTAATTCTGCCTCTAAAGTTCTTGGCTCAGATTTTGCTAGCAAACCTTATGCAGCATCATTGACTACAGCTACCTCTGGCCAATTTACTGTCCCCTTTTCTATTGCTCAACTGGTTCAGTTGCTCCTTGGTTCACCTGAGTTAACGTATCCTTCCACTAACTGGCAATCCCTGTCATGACCCTAGAATTATTTTTGCAGCAATATAGATAACTGATGACTGTGAGCACAGGAAAGTAAAAATTGCTAATGCATTATCTCATATTCAGCAGCATAATTTTGGGGGGTGAACTTTTATCTCTATTTTTTTTTTACCCAGGGAAGAAAACTTCTGCCTCCTGTCACCAATTTTATATGGAATATTGCCAGTTAGAGGTCTTAACCTTGTCAGAAAGATCCAACTACTTGCAAAATTATATTTTTGTCGTTGTGATGGATGACTCTTTAGAGTACCCTTGAATAGAAATATGCCTTAAAGTACTGGTGGTTTAAAACTGAAGGACACTTGCATTGCCTGGTCTTACTCTCAACCTGTAGTTCATAAACTGTGTCACAGATATTTCAGGTTTTCCCCAACATCTCCTTTTTGGTTTTCCTCCTTTTCTTTCTGTCCCTTTCTTGTCACAGGTAAGCAGATTTTGGTATCACTTGTCAGCTACACAGCAAAAAGCTGAATTAGCTAAAATTACATAAGGCTCACCAAATTCTTATAAAACTTGTTCCACTGTAATATATATATTCCAGGACTATGCTGATAATTGGAAACATAAAATGTCATTCAGGTGTTCACATTACCTAGACTTTATGTCTGTGGCCTTTTACATTATTGATGGGGACAGAAGGCAACCCTAGTCGTTACCTCTTCCCGTAAAACAGCACTGAGACGTCCACCTCATGTACTCAACATGTTCAAAGTGCCAGACTCATTTGTCAGTGCCCTGCATCTGGAAAACATCTTTGCTGGAAGAATGTTCTGCAGCATAAAGTAGTGTGGGAGGTGAGACTATATTTCTGTAGATTTTAAAAGGGGAACCAAAGATTTTTATGAGGGCAAAAAAGGGCAAAAGCAATAGACTTGTGCAGTTGTGGTGATGTAATGCTATGAGAAACAGAGCAGAGCAACAGCAGCTTTGTCACTCCTTGAGAAAAAAAAAAAACAAACTGTAGTGATGTTTGCCTATATTCAAGGTTCAAAGTTATATCTTACTTAATGCTTAATTTCTGAGAACCTATTATAAATGAAATCTCACTATGCTCTGGCTGCTGTGGAGCAGCAATGAGTTTTTTGCGTTTCATGTCCTAAACATATTTTAGTTATCAAGCATTTATATTTAAAAAATATCAACATAACATAATAAAAGGGTGACTTCATTCTTTTTTTTTTTTTTTTGTAATAGAAGAAATGGCCTTTTTAACACAATCTTAGAAAGAATTACATCATGGTGATTAAAACATTCGAGAAATCAGCTATTATGAATATAAATAACATTGTTTGACATATAGCTTACAGAATCCATCTTGTCAAAGAGGATATAATATGAATATGTTCACCAAAGTAGATGTGCTGTAAGAGAAAGTATGGTAAGCAAGATCAGCCTGAGTATTTGCCAGCAAGCTTTGGCAGTCAGATAACAAACCTTGAGGTTTGTTCTCAGCATTTAAAACAGCAAGAAATAAGATTTGTTCTCTTATGAAATGTAATCTAGCAGCCCAGACTTGCTTTAAGGCTTTTACAGGTAGGTGAAGTGCCATATAGGAATATGTAAATATTGAAGCAGTCCTTCCTTTGTTGAGTAAAATGTTTCTACTGTAACGGTGTGGTTTAGTTATGGTGTTTTAGATTAAAATGGCAAAACATTATAGTACAAAAGCTGAATAACATTTTCTCAAATTTGGGGATCAGTACGCTGAGGCAATTTGAAGCTCATTTTTTACCAAAAGATAGGAGTAGGAATGATTTCTCTTTTGTCCTGTGTGTTGAGTGCTAACAGTATATTCTCCCTGAACAATTCATCCTCTTTTTCTCATGCTTTTTATTTCTTTACACAAGATCTTTATAGAGGAGAGGCTTTTTGTCACAAAAATATATAGAAACTCAACAAAAGAAAGGATTTTATTCAGCTGAAATCTTTAGCCCTTCCCATGTGAGGGAGGAGCTGAGGGTTTCTAGTCCATGTGCTAGAACACTTTGTGTACACGCTATCCACTAACCATTTAATATAAAATGCATCGACTATTTTGAGCAGTAGAGCCAGAACTCTTCCAGAAAAGCAATTTAACTACTAAATTAGAGTCACGCTACTGCTTGTTCACTCTTCCTAAAGCTTGAATATTTTGTTGCACAGCTTTGACAGGAAATGGAGAAAGCATCCGTCCTTTCCCACCAATCTAGTAGGTAATAGCTTGTGATTAGACGTCTTTATGAAGAGAGAATGATCTGAGTTTCAATCCATTTAGAAAAGGAAATTGAACTCATGTCTGCTATTTCTCAGGTGACCGATTTAACCACTAGAATATTTTAAAAACATTAAGCAGCACTGTATTTTCTCTGGCCAGGTTCTCAAAGAAAATCTCAGTTGCACCTGATCTTGTAAGTGCTAGATGTGCTCAGCAGGTATGTAGCTATTAGATCCTAGTACTAGGTAGAAGAACAACTTCTTTTTGGGTTATGCTCAAGTTTAGGTGTGATCTAGAAGCTTAATTTTTCAAATTAAGGGTGCAGGCATGATCAGGAGCACAACTCTTGACACCTTGAGGCATCTCTAGTCACAAGGTGACCCTTGCAAACATAAGCTTCTTCAAGGTTACTCAAGAATTTTGAAGAAAGTTGCTTTAAGCTTTGAATTTAAGTATCACTCCCAATTGTGCCATGATTTCAGGGTATCTCAACACTGCAAAGTGCAACAATCCATGAACTAACGATTCACTAAATGAGCATGAAGGCTGTGCAACCTGTGGCTGCAGCAGCTCAAGTCTCGCAGCAGTACAGCTGCATTCGTGTAGTGCTTTATTGAAGCCAACCAGCTTTCTGAAGGGGCATAGCACTACATGAATGAAGTTCTACTGCTTCAAAACCTGGGTCATTTACATCAAGCCAGACCATGGTGAGATTCACTTGCCTAGAAATGACAGACATTTAGTGCCATTTTAGACTCCTAGATATCCCACCCATTCTCCTGACATTCAGAAGGTGGTGTATCCTGTTTGACTACACTATCCTAGTATCTCAGATATCCTACAATGTCCAGAAATCCTAGTATCTTTCAAAGCAACTACATAATACTATTACATTTGTGTTCCAGTAACAAAATCGCTGCCTAGGTCCCACTGCTTGGTGTTTTCCAGCCCTTCCAGATGTCAGGTTCGCTTCTGTGCTTGTCTCTACACCCATGACAAAACCACGCCTGTGTCGCTTTGCTGGAGGTAGTCCTAGAAATATCTCTTTTTATAAATTTGATCTTGAAAGGTGTTTAATATTCTCAGCGTTCACTTCAGACAATGAGAGTTGCATGTGTATTTGGCAAGACTGAGTCTTATATGAGTCATTACCAGAGTACATGATCAGGTAGAGGACTCTTCATTATGGCTTGTGTTCTCATGGAGAACCTATGAATGTTATCTCTGATCTATGTACAGAAATTTTGTCTCATTTATGAAAAACTTGCCCTCAGGACAACATGGAAATAAATCTGGGGAAGCTACCACAGTATCCTTTTGTGTCTTGTATGTAACTAGAATTTAAAATGCAATTCTTTTAACTCCAAGACTAAATCAGAATTAAAATGTATTGGATGTTTTATATTCTTACAAATAAAAAGTGGCTTTATTTAGAACCAAAAGAATATTTCCTTCCATTTCTAATCTGATCACAAACAAGCAATGTTCTGAAACAGCAATCTGATGGGTTTGCTTGTCAAGAAAAGCTTGCTTTGAAAGTGCCATTTCCACATTGCTTTGCAGTTCTGTGCTGAGTGTGTCACTGTCAAAGAATGTATCTTGTTCATTGGCCAGTACGCAAAGCTTAGACAAAAAGACTTGTTCTGCTCATGATGATGCTCCTTTCTGTGACTTAGTTTTCCCACTTGTTAAATGAGGCCAATCACACCCAGGTACAAAGTGTTTTGGCCTCTACTGTTAAAAATGTTATGGAAAGCCTAGATATTAACATTATTCTCCATGGCTAATCAATGGATTCTTTTGACTCTATCTGAAGATAGCTCAGGGAAGAAAAGAGTTGTGAGGCTGAATTTCTAGTGTGACTCCTTTGATAGAGATTTTATCATCTAAGGAAACAGCTTTCAGAAACTAGTTGATTTCAGCTTTTGTTGACTTGAATCAAACCTAGTCAACAAATGGAACAAAACACATTTGTCCTATTATTGAATTCCCTTATCATCACACATGCAATATAAATAATAATTGAAAAGAAAAAGAAATTGTGGCAATTTGTTGGATTAAATTAATATCCTCACTGAATGCTAGATTTCTTGCCTTGGCTCAAAAGATTTGTTCTCTTTTCTATACTTTAGGATATAAGTAAGGTATCTCATAAGGAAAATGGGTCATGCTAAATCTTTTTGTGGGTAAGATAAATTTGAATTCAAATATAGAATTCAAATCTCATTGGTTTGGAACATCCTTTTCTCAGGAAGCAAAGAGAAAATTTTTAAGAATGATTATGAATTTTGGTGGGTTAGTGTTTGCATACATTATGAGGCTGCGTTCTCAAAAATCACAGCACATATGGATGGCATGTATGGCATCCCAAGTGGATGCCATAGTGATAGACCTGTGCAAGGACTTTCTCTGACATGTAGGACCAGTCAGGCCCCTTGCAGAAGACCAGCTGTGTCCTCTATGTGGCTGACAAGGTGCTGCATGGACAAATGAACATATATGCTGGTGTAGCACACAAACTGGACCCTCTACCCCAAACTGAGTGAGCGAGCCTGTTTATTGTCTTCACTAGCTCTAGGACAATCCCACTTCTCCCAACATCAGCTGCTGGGCCACATCCAAACTGTTGGAAAAGTTTTGCTTTTTGCTCCAGGGATAGCTCTGAGGATAAGCTGACAGGAATTTAGTTGCTTTTACCAAGAGTGATTTTTGTTTCCTCAAAATAAAGCAATTCATCACAATACAGCCATAGGAACATAGTGCCTTTCCCCCAGTCCCAGCTCCGCTGTTTTGGAGACAGTCTTAAGGTACTCTTTGTAATGACTTCTTTTGATGCTTCCTGACAGCAAAATGATTTTCAGCCTCTCTGGCTGCTGCGAGCTGGGCTGTGCTCTTCACCATCTGCTCGAGAGTGCAGAAAGACCCTTATGCTTGCCTCTTCCTTCCTTCCTGAGACCTGATTCCAAGTTTCTGCAACATTACCCAGGATGAATTTCCCTTTCTCTGTGGAAGTGACTTTAGCCTGGATCATGTGCAGCTAAACCCCAGGTCTCCTTATCTGATCAGCACATATCTTGACAAAATCAGTAATTGCTTGGAAAATTATGAATATGCATTTCACAGATTTCATATTGTTCTCACTGAATTTAGAGGCAATATTTTTGGTGAACTGAGTGGAGACAGTGCTGGGCTTAAAACAAGCAACTTCATCCCCCCAGAAAACAAAACCAGAACAACACTGTGCGTACAATAAAAACCTGCAGTTTGACATGCCTGAGGGAAAGACAAGGAGACAATTTCCAGTTATTTTTTCAATTTCTATAAATTCATTCATTTTTTCCCATTTGCAGTTAATGTCCTAAGCAGTGTTTTTTTCTTTTCAGAAACTGTTAAGGAGAGAACTTATTTTCCCCCTTCCCCATCTCATGATATTTTGAGCGCAAAGATTATGATGTAGATTCATACACAAACCTCCTGGAGAGATGGCTCATTTTGAAAATCGTTCCCAGGTGTTTTGTGTCTCTTTCTTACTCAAAGATTATATGATTAGCATTTTAATGTCCCACAACTTCTTGTCTAGTTCCCTAGGAGGATATGAAAATGAAGCCATGAAAGCTAAACTGTTTGGTATTTATCACACACACTCTGATTGTATTTCAGAGCTCTGGGATTTAAACAGGACGTCAGTCTTTCATAGCCCATTTGGATATCTTGGTCTTCATATAATGCTGCTGGATGAGTATCAAGAGCGACTGTTTGTGGGAGGAAGAGACCTCTTGTATTCCCTCAGTTTGGATCGAATCAGCGACAACTACCGAGAGGTTGAGTAAAAAGCTATATGTATTAATCACTTCATGTCATAATGTGTAGCGCAGAATATCAGAGTTTGCATAGCTGGAAATGAGATAATGGAGTTTTTGTTGATGTTTTGTGTGTGAACTTTAAGGTCATGTTTATATTTAAGAAAAATACACTAATTACCATTTTTTCCCTAGTAATAACCCATAAGGCTCACTCTAGGTGAACAGATCTGGGGATCATGTAGCTATTTCTCACTGATTTTCAGCATGTTTACTGATGTTTAGAGCATCTCACACTTTGTGCATACCTGATTTTTATATCTCTGCTATATTATCAAGGAATAATTTCTCCCTGGTATTTGTGGGGGACTTTTCCACAGTAGGAGAGTAAATGAAAAAAAAAAAAGAAATTAAAATATAATTAGCATGTAAACTATAAGAGATTTTCAATAGCAGTATAAACCATGCAGCTAATTTTTAGCTTTCTTTAGAAATGGGTTTTTGCATTGGTTTGAGCCAGAGGTGCTATTAAGTAGTAACTGAAAGTGGCATTTGAAGTCTACTCAGTGGTCTGTGGGAGAAAGGTGGCTTAAATCATAATCCTACCAGAGAGCTCAGTACATCATAGAAATCACAACTGATCAGCAAACTGGCGATTGAAGTGGAGAGGCCAAAGTTTGAGCTGATGTGAGCCTTGGCTTCCTTATTCACTTCTGCCCTTGGCAGCTAGGATTGGAAGCATAGGTTGGCAAAGGAAGCTGGTAGAAGCATTGCTCTTACCTCAGCCATCTTGACTGTGGATAAATGATGCCTTGAAATATTTCAGTTTTTCTTATCTACTTTTTAAAATTTTCCCAATGTGTTTTGATATATTTTCATTCATTCACAAATTAGTAAACGAATGAAAAAGTGAGTAATAAAATAAAGCCCTTCTGGAGAAATACGATTTTTGTCCATACTGCACTGACCATTGATGTTTCAAATTCTTTTCTTTCTGCCCCCTTGTTCTAAGTGAATATCGCTGTTCTCATGCCAACACTCTGGTCAATTTTACCATAAGCAACCTTGCTTATCTCCAAGTGTAATTAGCATGTACCACTACTGTGAATGGATATAATATGCTTTATCCTTCTTATAAACAATTCAAGAAAGGCAATCCTAGATATGGGGAAATGAATATACTCAAGGAGACCATCTGAGAATTTGTCTACATTAAAAAAATCATAATAATTTTTTAACTCCTCAGAGAGCAATGTTACATACTGAGCTTTGTTCCTCCACAGTGAGATATGAGTTGACTCCTTTTCCATTTGATAAAAATTATTAATACCCTGTGACAAGATATTAGAGCTCAGGGATATGAAAACATTTAGGAAGCAGTTGTTTCTATCAAATAAGCTTTTTTCTCCCTCTCTTCTTCCCCATTTGGCACTAAATCTTTATGAGGAAAGATGACAGAATAGAGTACTTTATGCTTCTGTCCAACCACCATTGTCCCATCTGGACACAATCTTGAAATTCGTTGCTGTCCTTGTTGTTGTTTTTAGACAGAAGATCAACCATTTAACCTGAAACCATACTCTCTGTCTTGAGACCTGTGTGCAGAGTATGACAAATTAATGGAAGTTCTTCTTGCTTGCTTGCCTGCTTTTATGATGTGCAAAAGATGAGAAACTGGAATAAATGGAGCTTGACCTAGCATGCTTAGAAACATGACCTCGCTGGGACTTAGCTTCCTTGAATACAAAAGTCATGATCCTTTTTCCCGGTGTTCACTCTGTGCAGATCTCATTCAGTGATAGCTAGGGAAAACTTGATTTTCCTACAGCATTTCTGTTATATGAGAGCTTAATTACTGAGATACACTGGGGGAAGTTCCTAGAACTGAGAGACTGGTTGATTCATTATTAACCAAAGTTCTTCATTAATCTGTCTTTAACTGTGTGTTGGTTAGCCTTTGACCTTTTCTTTCAGACTGAAGACTTTAGCTTAATTAATCTCAAACATCAGCTATAATCTAGTGAAAGTGTAAAAGAGGAGGCAAGTTCCTGGGTTTTATTCTCTGGTAACCAGGATGAGTCACTAGCTGCAAAAGAGATGTTCCATCAAGTTGGTAGATTTGGGCAGATTCGCATAGATTTTTTTTCATCTTCTGTGTTTGAGAAAACAGTTTATGTGTTTTAATTCATTAACATCCCTCTCTCCGCAATTTGGAATATGAATAAGCTTTCTAAAAACCAAACTAAAACCCATTTGCAATTAGAGATGTACCCCTTCTGCTGTAAAACTGCCCAGTATTTCAGTTCTAGCAAGCATATTAGAAGTCCCCCAAAGAAAAACAACAAAATGCTGAGTGGACATAAAATGCTTTTGCATTGAGACCTATTGACTGCCAAAGTAATCCAACATTTCCAAAAACCTCAACTTGTGATGCATATGAGGTATGCAACCTATAAATCTGCATTTAATAGACTACATTTTTTCTTAAGGTTCAATTCTCTTCAGTTTTCAAATATAAAGTAACACTCTGAAGGGTAGATTATAGCTTTTTCACATAAGATATTAGCTGCTTATGTACATATCTACCGACATTATTTTAAGCATTATTATCCTACCATTTTTCATATCCAGTAAAGAAAAGATATATACAAAATGAGAAAAATATGTCAGGGAAGAAAACTATAACTGTCGTTCTTGCATTGGTTGGGGAATCCAGAGATTCAGGCTAAGTTCTCAGCTGTGGCATACACCTTCCATGTCATCTTGGACAAAGATAGAGCCTTACTTCACCATTGGCCAAATTATATTTCCTTTGCCTAATTTGCCTTTTTTTTTTTTACTCTTTGTATTTCTCCTCTCATATAATACACACAGAAATTTTCTTGCTTAAAGTATTTAACATGACTTACCCTAAGTTTTTGAAACAAAGTTACTCATGCGCCTTGATTTCTGTATGAAGAATGCTCTAACACTAACAGTAGCAAGAATTAGGGAGAATACAAAATGTGGATATCGGTATGTTCAGACAATTAAAGCTGTAGAAGTACTTGAAATCTTGTAAAGCCAAAGCTTCAGAGGTACTCTCCATGTAACCTTTGCTTCCCCTAAATTCTCATTCCTTTTGATACCACCTTTGGAATCAATCTTTAGACATATTTGGGATTTGATCCAAAGTCTTTAAGGCTTGTAGTGATCTAACGCACTAATAGAGAACTTTCTTTCATATCTGGTGCCAAATTTATTTTAAAAAAGCATTTCAGTTCATTGTAATTGGTGCCAGAGCAGATCTTTGTTGACAGCAAATTTGAACCAATGCCAGTAGTTCATCACCACTGCTCTAAGAGCTCGTAGAGAAGGATGATCTTTGTTTCTAGTTTTTGTCTCTTGTTGGAGTGAAAATAGACTTCACTTCCTATTTGTACACAAACTCCTTACAGATACTCTTTCTTCCTAGCTTCTGCTTCAAAGGGCTCATGAAAGCCTTGTTCTGAAAAGAAGCCTTCATACATCTGTAAATAAGCTTGTGCAAGCAGGTTTCAATGGGCTGTTTCTGACCTAGTATGAGATAGCTCCAGATCAGGACTTATGTCTCTGTTGTAATATAGAGCCCTCATAATATAACTTCCTCTAGTGAAGCTAGCTATACTTCCAGAGCTGGCAGAACACAAGTCTGCAAGAGCAGAGATTTCTTGTATCTCCTTTGAATACCATGTAGGAACATACATATATATATATATTCAAACTGAAATAAGCACACAGTTTAGCAGTGACTTTGATTATCCATTGGAATTACCTCCCAAGAGGCAAGGTGGCTATGTATTTGTTGATAAATATATATAATATCCAGTCATAACCAGATATTTTTGCAGAATTTGTGCTTCAGCCAAACACAAGTTATGTGTTAATTAAGCACTATTTATTAACTTAAACCAGGGACGGGATAGCTGAATTGCTTAATTGCTCTGTCATATACTAGAGTTCAGACTAGCTCACACAATAGTCTGTTTTGGCTTGAAGTGCTATAAAGCTTATATAATTTCTTGAAATTAGTTTTCATTAGATATGCTATCCTGTTTTTTGAGGTTAGTGACTGAATAGGGAAGCTGTTTGGAGACACTAATTAGCATTCCAGCTCCAATTAAATTTTTCCCCATAACTGAATCACTCAGTAGCTGTTGTCTGTACTGCCTTACAATTCCATTTTTTCCCATGAGGAGTATATTTAAAAGTAGCTTTTTCCTGTCTTTTAAACACAGTGATAAAATTACATCATCCAGGTCTCAAGGATGATCATATTACAGTGCAGGATGAGAAAACATTACTAAACGAGCAATTTAAAAATTTTCTTCACAGGAACCTGCAGGGGTGAAAAGTTTTGAAAAATTATGTTCAAGCCAACAATTATGTCAAGCATGCAGCCCAATGAAATGTACGTTAGTGTGATGTTATTCCAGTCTAGATGCACAGGAAAATTTCCCAACAATAGTTATTGACAGCTTGCCAAAAGATTGTAATCCTGACAAAGAATCAATTCAAAGTTACAGCTGGTAGTTGTCATAACCCTAAAGCATACACATCAGGAAAAATAATATGTGGCAGGTTAAAGGCTACCATTACAGCTGATTAATATCTGGATTTCCACGCAGTGCAAACACGTCCTGTGTTATGCTAGTTAAGCAAAACAGCAATAATTACACAAACATAACATAATTAAGTACAGTAAGTATACCTTATTAAGTAAAGTATATGAGCCATTTACTATAGATTTCTTTGCACATGATCATAAAAGCCTGAGCAGCTCTTCTTAATTTTTTGAACTGAGCTAAGAAATTCTCATGAAGATTTCAATATTAAAACCAATAATATATATATATGTAGGTTTTTTATGTTTTGCACAACATTTTTTTACTATACACATATTTGACTCCTGCTCTTAGACCCAAGATGCATGTAAAATCGAATTTTAAAATTTGTTATGATAGAAAAATCTCATATGCAGAGGTTTTTTTAGTCTCTAGTCTAAAATAATCTTGAAGAGATTAAAATCTTAATCCTCATTTATGTTAAAACTCATAAGCCTTGTAAGAGTGATGAGTCTTAAAAAGTAATTTCTGGATAGAAAAGCTTCTTCAGGAGACTTATACATGTTACTAAAGTCATAATTCAGACCCATCTACTTCAGGCAACTAATATGAACTTGCCTTAGAGGTAGGTAATTTGCTATGAGCATCGGAGGTAGAATCCTACACCTCTGCACAACCTGCAGAAAAGGTAGAGAGATGTTTGCCCACTCCTTCTGGTAGGCACCTTTTGCTAACATAAGCCACTTTAAGTATCTCAATTGGGAATACACATATGGCTGAACCAACAGAGAACCAGGGCTTCATTTGGAGAAGGATTTGTGCAGGAAACACTGTAGGGCTTCATTTGGAGAAGGATTTGTGCAGGAGACACTGTGGAAAGCAGATACCTAGCAGCAGTGGTAGATACAGTGACAGAGGACAGCTCCTGTTACACACATCAGCCTTTTGGTTAGAGCAGCTTGCCCAGGAAGCAAAGCCCTCCATCTCCTTTGCAAGAGGTTTGTGCACATATCTCCTGCTTAGATCATGGAACAGATCCTCCTGGAAGATATGCCAAAACATGTGGAACACAGGGAGGTGATTAGAGAGACAGAGCCAACATGGCTTCAACAAGGACAGATCATGCCTGACTAAACTAGTGGCCTTCTACCGTGGAGTGACTGTATAAGTGGATTAGGGAATAGCTATGGATGTCATCTACCTAGACTTCTGCAAGTCCTCCAAAACATTTTTACATCAAAATTGGAGAGATATGGGTTTAATGGATAGACTGTTAGATGGATAAGGAATTGGGTGGTTGGCCACATCCAGAGTTACAGTCAATGGCTCAGTATCCAATTGGAAACCAGTAATGAATTGTGTCCCTCAAAAGTCTGTATGGAGAAAAATACTATGGACAACATAGACAGTGGGATTGAGTGCACCCTCAGCAAGCTTGAGTTGATGCACATGAGGGAAGAGATGTCATCCACAGGGACATTGACAGGCTGGAGGAGCAGGCCCATGTGAACCTTATGGAGTTAAGTCTAAATCCAAGGTCCTGCATATGGGTCAGGGCAATCCCCAGTATCAGTACAGATTTGGGGATGAATGGATTGAGAGCAGGCCTGCCAAGAAGGACTTGGGGATATCGGTGGATGAAGAATTAGACATGAGCTGGCAATATGCACTTGCAGCCCAGAAAGCCATTCGCATCCTGGGCTGCATCATGGGAAGTGTGGCTAGCAGGTGGAGGGAGGTGATGCTTACACTGACCCTTCTACTCCACTCTCGTGTGACCCTACATCGAGTATTGCATCCAAGCAATTAGAGTGATAGAGTGGATGCAGAGGAGAGCCATGAAAATTGTCAGAGGCTAGAACACCTCTCCTATGAGGACAGGCTGAGAGAGCTGGGGTTATTCAGTCTGGAGAAGAGAACATTCTGGGGAGACCTTCTGGTGGCCTTTTAATATGTAAAGGGGGCTTATAAGAAAGACGGAGAGACTTTTTATCAGGGCCTGTAGTAATATGACAAGGAGTACTTATTTTAAACTGAAAGAGGGTATTAGATTAGCTTAGATTTAGAGATTAGATATAAAGAAGAAATTTTTTACAATATGGGTGGTGAGGCACTGGCACAGGTTGCCCAGAAAAGTTGTGGCTGCTCCACCACTGGCAGTGTTCAAGGCCAGGTTGGATGGGGCTTTGAACAACCTGGTGTAGTGAAAGATGTCCCTGCCTATGGCAGGGGAGTTCGAGTAGGTCATCTTTAAAAGTCCCTTCCAACCCAAACCTGTCTATGACTCTATGATTCATTCTATAATTCTATGCTAAGGAGCAAATTCATGTTGCTTACACCGCAGCTGCTTTTCAGCATTCCAGACAAATCAGGGGCATTGGGTTACTTTGGCTTTTTTATCTTAATTCTGTGTATGCATTTAATTCAGTATGTCTTAAGTGGAAAATTTGCATAGAAAATATTTTCAATAGCACTGGGACTAAGTATCCAAATACGAAAATAATCACCTACACACAGTGTATTTAATATTAGGTTAGAGAGTCAAGTTTTTTATACCCTTTGCAGTTTCTCTGTTCCTACCAGCCATCTACACCTGATATGGGCAAAAGCCCCCATTTTAGCCTGCTAGTTAGAACATTTGTTTGGGAAGTAGAAGCTGTGTCTTCAAACTTTTAGGCTTAGGAGATCTGGAGTTGATATCTCCTAACTTCTAGGCTTTTGGGTTAAGGACAGGCTGTTGCGTATTCAATCCTTGACCAGGGAGCAAAGTGGATCCTGATTTTTGCACTGCATGAACCAGGAATGGTCTGACAAGGGCACCAGGATGAGTGCCCTCATGGGAGCTCAGCAGAGTTCAGGTACCTCCCCAGACTACAGAGCAGCAAGACAGACTAGATGACAGTTACTTCTGGTCATACGTAGATGACTATAAGACCACCTGACTGAAAACAAATGTTCTGATTAATTTAGGTTCCTTGCGGGATTTAGATGTTGTCTGAAAATAGGTGGTCTGACTCAAGCACTGAGACTTAAACACTGACAGGCTGCTGAAGTTGACAAGACCAACACATAGCTGGCCTCTTGTTTTTAAACATTAGGCCTCTAGGATTTAGAATTTACCCCCACTTTTCTTGAAATTTATTTTTCTTGTAATTTATGCCCAGATTTTCTTGGGTTAGAATTATTCCTAGAAAACTAAGTTAATTCAATTACAAAACAGGAAGAAAAAAGGCCCAGCAGAAGAGGAACTTAATTTTAAAATGTTTTCCAGATAGAAAAATAATTTGTGATTGGACTATTGACAAAAATGTCTTAATGATGACACCCATTATTTGGAATTTATTTGGTTTCAGCCAAGCCTGATATCACTGATGTGAACGTGTTTTTTGTTCACTTTTAAAAGTTCTAAGAAATGAAGTAATCATTCCAGTCTGCTCAGTCATCGTTTAACATTGGTTTTATCCAAACAAATCATGCATCTGGAATGAAGCACAAATTTTATACAGTAGGTAGTTGAAAAAAGTCTCACGTATAATTTGCCTTCACTTCTAGTAATTGACTGAAGAGCTGATCCTACTCCCAGGAGCTTAATTGCTGACCCTCACTAACTTCACTGTAAATAATTTTCTTTCCTAAGTGTCACTTAAAGCAGGAAATCAGTAGTTCAGAATTAGTATTCTATGTGGAAAGTCATTGACAATGCAGAAGAGATTCCAGAGTTCCATCCATTACCTTCCTTTAAATTCTGTTGCCTAGTATCAAGTTTGCTGAGTTACCCTAAACAAAACAGTTATGTTTCATCAAAAATATTTCTTAACTTATTGTAAACTTTTATGGATACTTTAAAATAAACCTGGAATATTTTACTTGAAAACTGTTCAAATGGTAACAGAAACTTAATTAGACTTTATAACATAAAATGAAAAGTGTATATATAGTATGATTAGTCAAGTATAAAGACAGGTGCAAGGTCTTGCACCTGGGATGACATACCCAAAGAGCCTGGTACAGACTGGGATCTGTGTGGCCGGGGAGCAGCCTTGCTGA
>JANZLQ010000005.1:10098106-10114453 GCA_026212715.1 Elanus axillaris
AGACTGGAGAGGGTCCAAAGGAGGGCCACAATGATGATCAAAGGACTGGAGAACCTGCTCTATGAGAAAAGACAGAAGGAGTTCGGTCTTTTCTCCCTGGGGAAGAGAAGGCTCAGGGGCAACTCATCACAGTATTCCAGTACTTAAAGGGCTCTCTCTTCACAAGGAGCCACATGGAGAAGACAAGGGGGAATGGATACAAGCGCTGCACCAGGAGATAATAAAGAAAATTTTTACAGTGAGAACAATCAATCATTGAAACTACCTCCCCAGGGACATGGTAGAGTCTCCATCACTGGAGGTTTTAAAGGTGTGATAGGACAGGGTGCTAGGTAATCTCATCTAGGTTCTCCTTCCCATGAAAGGTTGGGCCAGATGATCTTTCGAGGTTCTTTCCAACCTGGGCTGTTCTATGATTCTGTAATTGTGTTCTATGAGTCTTTCACATGAAAAAGAGTGGGAAAGCTGGATTCACATGATCAGAGTGCCAGTTGAATGATTTTCTATGTTGTTGGTTTGTTTTTGTTTTTTTTTTCCTCAGATCCATTGGCCTAGTACACCTCTGCAGGCAGAAGAATGCATAATTAAAGGAAGAGATGCTGTAAGTATCATTAATTACAAATCAAATATACTTTAATTATACCAGTGGCTGGGCCAAAACAAGGATTCAGGTTTCCCTAAACTGCAGAGAGATCAAAGCACAGATATAATTCTAAGTGTTGCAGCTTAAAAATGTGTAACTTCTGTGAACACACTAAATTATTAGTTTAATTGCTTTTCAAACCAGCTCATAAATGGGCAAGGAACACTTTTGATCATCTGAACTTTTTCCTAATTCTTTTTCTGGTGATATCAAAGAAAGCACCTTAATAATTCTCCTTTCCCATTTCTATTTCTCTTTCTTTTCATACACAGGATACCTTCTCCGTTCAAACTTTTTCACATTCTAATTTATCTTTAAAATTCACATTCTCTAGAATACTTTCAAAAAAGCAGTTAAATTATTAGTATTTATACAATATACTCTAAATTGTTTTGCCCTATAGGTTTTTTGGTATATTCATTAAAATATTCTGTTTTAATGAGCCCCAAAACCATTCCATTCTTGTGATCCAGTGCTTTGACTGTAATCAGTTCCCAGGGAAAAGCCTGAAAGCTCACTGACATACAGCAGCTGATATCATTGGCACCACAGGATGAAAGTTCTGGATGGGAGCTCTCTTAAATTTTGCAGTGCACCAAGCTCATTATCTGCACCTCATAAACACACAGCAAGTACAACACCTAATAAATCCCACAGCTGAGAGAGCTCACACTGTACCAAAGGATTTGAAAATGATGATAGTTTTACAGCAAGAGCGACAGGAACGTAGGACATAGAAGGGCACATGCACAGTTTTCCCACAAATACAGCAAACGGGCAGCCTTGACGATAACCACAACATATTCCCAGTAAAGATTAG
The DNA here is from genome assembly GCA_026212715.1 of Elanus axillaris. Classification (NCBI taxonomy): domain Eukaryota; kingdom Metazoa; phylum Chordata; class Aves; order Accipitriformes; family Accipitridae; genus Elanus; species Elanus axillaris. The sequence continues at coordinate 10,099,570 of JANZLQ010000005.1, forward strand.
GAAACTATAAAGATTCCTGTTGAAGTACAAGCATGCGAACGGTCCACATCAAGGGAACTGGCGAACCAGATCAGAAAATAATAATAACAATAACAACAACAACAACAATCATCACCATCATCATCATAATACCATGATGATACTTCTCTCCTTACACTCACCTGGCCTAGAGCTGATCCTTTTTGAGGTGTCTTAAAAGTTAATTGCATTTTTCTGAATGCTTTTGTACCCTTAAGAATCTCAAGTGGCTTTGGTTGAAAATGGTGTTTTTCTGCATTATCTAAATTTCATGATCCTATTAAATGAATCCAAACCCTAAATTCTTTAAGCTTTATTTAATACCACCTCTCAGCATAGGCTGTTATTACAGTTAAAGCTCTGTCATCTTTCCTTCACCACTACATGATGGGATTTATTTTCTGATACTTTGACAATATTCTTTGGGTTAAATAAATACAGAAATGGGTACTGTTTTTCCAATGTAATGTAAAAGTATCCTCCTCAGACTCATGAGATTCCCCAAAATTTAAATTCTTGTACAATCTGATCTGTTATTATAAGTCTTCAAATTTGCATTGTAATGGATGCAATCATTTAAAGAACTTCATATCTTTCCCACATCACTCTGCACTCTGAAAGTTTGGTATCTATTTTTTTAAATTATAAACCACAGAATTTTTAAATAATCACAAGACTTCAGAACTGGAATCTTTAAGAAAAAGGTGTTAAAATTGCAAAAGCTGGAATTATTGTAATACCAAACAATATTCTGATCCTCACATGAGACCTAATTATGTATGGGACTATGTGAATGAGTAAGACTAATTAATTCCAGGGAAACCTTAGTAATGGTCATTAGCATGCTCAGTATACAGTAAGCTAAATTGCTCAACCTGAAAGGAATCTAAATTACAATAAAAAATTTTCCTGTTACTTTTTTTTTCACCTTGTTTTTTTGTAGCTATAAGCCAATATTGACTTAGGGGCATATTGTCTTAAAATCAACCCTCTGCCATTTTTTAAGTTCTGAATGCTATTTTTCCCACTGTAAAGTCTCAGAAAAAAAAATTTCTCACCAGTGCTCTTTCAAACCTTTTTGTTTATTTCCATGCTGTTCTTTCTCTATTTTCCTTTGCAAAAGCTCTGTTACTCAAGGCATAATTAACATTAAGTAGAACTACAAATGTTGTAATAAGCATCTCTGTTGAGGTACTTCAAGTGTTCTCTGCTACCTCTTTCTGTATAACAGAACGGGCCACTTTTACAAGCTTTTACAACCTTTAAAATTTATCAGTTCATCTTGTAGCAGTAAAACAGCATATACTGTAGTCATAAACACAGTTTCAGAGACCTTGTAACAGCCTTAATAGGACAATCAGAAAAGCCTTCTCTTAACATGTGCATCACCTTAAACTCAGGCCACACTTCTCTGATCCAGGTCAAGCCAAGGAAAAAATCCTTCTGCTCTCATCCAGTGTGCCAGGAAACACACCTGTGGTGTGAGAGCTTTTGATCCTTTCAATTATTTTATCAGAATTGGAAATCATTCAGATATAGAAATCAAATTCTCTAGCGATGACTAACTCCTTCACACAGAGAAGTTTCAGATGACTAAAATTCTACAGATCTATTAATATATCTATGGAGCCTCCTAAAGGCAACCACAACATTTAATTAATTAATATAGTAGGAAGAAAACTTATTTTAATGTTCCCTTGGCTGATACATCTCTTCCTTGTTACGTGTACAGGATATTATTAATGGGGCCAGCAGCAATGCCTAGTTGCTGACACTTCCCAGAATAGCACCTTTTTTCATTTGTTTATAAATGATAAAGTCTAGCCATTTGGAATGGCTTTTTTCTATATTTGGTATCTGCCTCATCCTGGTTTTTTTTCTGCAGAAATTCTGAGGCATTTCTATAAAGGTGCACAGGAGAAAAAATGTATAGGTTTTGCCCATTTAAAAAAACCAAACACGTAAGATCTCTCTTCCTCCACAGTGCTTTTGAGACAAAGATCAAAAGCTGCAGGCATATGTGGATAAAAAAGGAAACCATGGACTAAAGACCAGACCACCACTGAGAGAGAACAGAGGGGATAAGCCAGGAACCTTGTACTTGGAGGGGAGGGAGAATGAGGAACAACATCAGTGCCCAGTACAGCATCTATTTGAAAACTGCAATGCATCATAAAATTCCTATGTATTAACATTCTGCTACCACCAGTGTTGACCCATGTATAGAGGATCACATCCTACTAATCTCAACTCCCTCTTCTCTCAACTTGTCTGACAATTCAAGTAGCAGGTCTTTTTCAGTGGGTCTAAAAAATTTTGTCCAGGTGAGAGACTATGTGGATGCCATATGAAGGAACACTTTTTTTTTTTTTCATTTACTTTAAAAAGAAGAATAAATTCATTAGGAATTAAGAAAAAACAGAAGTAGGATATTGCAAGTTGTTTTCTCCTTTGCATACACATAATATTTACTTACACAACAGGTTACCTGAAGAAAGATGGGTTTTAGTTTTGAACCCAATATGGATTTGCAAGAGCTGAATTCTGCCCTTGGCCCTGCTGCAGACTCATCCTCTGTGACATTAAATTCTTGCAGATGATTAATAAGACCCAGGATTGTTCTAAAATAAATATAGCAGTCTGAAAACTAGAGTCGTCATCAGTGAAGGACAGCAAAAAGGAAATTCCTCCACTCTGTTTTACGCATCCATTTTAGGATAGAATTAATTGCCGTTTGGAGATGTCTGGCCTTCTTCGTTGACTATTGAAAAAGCCTAGGAGAATAGCATAAATTACATGTCTAAGGTTTAGAATAGCTAAAGTTAGCTAAGATTAATCCCATTATAATTGTCATCTTAAACTTGGTGTGACTGCTAAAACCCAGGGTCTGAGTTGCAGAAATGTTGAGCAATGAATGGAAATTAACAGGAATTTTGCTCCAAACATAGAAATTGTTGCAAAATGTTAAATACTCTGTAAAACCAAGTCCCAGGAGTCCCAAAATCAATGGATGCTTTTATCTCACTGTCTCCATTTCTAGTTTAGCACAGAAAGGATAATGACCCCACATCTCAAAGGGATGTTTGAAAATTTTTTAATTGTAATATTTATGAAGCTGCAAATACACTAATGAGTCCCAGAGTATCACCCTGGGGGAAATGAATAATTTCTTCTTCAAAGGAGGGTTTGAACAGTGGGAACAGATAAAGCATGAGCTATACAATATAAAAAAATATTGATTAACAATTAATAATACAAGAAATTAATGGTGCAGATGTCTTATGGAAAAAATGTAAGAAAAAAGTGTTACTTTTCTTGACATAAAGTTTATTTAACTTGAGAGAGAAGCCATTTGCTGACTATTCACATCTCATGCTCAGAGTCTAATGTCTAGTGCATCTAATAATGCTCAGTAAAACAAATATTTGGATTTGGAGAATATCTCTGAGATTAAAGAAACGCAGAAGTGTGTTTTATAACTTAATAAAACCTAATTGGTTAAGCATCGAAAATAAATTGTGATAAATCAATGCTCTAAACTTGCATTTTTCATGTTAAAAGAGTCCATCCCTGAAATTGGTAGCACTGAGGTACTAACATGAAAGTGGGAGAACTAAGACCTTATATTTGATAGGATAGAAATTTTGCATACACAGAATAACACCTAAGGGCACCTAAGATTTAAAAAAAAGATAAAATAAAAAAATCCCACAACTTTAAAAAAAAAGCTAATATTTTCCAATGTTTTTTTGACTTAAACCAGGATGAATGTGCAAATTACATCCGTGTCCTTCACCGATACAACAGAACACATCTTCTGGCTTGTGGAACCGGAGCTTTTGATCCGCTCTGTACTTTTATTAGAGCTGGACATCCATCAGAGGTAAGAAATTTGTTTTACAGTAGTGACTCTTCTTGTCTGGATCCCAGCAAAGCCTCAGTGGTTAAAAATAAATATTTAAATTCAAATGCTCATAATTCTCATACAAACCATACAAGAGATATTTTCCCTGATGAAATGTAATGCTGGTCTAAAATTCAGTTTGTGACTAGAGGAACTCACTAATGATTGAAAGTATATTTTGGAGAATTAAGCAAGAACTCAAAGTCATTTTCATCTTAGAATTTTATTACTAGATAAGCTGATTTAGCAATTCTTACCAAAAAATATTAAATATTTTGGGGTTTTTAGCTAAATCTGTTTTTTTTTGTGGAATTTTTTTAATGAAATAATACATCATATAACAAAATATGTATTAGTTTGATGGGAGATGGAATATCTTAATAATTCTTTGTTACATTCATCTTCTTAATGTTGATCATATTCTGCAAGTGCGTGTTAGCTCCTTAATGACATTTGTAGCTGAGTGAAATAGTACTGCAGAGAAGATCATTAAGTGCAGCATAGAATCAATATTGTCAACATATTTCGTATACAAAAATAGAAATTGCCTGCATTTTTCAGAAATCTGGATCCTTTCTGTCTCATCTCAGAGCAGGGTTAAAGAATCAGCAAAAGTACCAATCACTCATTTTAAATTAGTGGATAAGCCTCCTTAAGCATTCAACCTAATCCTGATTATATGCAACCTGTGTGTTGGTCCATGGAGGCCAAAATGCTGACTGGTTGATCCTGCTTACATCCTGCTTCCTTGCATCTTTGTTTCATCGCACTCCCATTGCCAGTCTAAAATCCATATGGAGTTTATAAGTATATTTTGAAATTCCTGATATAAAAAAGCCTTCTTGAAGGGCTGAATTTCTACAATTGTTATCAGATTGAATTTGTGGACAAATTATAAATTATATTACTAGGTCTGGACCTTGGAAGTCCAGACTTAGTGAAAATTGAACACTCAAAGTTATCCCTTATCATATACTTAGCAATGCTGAAGAAATAATTTATGCAGTTATAAGGTAAAACAACTGGTAGAGATCCCACTGTTAATCTGATCTGCCCTGCAGTCAGAGGAGGATTTCACTAGGTTGCTAGAGAGGCACTTGGTGATTCCTTTAGGAATCTGACCAGGGATTCTTGGTCATGCACTTTGTGAGGTGGGATGTAATAGGTGGAAATCATCTGTAGCCCAAAGGTAAGATAGGCTTTTACTGGCAAATGTCAGGATGAGATGCTGGAAAATGGTTTTGCTTAGTTGGTTCATATATAGTGATGTCTCCTGGTAAAGCTGATCACTTCTTATAGAGCTGATGCTAAAACACCATCCAAGAGAGTTCTTGCTTCCCCCTATGGCCAGGAGTGGGATTTTCAAGGTGATTGCATGAGAAAAGGTAAAGTTTCAAAATAGATAAAGTCACAAGTGTATTCTTTTCCATTTCTAGATATTTCAGAATATTTACCAAAAACTTTACAGTCAGCTGATGTGTGTGTGTGTATATATATATGTATATATATATATAAGAACACATGAATGCGTTGTTTAATGTTTTATGCAGTTATTTGAATTTCAGAAACATACTGTCCTCTAAAATTGAGGAAGGTTCTAAATAATAAGCAATTTTAAAATAAGCCAAATTTGCATGTCTTCTTTGCTCCTCTTATGAACCTCCTGTCAGGCTTCCTGGTACAGTTCAAAGGAAGCAATTTCTGTATATTTAGGAACGCTATTTAAGAAAGCATAAGCAACAGGCTAATAAAAATAGAAACTAAACAAAAAATGAGAAATGAGATTTGTATATAAGAATGTGTGGCCCATGGTCATCCCCTTATGTATCACTGTCCTTCCTTCCCTTCTTTTTGTTTATTATTCTCCCTTGTCAAACTGAAGTTCTAAAATTTTACCCACCCAGAAGTCATGGGAAAATTACTGTTTTTCTGTTTGTGTAGACCAACAGTAAATGTATTTGCTGCACTAGTAAGTAGCTATATTAGTTTCCATTATCTGAAAAGCTGACAGTCAGGATTAAAAAAGACAGGTGTTGCATTTATGGTAAGTTAAAAATAACATGTGGTATGTGATTGATTTAGTCTTGCTTTGACTGATAAGGACATTGCATAGCTGCAGGAAGTGAAGGGACAAGATCCTTCCTCAGAAAACCACAGTTCAGTTTCTGTTTGCTGATCTTTCTGTTTGGCTAGAGTATCCCGATCCAATGACTTCCAACTAATGTCCCCCATTTCTTCCGCCTCAGCTCTCTGGCTTCATTCTTACTGTCAGACTGTCATGGAAAGGAGAGTAACAAATGAAACGGTCTTAAAAATGTAATGATACTGTTCAATTTCTAAACAGGACCCAAACACCTTTATCAAAAAATAGTAAAACTCAGAATTTAATTTGAAGGGTAAATGCTGGTTTATAATATGCAATTATATGCAGTTAAGTGCAGTTCATAATATACAGCTGGCTGAAAGGAACATTTTTTAGATGTTGAAATTTTTCTTAAATATATTGAACTTCCATGTAAGTAAAATCTAACTTTGATCTGCAAACTTAAGTTGCTTCTGAGCAGAGTCTCTTTAAGTAGCACAAGCTGTATTTGAGGCTTATATACATTTGAATGACACTTTGCAGACATGTTGAGGTATAAACGGTGGGAGGTAAAAAGGGAGCCCTTATAGCAGACTTCTATGTATCTAGATACATAGCTAATGCAGCATATGAAGCTAGATTCTCTCTTCTATATGGAACGATGAACCAGCAGTATCAACACAGAGGAAATGCTTGCTCTGTGGTCAGGGATCTTAACCATAAGTTTCAATAGTGCTTCCCAAGCTGATGGTGAAGAGAAGATGTGACCTTCTCAGTGAAAACTGCAGGGTTCTTAAATTACAAACTGTATATAAATACAAGTTAGAGATACAGGCATTTAAAAGCATAATAGAATAGCAGGACTATATTTTTGACAACAATCTCTCACAATTTACTGAGCAGGCCAAAGAGAAACAATCTGTTGGAAGGAAACATCCAGTTGAGGCTCTTGTTCTTGGTGCTCACTAGCCCCATGTTGCAGGAAAAAATTATTACACTGTTGGCTTGCAACAAAAGTTTACATAAAGTCATCCATTTCTGAATAGGATTTAGTAAGAAAATGAAGCATTACCGTTTTTTCCTTTGAACAGTGAGACTATCCCAAAGCCATGATCATAATCATACTGTATGGCATCCTGACCTGGTATTTAGCATGTTTTTGTGAGGTGCAATCCAACTTGTGAAAAGGAGCGTTCCACCTTCTGTATAAAGTCTTATATTCTTATATGACAATAAATTCATACTTTCTTACCAAAACCAAGTTTAAGCTGTGTCTTGCAGAACACTGACCTCTTGTTAACAAATAGTGAAGCTAAAAGGAGATTTTTGCCTCCAAAAATAGGCAGATTTTGTTTGCCTCATTGGCAGATCATTATTCCTTGGAACTTACTAAAAATAAGAACCTCTAAGTCTCTCAAAAAAACCCAAGTATAAATATCCATTCCCCTTACAAGTCTCTCTAGAAAATATTAATCTAACTTACTATGTAGTAATTGAAATGTACTTTGAAATCTTTCACAATAAAATTTTACTATGATACATTATATATGTTTAAATGCTTCTTTCATGCTTTTCCTGGCTTATAGAAATTTAATGATACTATGCATATTATCCTAATATATTTGAATATTTTGATCATATACAAGAAGCAATATATATTGGATTTATTGAATTCTACCTCAAATTTGTGTTGTACCACCAGAGTCTAACTAAATATATATTTCTAAATCAAATTATTCATAAATTCTATGATACACCACCCATTTGAAAGACTAAATATATAATTGTTTACTGCAATCATTCTATTGCAGTATTGGTTTAATTGATATTGCTTTGGCATTCCAGGCTGTTCACTTTAGTAAAGCTGTTGCCAGATATTACCTTTCTAAAAATATACAAATATTGTCACAGACAGCAACATGCAGCTTTTTATCTTTTTCTCACTCTTTTTAATTACTTTGACTCTGATGAATATTGCTTTCTCAAATTTAAACTTTTCAGCAAATTTTCCAATGTTTTTCTGCCAATTAGAAATAAATTACAAATTGGGAAGAACAGGAGTGCTGACTTTGCAGACAGAACACCTATTGGTGTTTGCAAAAGAACATATTACAAAATCTTATAAGAAAAACCATAAGGAAATTAATTACCAACCAGTGAGTTCATTATCACTGACTTCATGAAATGTTTCCAAATGTCAAAAATCCATGTAGGTTAGAAAAGGTGAGTTTCTCTGGTTTCTATTTGTTTATTATCCAGAAATGGAGAGCTCATTTCATTAAAATCAATGGATTTTTTTTCTGAAAAAAACCCCAAGAGTCAGAAACCCTCCACCCCAAATTTCCTATGATGAATTGAATATGCATCCTTCCCATGTGCTCTGTGAGAAAAAAACTGAGATAAGTCTTCAAAGCAAATATAGAAGATGAAGAAAATTGTAGGAAAAAAAAAATATCTGTTTCCATTCTCACCAAACTGACACTTGTCACTCCTGTTGCCTTTGATGCCAACAAGGGGTAGGAGCAGGGGGAAAGCATCTACATCCAGTCTCTTCCTTTTGCATTTATATAAACTTCTCAGTTTGGGAGTAGAAAATGAGTACTGGAAGAAGTGCTTTCTGTCTCAGTCTGTGTTTCTCCACATCTCGCTGTTAGTAACAGTACTCCACTACTGTTCCATGTAGCTCAAAATACCCTAGGTGAATTATGATGAACTTTAAATAAATTGGATGAGCTATCTGCAGTCAGACAATGATTTTATCTTCATGAGTTATCTATTCAGCAGAGCAACAGGTTTTAGGGGTGCTCCAGAGGCCTTCCAATGATTCAAACTGCCTTAGTAACTAACTCACAAAGCACCTTTAACAAGTCCAGATGGGAGTTGCACCAAATACAGCTAAAGAGAGTACTCTGCCGCCATACACAGGACCTGCAAAATGAGTGGAAATTCCAAAAGAAAACAATGTGCAGAGGTAACATCCTAAGTTTTCACAGACTATATAGTGACAGGATAGAGCCGATTCCTGGAGAGGAAGGCATCTCTGCATGATAAAACCTGCTGAAGGACTGAAAATAGTGGGAAAGAACAGCGCATGACGAATTTTTCTTCTAGAACACACTGTAAGTGTTTAATACGTACATTGAGCTGGCAGAGTACCATTTTCAATGCCTCATTTAACTCAGTAAACTGCCTATAGTTGTACTTCTCCACCTCAGAAGGCTGATGGACTAAATCACCCTTTCCACAAAATGCACTGATGGTCTCTGGGAGTCTCCTCCAGGTGTTCCTAATATGATATATTCCTTATTATGCTATTTCCTCTTCAATTAGCCACATGAGGTTCTGCTGATCAGGGAACAACAGCTCTAAATTCTAGGATTTTAAGCCCTGTGAGAAGGAATTACCTTCAGTGAAGCAGCAGGTGTATTTGTTTGCTTGCAGAACAACTCAGTCAAGCTGGAATTTCTTCTTTTTAATCTATGTTGTACTTAATATTTAATTGGATGTGGGGAGGGGCACTTCTTTTTCTGTGATTCAAAGCAAAACCAGCATAAAGTTCAACTGTGTAACAACCTATCTATTTGCCTGTCTACACCAAACAAATGTAGGGAACAGGAGCTCCTCAGCTCTTCCTTTAACAAACTAAAGTGAATTGACAGGGATGTTAAGAGACAATGTTCCAGTCATACCATCTCAGTTTGATTTTTACATGACATAATTCTTCTGCTCCTGACCAGCATTTGGTAATGTCATCATTCTTTCAGCTTTGTTAAGAAACAAAATTGTATACATATCTACATATATTATTTTAGGATATTGTTTCTGATGTATTTTTATAATCAAAACAAATAATGATCTACCCAGTTATTCCCTCTCCATGCTTTTTCCTATTACCTCATCTCCGCTCTCAGTTTGCAGAGAATCAAGGAGGAGGAACATCTGGTTTCACTGACCAAACAAGTGGGTGTTGGTCAGTCCTTCATTAGATAGAATGTGTGACAAATTCTTGCCTTGAAAAAATTTGCTCAGAGACACAGTGTCCCTCTGCATGGATAAAAAGCCACCAGTTAGAATGCCATCCACAAAATCTTAGGAGTTCTTTCAACTCACCTTATTTATGGAATTGAATCTGCAATCATAAATACTATGAAATTGCTTATTTATTGCAGTCCTCTTCATCTACAGTTCATGTGAAACTATGTGTGATGTTTATATATAAAATATTATAAATATATATATATGTTTCAAGAGAGATTAAAATGGTACCTAAACTCATAATAAGCAGGAAATTAATTAGGTGAAGAACACCCCTGTGCTCAAAGCATACAACAAAAGTGCTGTGCTGAAAAGGGAAAAAGAAAAAGCAGAAGACCCACATCAACCCTAATCTGAAGAAGTATTTCTTACTGAACCCATGGCTTATCTATGTAGTCCTAAGAAAATGAGAAAGTACTAACCGAGCAACACATGAAAATGATTTTCTGCGCCAGCTCAAGTAACAACCCAACCTCTGCAACTGGCCAATCTCTGAATCTTGCAAAAAAAAGAAAAACATCCTCTTCTGAAACAGGGTGAAAAAGTTCCTTCTGAACCAATGTATATGGTTTTGTGAGAAATTAAAGTGCATGAATTTTGACTATAATAATTACCTTAATTAACATCTGATTATGTGAAGCTCATTAATGTAGAAAGGGCAATTCTGTTCTTCCCATGCTTTACTAGGAAAAGGATAATGTGTATTGCATAAATAGAAACAAAGGCCAGAAGGAACCATCAGGACATTTTATGTGGTCAGTAACACACTGCATGGATAATTTCTCCCAGGTATTGAATTAAAACATTTTCAGGCAAATTCCTATTGTTATTTCAAAGAAACCAGATAATGGTAACACCACTATTTTTCTGGTAAGCTGCCCTAATATTTAATGATTTTCAATGTTAGGAAATAGCCACTTACTCAAGGTTAAATTTATCTAACTTCAACTTCCTGTCATTTAAACTTGATATGCCTTTGATAGCAAAGTTGAAAAGTCTCCCACTATCTTTTCCACATCTTTTCCACATATAAGTACCTATGCACAAAGATCAAGCCACCTCTTCACATTTTTGATAAGCTGAATAAATACAGCTCCTTAAACCTCCTATCACAAGGATTCCTCAATCATATTTGTGTCCTTCCTGTGAACTCTGCAGTATTTTCACATGTTCTGGAAGTGCAGACACTAGAACCAGACAAGGTATTCGATGGTGTGTACAGGCCTCTGTTTGCGATTCCTCTTTTCATAGACTAAAGTGCTGAGTTATTGGCACAGCATCACCATGAAAAATCTCTTTTTAGCATTTTTCACTTGGCCCAAAGTTCTTCTCTGGAGCACAAAGTTACCCCAGTTTACACATTTAGTTGAGGCACCTAATTACCAGTCCCATATGTCAAAGTCAATGAAGAGATTTCTAGAGATGCCTGTCACTGTCAGCTGTAACCAGGCACCTGGGATGTCCAAGATCCTAAATGAGGCACCTCAGTCTAATACATGAAATTAGTCTGAACAAGGATTTGAACCTCCACCTTCTAGGGCATTCTGATGTACTTCAGGTATACCCTGTGTTCCCTATTCCAAGACATACCACTTTGGATTAAAATCTACTTTGTTAGCTTCTGACATTTAACTCAATATTCAGAGCATTCTATAACTTGAATGCACCCAGAGCTCTCATTAACCTTTTCTCTTCGTTATTTATCCCTCTCCAGTCATTTTGTAAACTTTACTAGGAAAGAAATCATATGACTGTTTAAATCACTGCCAAATTAAAAAAAAAAAATCGTCTTTCTATCAAAAGCAAAATTTAGGGAAACCTTCAGTAAAACAGGATTCAGTGATGCATACCTAATAAAAGCTATACTTTGATATATGTAAACAGTTAATATTTCTTAATAATTCTACAGTGTACATTGTTTCTTCAAATAGCTATGTACTAAGTGAAATGCCCTGGAGAAAGCCAAGTATTCTGTATCAACACAGTTGTTCTTATCAGTCATTCTTACACATTGTAAAAGACAACAGGTTTGTTTAACAGTACTCTCCATCCGTAACATGAGGTGAATGACATTCATTACTTTCGAACATTGTCTAAATATGGCCATAAGTGAAGTTTAAGTTCAATTTGGCAGATTGGTAGAGAATGTGAATTGATCAGCCATATGAAGTGAATTTTCCAGCGTATTAGACCTGCCCTTTGCAAGATCAAAGACAGATGGTCAGGAGAGAATGAATCAGTACAGAGGAATACTACTGTTATCCCAAAGGGAAAGAAATACTCCATCTGTGTGGTAATTTGGTGGGGGTAGGTAAAATATTGCAGCTCTGATCATAATGATTTTTAGATTCTGCCACCTTTATTTATGAGAGAAAGTATTTTTCTAAGTAAGGGCAGCTGGTGAAGTCTATGGCATGTTTGAGGAATGAAGGTACTGCTCAATAAGGTGTTAGTCATCATAATTAAAACCAGCAAAAACTGAACAATGACAGGGTTAATATTTTTGCAGGTTGATAAAATGCACCCTTAATATTGTATAATTTTTTTATAATTTATGACTGATAATTATTCTTATTTGACTGAGATCTATCCAGGAAGATTATTCCAGATTAAAAAGTGAACTAAAAAGAAGTATTACTTGCAGTTCATACGTGACATCAAGAGATAGTGGATCCATTCCTCTGCCCTTTCTTCCAGACTGGCCCACTTTGGCATGCCCTGTTGAAGCTCTGTAAAAGGAATGTTGGCTACTAAAACCTCCACACTACGGAGACAGACAGAATTTCCCCAGGGTATCTGCTTCCCTTCTGAAAGCCATTCTCAGTTGAATGTAGCTGTTGTCCTCTCCATACCCAATGCATCTCTGGCTTCATCCGTCACCAAAGCCTAGACTGTAAGCTCAAACCATTGAGCTCTATCCTTCTTTTTTTCTTTTCCATGACCTTTGTCCCCAGTTGTGATGGCAATCATCAGAGAGGACACTTATTTGGTATTTGCTCTGATGTGACCCTCACAATCTCAACACAAGTTCAGCCTGTCAAAATCAAGGAAAAGGGACAGTCTTGGCTAGCGAGGCTCTGAGTCAAGACTGTGCACTTCCCCACAGATGTCCTTTCACTTTTGTGTAGCAATTTTATACTGTCTTTATCTCCTCTTTCACCTCGTGATAAGACTATATCTCTGTATACAGGTATTCAAACATTTTAATTATAGAGATCCTTTATGTGGTCCCTGGAACTTTCATATCTACTAACTGTCACACTAGGGCAATATAATCATAATTTACTTTGCTAAGGGTCCTATTCTGTGCCATAGGACCCTAATGAGTTTATGTGTCCAGTGTAAGGTCGTGCAAAGATATTTCTCCTAAAATTCTAACCCATTTAGTCACTTCTGTTTAAACAGTCTGAACTGCTAAGGATAAATGCCTGTGATTTCTATATGCAGGGTATTTGGGTTTTTTGTTGGTTTGGGTTTTTTTTTTCTTTTGCCAGAGTATTTCACATGCATTAAATCAGGGAAATACATTATTTCTGTCATTCTAGGCCACATATTTTGACACAAGTCACAAATTGCTAATCCTTTAGCAAACTCAGACAGCAGTCTGACATAGCTCCAGATTTTAAACATGTTTTCAGATTGGAGTCCAATGTGTCTTAATCATTTAACTGTGGAATAAAATGCATAGACCTGAAAAATACATCTGGATTTTTAGGGAGGATTTAATGTCTGTATTATTTTATGCACTCATCCCACAGACGATTGATCTTTTCAGTATGTCACCGAGTAGTAAAGAGGATTGAAAACAGATCCTCAGAAGAAGTACTACCTCCCAAATAATCTTAATTATGTCAAATAGCAGAGACCTGACTCTTTCAGCTAGTTCTTTGAGGACTCTATCCCTAATGTTGTATCCCCATTTGCCTTGGAAAATAAAGTTGAGTGAACATGGAAGGTGAAATTTTAAAAGTTAGTAATCCTCTGGCAACAAGAAGAGCAATTTTTTTTGCCAGTGCTTAGATCCTTTTGAAAATTAGTGTTTGGATTTTTAAAAAAAGTTATTACATCATAAAATGAAAAGTTCTTTCACTGTTGGAGCATCCTTTTGTTACTCACCCATATATCTGCACGCCTGTGTTATGTTGACTTAGATAGCCCAGTAGGTTGCAAGAGGAACTTGTTAGTATTATTATAAATATTTGGAGTAAAGTTTCCTTTATATAAAATTCATTATATTGATCCATTTTCTATTGGGTTTAGATTTTTTTAATTTATTGAATGAGTTATTTGGATTTCTATCAGTTAGGCACCTTTCTAATATTTGGGAAGATAGTTATCAGATACTGCTAATGCACATATTTCTTAGCACCAAAATTTAGTTTGCTTAAATACAGAAGACTATATGATATGACATCTTCTCAGGCCTGACCCAGTATGTTATTTTTTGTTGTTATGCAAATGCAAAATGTTTTACTATATATCTTTTTTACCACATGCCTTCTTGATGAGGCAAATGTAGAGATTAAGATAGGTCAAGGAGTTGAGAGTTCATTTTGGAGACTTATATTTGAATTATATTTTCTGCTGATTTACAGACATGTTCTGTGATTTTTCAGATTTTTTTTTCTTTTTAATGGGGAAGTCAAGGTTCATCCTTCCTAAAAGAAGTCTCTGCACAGTGTATTCAGTGTGTCTTTCTATGTCAAAATAAAAATGTAGGGATAAGTGAAAAGAAAAGAAAAAAGAAAAGAGAAGAAAAGAAAAGAGAAGAAAAGAGAAGAAAAGAAAAGAAAAGAAAAGAAAAGAAAAGAAAAGAAAAGAAAAGAAAAGAAAAGAAAAGAAAA
>JANZLQ010000005.1:10114553-10131347 GCA_026212715.1 Elanus axillaris
GAAAAGAAAAGAAAAGAAAAGAAAAGAAAAGAAAAAAGAAAAGAAAAGAAAAGATATTCTGAGAATATACAGAACAAAAGAATATTTGCAAAAAAGTGTCATGTGAATTTATACTAATTATAGTGCAAATAAGAATGGAAATTAAGATGAGGTTTATTCTGTGCATTGCAGTTCACTTTCTATTATGGTCACAAAATTTCTTTGGATCCACTCAGTATTCAATTTATTACATGAGAAAAATAAAATCCATTTACACCAGTGAAATGCTCTGCAAATCTTATATTTGATTCATTTTGAAATAAGTTCTTTGGTTCCTCATGTTAGGCTGTGTGAGTATACATAGGTACATATGGATGTGCAAAATGCCAGACTTTAAAGGTGCAATATTAAAATTAAACCAGACTTGAAAATTATTTGAATAAACAAGAAAGTACATTTGGGCAACAAATGTTTTGTTTGTTTTAAAATAGTACATGTGCTATGTTAAATATTTTAAAATTTTAGTTTCTACAGAATAACGTCTGTTACTGTGTTAGAGTTTTCATAAATTACATCCATTTCTATGCTGCTGAAGACTGTCAATAAAGCTGCAGCTGTGTCCCACTGTGTACCTAACTTGGTGAAGTTTTTCAATCACAGTTTTTCCCATGTGTTACTTTATTGTTTTGTTACTTTGGTTTCAGATACTATTAGGAAAAAAAATGGAGTACATGGGACCAGTGAATCCAAGACAACATCCCCTATTTTGGGACAAGGGTTTCAGAGTCACTCTACTAAGGAACAAGGGCAAAATTGCAACAGACTTCAATGGAAGTGCTCTGTGAGAGGATGTAACTGTGCAAGTGAAAATTAACCTCACAGCTTTTGTACAGAGGTTCAAGGAAAGCTTCTGAACATGCTGTCTTCAGAGTAGGAATGTGAAGATCCCCTTGGTAGCCCTCTCCCTCCCCTCCCCTCTCCACTTGCAGCTCTCTCTCTTGCTCTGGGCTTCAGCCTCCAACCCTGGTGACCCTTGTTAAAAACCCACTTTACCAGGTCACTCAGTCAGCTAGTCCATGGGGATGTCCTTTCCCTGTGGAGACAGCATGTCCCAGTGTGTCCCATCCCTTCCCTACAGTCTTCTTCCTCAAACAGGGTACTATAATCAAATAAGGTGAATCTTGGATGTTTACATTCCCTTTTTTGATGCTTTAGGAATTACTTGAACAGCAAAAAGAGCACATCGTCTGACACTAGCATCACATGGCTTTATTAAGGTTACAAGAAGGTTTCTCATAGTTTCGCACAAGCAATGTATCTCTGTTTTACACTTTCCCATTGGATGCACTTTGCATATGAACCTTCTTATTCATAGTTCTTTTTTAAAAAGTCTCAGATATATAGCCCCTAGGAAATGAAATGCAACAAACAGCTCTTGCATGTAATGTCATTCTTACTCTAAGGTTGAATAACTAAAAGATCAAAGCTAAGAATGAATTTTGTCCAGTGAGTTACAGTAATAGTGTATAGTACAGCCAGTGTTAAAAACTATTCACAAAATTCTGCACAGTCTCTCCCCACAATACTCTAAACATGATTTACATGATTTACATGTTTTACATGATTTTTTAATATAAGTAATATGCACTTCTTAAAAAAATCACACACACCCCAAAACAACCAAAAAAAGTACCAACCACAAAAAGGCACCGGTCTCCTGGAGAGCAGACCTTGGCTATACTGTTCAAGCATATGGCTACACAAGTATGTAATTAAAGGTTCTGAAATGCTTTAAATTTCCTTTAAAAAAATGCTAGTATGATTTTTTTTTGTTACCTGGAAAATAATAACTGAAAGTGAAAAAAAATCTTACAGAAAATAAAATTAATTTTTCTCATAAAAATAATATCTTAGCAAAACCCAACCAAAGCCTCTATATTTTTAACTCCCTGATTTAGTGAAAAGATACAGCCATTGTATTAATGTTGAGAATAGGCTTAGGTACTTTGCTGAACACGAATGGAAGTAAGCATATGTTTTAAATGAATCACATACATAAATGCTGTCTTGAACCAGAGCAAAGCAGCACTTGGCATTAGAGAAAGCAGTTTTCTGCAACAAAAGTTAAATGCAGTCTTTAAATTTTAATGGCTCTGATTGACCTTTTCTTTTGTTATTATTTATAGCTTACATTATTCTTCATTGTCTAAATTTAGCAATTCACATCAAGTTAATGGGAAAATGCTTGATGCCCTTGGAAATATCTTCTATTTCTTTTTTAACGAATTATTATTTTTATAATAGTTGAAGTTATTATGTTTCCTGAGTCATAGGTATCATAAATCAAAACCAGAACCCCATTTCTTTTCCCAAACTACATGTAGAAATTTGTAATTCCACTCCCAGCCCTCCATATGTGTTTTTGCATAATTTTTATCCTAACCACTGAAACGTGCCCATAAAATAAATTGCAATGTTGAATTGCTGTGTTGGATAATCTGTGAGGAAACTGTCAGTTTTCTTCTGAAGTTTCTCAAGGGATTCCAATGTCACAAACAGCAAGGAGGGTTAGAATTATGGTATTAGCCTTCAAAGCTGATTATTAATGTGTAACACTTATTTCGTTTAAACTGGCATCCCGTGGAAGCTGACACATCTAACACCTGATGTTCAGTTACTTGCCTCAGTGATGGGAATAACTTATTGCAACCATGGAATATTTGGTATGCTGTCCTAAAAGGTGAAAGTGGAAAATCTCTCTCGGAAGAGTCATTGCTTACATTTTCAGTGACTTTTCAGACAGTTACATGCATCTGCAAGCATTTATGAGATACACATCCTGCTTTATGTCAAAGCTGGTGAGATTCACTTAAAAACTTCTCCAAGTTACACTGAAATCCAAATTTTTGTGTACCTTCAGTGTTAGCATTAGGTTATGTATTTAAGCTACAATCTTTATTCAGAAATTCCAGCTGTTAAAATGCAGCTAATGAAAGGATACTATGCATACTGCTTAACATTTTCATTCCATGATCATATGGTTAGCTGCTTTAAACACATTCATGTCATGAAAGTTAAGAGAGATGGGTCTTTACCATTGATTATCTTTACCATTGATTTCATTCTGATTCTCAGGGGAATGATTAACTACATTAGTAGCTTTTTCATTGTGCTAGTATAATTTGGTATAATAAAATCCTTCCATATCATCTGGAGGACTCCTATACCATCCAAGTCTCCTGGTCTGAGTATCACTGGCATTTTACCAGGGGAAGACCTGAATATGAAGTGTGGTTTAATGATGCCCTGGTGGGATCACATCTTGTCCTACAGCACAAAAAAATTCAGTTTCTATTCCCTATGCTGGATGAAATATGAGCCATACACTATAAACCATGAAGTATGGATAATACAGTTTCTTCAAGTATTGTTTGTTTCCCCACCTGATCACTTTACCTGAGTGTGTTTTTGCTGTAATCAGTTTCAAATTTGTTACTTTTTTCTTTCATAGACAAGTCCATTTTTATTTTACTGTGGGGAAAAGTGAACAGAAAGCGTTAAAACTAGAAAAATCTATGAAATTTTAATTCTTAGTTTATCTCTTCGCTTACTTCTACATCTTCTAAAAATTGGGGGGGTTCTTCTTTTTTGAATCAATTCATTGACAAATAGTTTAGTTGAGATCCTGGCAGATACACTTCTTCATGAGTAAATTTATTTTTATTATCTTATTAGAGAATAAATAATACCAGACAGACTGTTTTTAGAAATATTTTCTTTACATCATATTTTATGACAATTATGACTCCCTAGTCCTTCTGCATGGTTTCAGAAGGTTTTTCTTTCTATTCCTGAGTTCACTTTACTCTTCTTTTTCTACTGTTGACCCAAAATGTTATGGTATTTAGTTTTAAAAGATACCTGGTATGTGATGTTTGAAAAGTATGGAATGGGGCTGAGATTTCCACACACAGAGAAATATTTCTTCATTGTTTGACATTTACCAAACAGCAGAGGGGAATAGTTACTACTGATGTGCAATTGAAGCTGATACAGCAGAAAATAATATTCCTGCACCACCAGTCTCTACTTTTCTGCTGCATCAGCTTTCACTCAGGCACTTGTGTGCCAGGGTTGGGCCAATACGGGAGCTCCTGGAGAGGTGAGATTCTAAATGCCTTCTTACCTCATAAGATTTAGGACTACTACTTAAATTTTGTATGGTTTTTGCTTCCTATTTTTATTTTGGGATAGCTTTTTCACTTCAGGTAGACATGAAACGGATGTCTTATTTTTCCAAACCTGCATTCCGAGTTACATCCCATTTTTATAAAACTCTAATGGGAATTTTACTTTGAAGTGGAAGGGCATGTGACAAGTTCAGGATTAACTGTTTAAAATGAAATGAATAGAAATATTCAATTATTCATCAATGAGTGGGAAGTAACAGCTCTACAACTTTCCCGTTGTCTTTATATATTTTTTCTTTCTGTCCTTTAAAAAAAAATAATTATTATTAACTTACCAGTTTTCCATCCCTTGCAATGGTCAGTACCTCTTCTGTTTCTTTGCTCCTTGTCTTTTTATGTTTTTTTTCAGGAGAGCATAACTGTCATGAGTGGAGCTACCTGAAGAGAACATTAGTTTTGCTTTGGGGGCAATTGTACTTCCTTGGGAAGAGAAAGATTTGTAGGTTGTAGGATAGGATGGGTGGACATGGATGAGTGATCTGAAGGAGAGTGGGGAATACAGCATTGCAGAGAGCAGACACACAATCAGGTTTCTGTATCTCAAAAGCAAAAATTCTACAGACCATGCTGCATATGTTACAGCCCCCCAAAACTACATGAATGTAGCCAATGGAAGGAAAAAGGACCTGCTATAATGACATAAGGACTAAAAGGACTACACAGACTTGAAATGGACTACCAGGACATTATTTTGTCCAGTCTAGATTTTTTTCTGTGTGAATACTGAGTTATTCTAATAAATACCTGAAAAGTCATGTCGAATAAAATCTGATTTTTATGGTTAAAAAGTCTCTTGGACAACTTTGAGAATGGTTGCTGTAAGGGAGAGATCCAGGCAGATCCTCATCAAAATTCTGGGGGTTTTAGGGTCCTGTCACATGTAATGTTATGCCTCACAAAACATTTGTCTTAATATATTAGCAATGTGAACCTGAGATTAGTTTACTGAACAGGTGGGTTGCATTTATCCAATATCTTTATGTAATCAGCATTTCAGTAGACTTTTGAATAAAATTGTTACACAGAACTGGAACTGCTAGACTATTAAAGGGTTTACTAGTCACACACTTGATGGCTGGGTGGCATATTTATTATGAAGCTTTCACAGCTTTCTCTCTATTTGCCCTTTTATTTATCCCCATCCCCATGTTTTGTGGTATGCTTGTTTGTTAATATATAAATTAAAAAATATTGTGCTGTCACTTGATATTTTAATCAGACATTAATGGGGTCTTTTGAGAAAGCTGGGACAAACATAGCATTGCGAACAAAAATTTAAATTGTAAATTCTTTCTGAGGCATTCAAGCCTTATACAGACAAATTAAACTAAGTTGCTGATATTCTTTTTAGACTGATATTCTGTTAGATCCAATGCAGAAAACACATGTGCTCTGAAAACCATAACTGAGGATTCATTCCTAAACATACTTTTATGAAGAAGATATAAAACATCTCAAAGCTACCAAGAGAAGATAACACAGTGTGATATATTTAACAACTACTGGAAAAAAAAAAAAACATTTAAAGAGGGGAAACACATTCCATAGCTAGATATCTATTTAATGTTTAGATAATTTGGAGAAAAGATAGAGGAATCTTTACTCCCTACTCCCACAGAAATGAAATAAGTGCAATTTTAGTGTGTATTTTACTGATTCTTTTGGGGCAGTGTACACACAAAGGTGATTTGTAGAAACCCAGAGAATTTTTATCCATACATCAGTGAGTAACCATAATTGTGTTTTCTCCCTAATGAAGTCAATCCATTACAAAGGTATAGCAAAGTTAAAGCTTGTCTCACAGGACATTTTTCTTTGCCTGTAGGGTTTATGCTGTTTTCTGTGATTTTTGTTTTTAAAGGATCATCTGTTTCAACTGGAATCGCACAAATTTGAGAGAGGACGAGGCAGGTGCCCTTTTGACCCCAGTTCTTCCTTCACCTCCATCTTAATTGGTAATGATCTTTATGTCACACGCTTCACGGTCCTGTCAATCTGTCATTCTGAGTCTTTCTTCAGCACACCAAAGTGTTGTCAGTCTTGCACTGCAACCTTCCACATGTCAGACTTAATCCTCATGGTGCTGCCCACATTAATACTACATCCCAGGCAGCATTAACTCCAGCAAGGGTGTCTCGCTGAAGTGAGTAGATGTTATATGACACGTGCCATCCTGAAGAGGTAATTGATTGTTGTGTAATTTTGGAAACAATACTTTCCTGCTTTCCTTCAAAGCAAAGCAATATGTCTAGCTTAGTCTTTTACATCACTGAGATAAATACACAAAATTTACCATTTTTCATCTACTGAGATGTAATCTGAGAAGCAAACATCTTGTAAAAATGTGAATTTAACTGGTTTTATACCAAGCATTTATTGTATATATAAATTACAGCTTTTGAGATAAAAATAGATTTTTTTTCAATGTCACCTTCTAACAAAACTATCCAAAACTGGTGATCCTCTGTTAGGAGAGTTGATCTTATACTTGACAGTTATAAAAATAGATTTCAGTCTTAAGTCCTGCAGTGCCAGAAAGCTGTGCTGCGATAATGCTCCTCTGTGCTTTACTGGTAAGTATATCACTGTAGGGCTAGGACCTTTGAAGCTGTAGTATAGCAGACTGTATGTTTTTTCCTCTATGATGTTTTCCTGAAAACATTTTGTGAGATCAAGCAAGCACAGTCTTGCCAATATTGTAGCACATTGACTAAAAATAGACTGGAACAGCAGGTAAAGGGTGAAAGCTAGCTGCACTTAGGGAGTAACACAGTAATTTCTGGTTTTAGAAAACATAAATAAGATGAAAACTCAGCATTCAGAAGGAATAGTTAGAAAGATATAGAAAAAGAGGCTAAAGATCAAATTTTCAGCTTTTCAGGGATAAAAGAGCTAGAGGCTTTTAAGGCTATTCGATATTTACATTTGACTTCAAATCTTAAAATCAGAGAGCTAAAGTCTTTGATTATTTACTACAATGCTATAGCTCATCCATGGTGGTGGGGAAGTACTGGTCATGAGTGACAGATGTATTTTTATGCGCTAGGTTTATTTGTCCTTTTACATTAACAAATTACAAAAAAAGAATATCAGTAATGCCAACTCTTTCAAATTACAGCAATTCATCAAAATATTGTTCATTCCCATTAAGAAAAAAATTACAGCTGAATTCTTGAGTTAGTGGGTTTAGAAGTCATGAAAGAATCAGGAAAAATTGCTATATTTTGGCTGACCTTCCAAAATCCATGAAGCACAGTTTGTTACGCTTTTCTTCCACGCTTATTTCTAAATTGTTTCTACAGTTTTTAACAGATTCCAGTCTTAGCTCAGACTGGGAACAAAGACTCATCCCATGGAATTTGCTGTAGGCCTGAAAGCTCATGGTCTAATCCTAAAGTCCTTCTCAACCTTTCCTCAGACAGAACTAAGTAAATAAATTAACCTGATCATGTTCCCACTGTGAGATCAATGTGAATTTTATTTGCTTAAATGGAAGCCAGATTGTACCACTGAGCACTTCAAGACTAATGGTTGGTCCTTGTGTTTCTGGCCTATTCATTAATTTGCCTGAACTATGGGAGGTCCTATGGATCCTCACAGTTTCATCTGAAAGAGAAATCCATTAAATAAACCCTTCTCCGATAAATGTTGATCAGCCTTGGACATCCACTGACAAAAAATTATGTAATCAATCTCACAAAGCTAACAATTCTGTAATGTGGCAAGATTAACAGCGGAAAATAATATATCTTTGTCAGATCACTGATACAACACCAAAACCCAGGCAAACTTTCACCCCTTCATCAAAAATAAGATGACCTGAGAAAGGTATTTAGGGGCTGGTTTTATATGCCTCCATTGAGAATTCTATAATTTCAAGTGGTCACAGAATGATATTTTAAAAGCATAACAGAATTCTTCAGAGTTTGTTATTTTAATTATGCTTTTATATTTTTTATACTACTGGAATTAAACACTTCCAACATTTAGAAGAATATCCTAAAGAAGTTTATATTTCTGTGTATTCTACTATATTCTGCTAAATTCTACTAACCAGAAGCACACAGCTTACAGAATAAAGAGAATTAATGCTGCTCCTTAGACTCCAGAATATATATCCTTTATCTCTGCAGGTATCCATTTGAAAAGGGTAGAAGAGATAGATGCAAACATGGGGAATATTAAAGAATCTTTTAATTGACATTTAAAAATGAGACTTAGACCTCTAATGTCAAGTGCACTCTGAAAGAAGGGATGTTCCTTCATTCAGCTGAACCCTGATTCCAGCTCGTGGTGGCCATGACCCCCAGGACAGGAGATGAAAATTGCACCATGCACCCTCCAGGACTGATCTTCCAGTCTTTCCTCCAATGCCTGAAGTCTGGCTTCTTCTTCATGCACTCCAGTTTTCTTAGAAAGTGAAATCTGCTCCTGGCTGGGGTCAGCATGCCCTTGGAGGCTACACCCCAGAATTGCCTCCAGTCTCTCATGTAGGTTCAGACAGTGTGCATGTCCTTGAAAAGGCTTTATGCAAAGCTGTTAGCAAAGCCTTTCACATCCCAGCATCCTCTTCTTCCTCACTAACCAATTCAAAACCTGTTTCCATCTCTGCAACTCCCATTAACATAGCAGCCTACACCAGTGTAGCTATTAAATAACGGTGAGGATTAGACTAACAAGGAAACTTTACATAGCTCTGATAAAAGTTTAAAAGCTTTTAAAATCTTTAACTTGAAAGATCATTTGCACCATCACCAATTAGAACCAGATTTAGCTAGATTATTTTAGGAAGACAGTCTCTTGGTCTGTATCTCTTCATATATTTCAACACATCGGTTAAAATACCCACTTCAAGAAAACAATAGTTCGTGACTTGGCTTTAAAACTAAATATCCATGCTGTCATAAGTTTTATTATAGGTTATCTGACCCAGTGGTAAAGTAGCTTGTGATGAATTCCTCAATTTATGAACAATTAACTTCTAGCAATTTATTGTCAGCGTCAGGAAACAGAGATGTTGGATAGCAGACAGGCTGAATAAAATGCGTATGTTTAGATAAACAGCATGTAAAACTTTTGGACTTCTATTTCTAATGAACTCTCCCATCTGCTTTCAATAGCCAAAGCTATTTTTCATATCAGATCATGCACACTGATTAACTTAGACCACTCTAGCTCTTGAAAGCTGAGAAATTAGTTTATGTCTATGTTTCGTTATCTGCAATATATCACAAGCAAGTGGTGAAAAACCTAAATTACATTTGAATATGTTTTTCTTTACAGGGAGTCCATTCTGATAATAAATTCTGGTTTTACAGTTTTAAAACAGTTCCATGCATTTGTGTCTCCTTTACTCTAGATAATGAACTAAAATAAATACATTTTCTCTCAAAACAGAAGACAGAATACTTGAGTGACAGACAGAAAATACAATTATATAGAGGAAGTTTACCAGCTAAGCAATAGCTAATTTATTTTGAATTTGTTTTTTTTCCTACTGTGAAAAGTATCACTTGCTAAAAATGTGAATTAGTATTCTGATTTTAGTTGTCAGGTGAGTAATAACTGGCTGACAGTCAAAGAAAGGCATGAAAGGTGCTGCTGCTAGTCCACTTTGTAGAAAACCGATGTAATGGAGATTTTTCACAAAAAGGACTACTGATGAATAATAGCTTGAGTTTGCATTAGCTTCCAATTGGAAGCAGGTACACAAAACATGCCAATAACAAACAAAGGAAACCCACTTCTAAGTAGGAAGCAGCCTATTTATAGAAAACCCTTGTATATATTAAGTTTTTTAAATTAAATCACATGCTTCAATCTGTTTTACTTTAAGGGTTGTCATCTAGGAATTCTCGGTTTTAGAAAAAAAGGTTTGTATTTGGTTATGTTAATATTTTTCTCTAAGCAAAGGGAAAAAAATAAACATATTTTTTAAGTGGTCCTAACTGAACTCTGATGTATTTGTTTGCTTGAAAAGAATGCTAGTTAAAAAGTGTGCATATATCACTTGAGCTAAAACCGGTTTTTGAGGTCCACGGTATTGTTTTCATTTGTCTAAATAAGGAAAGAAGTTTCTATTCTTGTTCTAGCAGGATTAACCAGGCTGTGTTAAAACTTAAATTTTAGCAATTTGTGAAATACATGTGAAGCTGAGGGTAGACTGGAAGAGGGGAGGAGGAGTGGTGACGGTCTGTGAAACTGCTCAGTTGATTTTCACTGGAAGATACTAGTTTATCAGCACAGTATAAAACCCTGCAACCAAGGTGGGAGTGACTTGATATGTAGTAGTAGTTTTTCAATGGCGAAGAAAAGAGTAGGAATCTTGCCAGGACTTTTCAAACCTCAGCCTCAGTTGTCTCTAAATCTAGAATTAGTCAGCACCTCTAAAAACCTAGCAGTGTTCAAAACTTGTAACATGGATTTAAAGGATGTGCAAACGACTACTGGAGAGGAAAAAAGAAGATCCTCTTAATGTCAAAAGTGCAAAAGATCTTAGAATTATGTTGAATGTTCTTGTGTGGAGGTCTTTGCCAGCCACATTTATCAGTATTGTCTCATTGCTTTCCTTAGGTGAGGTGACCTGTCTGCTCACACTTCCTACTTGTCTTGTGTTTAGTTTAGTAACATTTCAGGGTAAAAATCTGAGTTAATTTCTGTATCGATGCAATACCTTTCATGGAACAATATCCACCCAAAACTGGAACTTCCATTTTCTGCCCCTCAGGGTCTCACAGATAAAATCCGTGATAACTTCCTCACAATATGGTAGAATGCTGTACCAGCAGGTTAGTTACATATACTAACATTTTATACCTACATCAAACAGAAGGTATAAGCTTCATATCCAAACTTCTGAACATCTGGACTTATAAACGTCAATCCTTATCACTAGCAATATGTGACGAATCATTTGGCCTGCATTGATGCATTTTCCAAGATTCACAACGGTGTTGAAAGGATAAAAGCATCACATTTTGTATTACACATCACCACAATTAAAAAGGAAACAAGCTAGTCTGAGATATTTTTCCAATGGAATGCTTAAAGGCAGGTTTATGATTAGTGTAACGCATTAATTAAGGTTGTGAAGATTGTTTGGAACATTATTCAGACACTGGCAAATCCTGTTGTTTAAGCAGCTCTGTGTTGTTTAAAAAATAAAGCTCTCTATTAGTTTTGGGTAACCTTAACTTCTACCGATGCTATAATTTATACTTTATTTTCATTTCACTAAATCATGACCATGTATTTTACAAGGCAATATCTACTCTTTATATGGTGAAGCCTAAGGCAAAGCTACACTCAGCTCCAAATCAGCAGAGGTTTCTGAACCAGGCCCAGCTGCCAAACTATAAACTTTTCAGAATCATTATGCAGGCTTATAGTATCATTCAGTGCATATATAGCTCTTAAAAGAAACAAAATTCACACTTTGAGGGAGATCAACAAGCAAAATTCTTGGTTTTGGTAGAATCCTTTATAAATGCCAGCAAATGTTATCTGAATGGATCAATCATTTATTTTGATTCAGGGGTAGGAAGCCGTATCACTGAAACCTCCACTGAGATTATCCGCCAACTGGAAATAATTTATTTGCCTCTTCTTGTGCAGTTTAACTCCTGCTGTATCATTTTCTAACATAAGGATGCCACCTAGTGACAATAACTGAATGCTTCTTAAATTGGGCCTAAAAAATTTCTATTCTAAGTCCACAAAGATATTAAATCTAGTATTCTTAATGCTTGGTCAGTTAAGGGGAATTGCACCCCTGCATAACTAAAAGGTAGAATTATTGCTGGTATTTCACTAAAGTAAAATATATCTGATATCACAATTATAGATTGGTCAGATAGAGATAGGCTGGATTTTTGAATGTATGTATGATCCAGTTGTACCAAACTACATGTAGATTTTCAAAAGTTACTGGAAATCAGACTATTATTTCTAATATTATCCTATGCTTGCATAATTTGTCAATGCCACCTAAAGCCTTTGAAAATGGGACCCAATTTCTGCTCCCATAAATTTTTCAGGAAATACTCATCAACAGTTGTGCAGGATAGATGAGGTCACAGGTCCTGTCCCCACTTGGTGAATATTTTAAGGATATGAAAACAAGTTATTGCTGGACCAGAAAAAAATAGGCTTTTTTTTCTCTGTCCACCAAATATAAGCCCCTCAGCCAGCAAGTTATACCCAAACTGTAGTTACTTCAGGTAAAGTGGAACAGCTCCAGTAGGCTGGCTGGAAACTCCCCCCAGCCTAATAAAACATGTGCTTGTTTATAGAAATCACTTCTAAGGTAGCAGGTACCGCTTCTTATCTTGCCAGCTGTGGAGATAACTGCATCCAGCCCTCCAGTATTTTCAGTATGTGCTTTACTAATGAATCTTTTTTAGAGCCATGTTTGGCACAGAGCCAAATCTAATCAGTGTGCTCAGGAAACACTGCCCTGTTTGGGGTCCAGTCAGTGATTCAGGTATGGTTTAGCCTTGAGCTGTGTCCATGCAGTGCAGCTATCGCTATTCTTTTCCTTAGCACTGCATCTGAAACCTGCTGCTGCATTTTCATCCCATTTTCTGGCTCCTATTATTTCTGGCTCCTCATAAACACAACATATCCCTTCCAGTTCTCGGACCAAGCAATTTGTTGCTTCTCATTAGCAAGCCCAGGGCATGTCTGGAAGTGCTCAGAAGCAAACCACTGGTCAGAGTCTTTGCAGTGATGAAAATTTAGGTGCTGACAAAGGGTCGGTGTCTCTAGGGCCAGGCACTAACTGGATGACAGTAAGATCTTTGAACTTAGGTGCCTGATGTGGCAGATGTTATTGTGGCAGATGGGGTTAGATGTTAATTTAATGCCTTCATGTGTTGTGTGCGAATCTATCCCAAAGTCACTAAGTCAGTTTTGAAAATGAGGCCAAGCCCACAAATGAAATTTAAAATTCTTGTGCTCATGCTGTTCCAGCTGTAAAAGTTGCAGTGCTGGTAGGAATGATGGCCATATATTCCTTAGACTATATGTAACTTAGTGACTCACCTTCTTACCTGAATTTGAGCAAATACTAATGAGCCATGTTTATAATGCAGCTCCTATCATATGCAATGAAATTAATGCATAGAGCATTAATAAATTGTTTTGTTTGGCTTTGTTTTTAATGTATGATCTGCAGGTGGTGAACTTTTTACTGGTCTCTACAGTGACTACTGGGGAAGAGATGCTGCTCTCTTTCGTACCATGAATCGCATGGCCCATCTCCGAACTGAACCTGATAGTGAGCGCCTGTTGAAAGGTATGGGAAGAAGGAGGAACCAGAGGGCTTCAGATGACCAGACAATTTCTGTTTAACCAGAAATTAAAAAGATATTGTTCATGCATATGTATATACATTTGGAGATGAATTTGTTTAAACTATCTCTTTTGCATGAAATTTTTCAGGAACCCCCTGCCAGGATGAACAAATTAAAATCTTTACTTTGATTACATATTGGATTTAACAAGCAGAACTTTAAAAACCTTCATTTTTCACTTAAAAATGTATTTTAATTTATACTCTGAATATTCTATACTATTTCATGATATGCCAGATATAATTAAAATAATATTTTAAAATTCTCTCTTTAACTAATGGAAGCTTCTAAGTAGAACATAGTACTCTTTTTTCTTGATGAGATCATTTTATCTTTATGTTGCAGTAAAACAACTCAATATTTGCCAAGCTGTGTACTAAAGAGACATCATGCAATAATGCAAAATAATAAACATATGATGACCATAAAGTTAAGTGAAATAAAAAGTCAGGTAATTTTAAAGAAGAAAATTAAAATATTCCACAAGAAAAATACTGAGAAAAAACATGTGCTGGGAAATTTAGAATTGTTTTCATACTCTTCAATGTGAAATGTAACTGAACTTCAAAGTGTTGAAATTTCTGTGAAATGGAGAGTCAGGGTCTTGATTTGTTTTTCTCCCAGAGTATTGCAATATTTCATCACAATAGTGACATAATTACTGCTAATGTTTGGCAAGGAGAGTCAATAATTGCCTTTTATGGTGATTCATATGGTGAGCATTATCTTTTCAGGGAAAGGACATAGAAGTTTTCTCTCTCGAATTTCAAGGCACTTTTCCCCTGAATCAGGAGACAGAAGATAGTTCTGCTGCATATTTCTTCCTACACAAATATGGCCTAAGACTTTAATTAATACTTTTTTTTAAAAATATTTTAGAACATTCTTGCATCTGCTTTAAATCCAATACTTGGAGCCTTGCCAAACTGAGTGTTTAGACTGGGTAGCAACAATCAGGCGGATGTTCACAATATGCAGGTGAACTTTCTCTTATCTCAGGAAGATTTCAATTTTTTAAATACAGAATTCTCTAAATTATGGCCTCAAACTTTGCTTTCCATTTTGTCTATACTTGAAATTAAATGTGCAGAAAGGCAATATTTTAAAATGTGTATTAAAACATTTCAGAAAATTAGCAAGTACTGTATCAATGTCTTAAAATGCAATGACTGTTTTCATAGAGAACAGGAAGTTAGAAAATATTTACAGTACCCACTCCTTCCTAAGAAATCATACTAATTGTATGAATGACACTCTCATTTAAAGAACTTGTAAAAACTTTGCTACAATTCAGTGAGATGCAGCCCTTCACAGTTCTGCTTGCTGTGGGGTTAAAAGGTATACAGGCATGGACTGAAGTCTGAACTTAGGTTTCAATTTCACAACAAAATGTCAAAACAGGAAAAATTTAGAATTTTTTTATTTCATGACAAAGATACACAATGCATCTTCTGTCTTTGAAGATACATGTTCATATAGCATCTATTTAGCTGAACTTCCAGAGATTTTTCTTTATCTAAAAGGCCGTTTGTCTGAAGTTGACATTCCTACACCTGGTTTGTATGAGATCAGAGACTGTTATGTGAATATTAGTGCCAGGTTTTAGCCTAATCCAAATTAAAATATAAAAACCCTAGAGATTGGGACTGGAAAAGGTCTCTTTCTTGCACACATACAAGGGAATATTGATTTGTGAATTGGAGCTATAAAAATAGTTTGACATTAATGTATTCCATATGTTCTATAGATATCCACCCACAAAAAAAATAGATTTTTTTTCCTATTTCTATCACTCTGTTTCCCTTAGGTATCTGACTGACACATCCTTGATTCTGTAATTTTATTTTTTTCTTTGCTACCAGCTGATTTTAAGGATTGAAAAAATAAGAGAAAGTTTTAATAAACTTGAATTAAATTCATTTTTGTTTTCTTTTAAAGAACCAAAATTTGTTGGCTCATACATGATTCCTGACAATGAAGACTATGACGATAACAAAGTATATTTCTTCTTTACTGAAAAAGCATTAGAGGCAGAGACAAACTCTCATGCCATATATACTAGACTGGGACGCGTATGTGCGGTAAGATCCTTTTTCTGATTCCCCAGCTAAATGAAAAAAAAAAAAAGCATTCTGCTTTCTTTGCTCCTTCTTGCACAGGCAAATATGGCATCTGTTAATTTATGTAAGTTCTAGGTTTGAATGAAAACCTTACATCTAAACAGCCTCAAGCATTAGAAAATTCAAAAGCGATCCAAAATCTGGGCTTGAAGCTGAACTTTGCTGAAAGAGGAGGGCAACGTTCAGAAATCTTGTTATTCAAGTCCACCTCTCTTTGTGCTGATATGCGGTAACAGTAATAGCAGTTGCCCACAGGACTCTCTTACATCCATATTCTCAGTTCAGATCAAGGCTCCAATGCCATTAGTATTGGCTGTAGGTCCAGAGCCTCTTGCAGCTCTCACAGCTGACATAAATTGATGTCCCCTCACAATCCTGGTGAGAGGAGCAGCCCCGCCACCAGTCCTCTCTGATGTTCCCTCTTGCCTTCCCATTCGGTCAGCAAGGAGCAGACTTAACTAACCTGCTTTTGTGCAGGGTCGGGGGCTATCCTGTCAGACAGCGGGATGGGATGAGAGGCAACAGGCAAAGATTGAAACACATGAAATTCCACCTGAATGTAAGAAAACATTTTTTTACTGCTGGGATGGTTGAACACTGACAGAGGTTTCCCAGAGTCTCCATCCTTGGAGATATTAAAAACCTGACTGGACACAGGCCTGAGCAATTTGCTGAGCAATTTCTTCAAAGCAACTTACTTTGAGCAGGGCAGTTGGACTAGATGATCTCCAATTCTGTAAATTTTGAAAACCTCTTTCTATGTGTAAATAATAGGAGAGGTGCAATGTCAACTATCTATAGAGTGCTTTATAAATAGTAGCCAATTCATGTTTTCATTTAATCTCTCATTGCTCTTCTTCTCAACAGCAACTAAGGAAAATTGTGCAGATAGGAAACTAGAACAAAGAACTGAATTGTCCAGCAAATTGTTATCACAGCCAGGCATAAGGTTTAACAGAAGGAACAGAAAAGTCACGAGGAAAGACCTTGCTTCCCTCCACTGCCCTGCACAATTATCCATTCCCCTCTCAGGCCATGCTCCTGGTGTGTTGATCCCATCTCCGTTGGGATCCCTGGCACACACCCCCCCAC
>JANZLQ010000005.1:10131447-10154305 GCA_026212715.1 Elanus axillaris
CCCACCCCCCCCCAGGAAGATCTCAGGTAGTTGCTGGAGAGGAGCACTGTTAACATACAATTTCCCAGATGTAGCTGCCCATAATTGGCCCTCTCTGAACAGTTCAAGTTTGGGTGCACACTCTTTCTATTAATTGAACTACGGTAAGGCTGATGAGAGGAGCTCTTCCATTCCCATTGGGACTACATCTGCTTGATTAAAGGAAGGAATAAGAAGTTTATTTCTTAGCATCGGATTTTGTTTCTGAAAAATATTGCATTCCCTCTCCTAACTTTAGGGGATACATTCCTAAAACTATTGAGCAAAGAGCAAGATACAATTTAAAAATCTGTCACCTCAATGTATAGTATATGTCACATATGCTCACCAGCATAGTACCTATTAAAATTTCTTAAGGAGAACTCATGTATAACTTAAAACATCTGAAGTATGCGAAGTACCAAATTGCAGCCTAAGACACTAATGTTCACAAAGTCAGTTGGCTTTCTGAATTCAAGCCTGCATCAAGTTCTGAAGCAGAATTCTTTGGCCTACGTTCTAGCAGATGTCTGAACAGATTATTTTAATAGTTCCCTCTAGTCTGAAATGTAGCCACCTGAATGTCTTTTCTCTAGCCATGGGTTAAACCAAAATCCAACAGACCTTTCTCTTCCACTTGTCCAAAACTCCAAATCCTTTGTCCTCTGGACATTAACTTCACGGCCGTATGCTATAATTCAAATTTGATTTAATGAATAAAAAAAAAAATAATTAGCTGGCTTTTTTTCCCAGCTTTTATGTTTTCATCTGAGCTGTAACACATTTTGCAACACAGAGACACCTGCTCTGTATATTTCTACTTTTCTCAGGAAAACAGATCTCTGTTTTTGTAAGATCTCAGTGTGAAGCTGAGTAGATCAATTAATTTCAGTAGTTTAGAAAGAAGTTGTGAGAGGAGTTTTGCAAGCCTATTACAGAGCCTTCAACACTAAATTACACAGTCTACCTGAATATAAGGCTATAGCTTTGAGGATGCAGCCCTAAGGTTACAGAATCTGATTACTAAGTGGTACTAAATGCCTCCTTTTCTTGTCAGTCCAAGAGCTGCAATAGCAAGAAAATGATGAGACAGCCATAGCAAAGCAGGAGTTATTTAAAGTTATTGAGAAATTATTAGAACACTATGTAGAGACACTTGCCTCAGACTTGTACCAGCTCTATAGATAGATTTAGGGCTTCAGTTTCCAAATGTGTTGATCTAACCCTACGCAGAACTCCTGAAGCAAAACTAAACTTTGCTAATGTACTCAGTACATCCAGTTAGCAAAAATGAGGTACAAAAAAGCTTTATAACAGCTGTGTAGTTAAAACTATCAATGGATGCGGTACAGAATTAAAAAGTTCTTATGAAGCCACAGCTCTTAATGAGACCTGGACTTGATCAGGGCAATCCTACTTGAAAACTGACTCCAGAAAAATAGTACTAGTAATAGACATGTGGTTTGAAAATGCATGCTTTTGACATTAAAAGATACAATGAGCAGCTAATTCAGCAGAGATGTTTGTGCTTCTAGTCTTACCCATTCAAATTACCATCAGCATTTGTTTCTTTCTATGCAGAATGATATGGGAGGCCAGCGAATGCTCGTGAATAAATGGAGCACTTTCCTCAAAACCAGGCTAGTTTGCTCTGTGCCTGGGAGAAACGGAATTGACACACATTTTGATGAATTAGGTAAATATACTAGACTGCAACAAACTTAAAACCATCATACAAAACACATGTTTTCATGATAACGCATTTTACTGTCAAATATTGTACTTGTGTTCATTAACAGGGAATGGTTGTTAGTGTTCTGTTTCCAATGTATATGAAGTTCTATACATCTGGAGTTGACTATCATCAGTTATGCCTTTACTTCTTGTATTGTTTATAAAGATTGCTTTTAAAATCTGCATAATATTAAATAGCATATATGAGTAAAATAGGATTACACTTTTAGCAAGCAATGAAGTTTCTCTTTTGGGGCTGAGAAAAGTAGTTTGCTACCAATGACATTGCATTTAATTTTTACAGAGGATGTCTTTTTGCTGCAAACTCGTGATAACAAAAATCCAGTGATATTTGGCCTCTTCAGCACTACAAGGTAAACAACTAGAAGAAATAATAGCAGCAATACAAGAATGTTTGAAGAACCTATTGGGAGATAGATGCTGCATGATAAATATCCCTTAGCAAATACATAGTAAGAAGTTTAATCCCTGTTCTGTTCACAGTGAGCTTCCTTGTTAATGTAAAAACTGCTCTGTGACACTCAGGGGCTTGAAGTCTCATTCAGTGATCCAGTCTATCTGGATCATAAATTAATTAAATGTTTCTCTGCTTGAAAATTTCCTAGTGTCTAAGTATATGCACTCCTGCATGCTTATAAGACCAGTCTATCAGAGCCTCCTGTCTTCCTTTAAGAGATCCACTGTAATTCAAGTGTAAGTAGATAGCAGCTTCAATTCCCTCTAACTTCATAGTGAATCCTAAAACACCAGCTGTGGTGTTGCTGGTGGCCTCATATTCCACTGCATCCTAGTTCAAGTGAAAGAAAGCACGCAGTACTTGTTTCGTGGACATAACTGTTAGTTTAGGATGTAACTGGTAGAGAAGAGCAGCTGTGGTTTTGCCACTATTTCTCTCCCCTGATTATCTTTTTTGGTATAAAGCAAGGCAGGTCTGGTCCTCTAGGGATGCAGGTACCTAGCATTTCCTACTGGCTCCCTATGCCAATAGAGAAAGGTGGGCACCTAATTAAAATGGTCTGGATCACCTTCTAGAGTCTTCAGAGATAATTTCTTTGTAGAGGGCACTGACACTTCTTAAAAAAAAAAAAAATTAATCGCTTCTCCAGAACTAAATTAGTAACATTTAAAAGTAAAAAAGGTACTTTTATGTGGATTGATCTACATAGAGTGATCTTGATGATCTAATAACACCAACCAACATTCCCACTCAATATAACAAAAATCCTGTTCATTTCAGTCAGCATTGGATGACTCCCATCTTCCCAAAGTAACAACAGGAAAAATCTTAAAGAAAAATGGTAAACTGTTTACGTGATTAATGAAAGACATATAAGACCTGAGTTGAGTTTGCTGTGCTTCCTCTGGTTTTATAAACAAGTAATTTAGAGCCTGTGTTCACCATCTTCAGATTTGGGGGTAACAACACAGAGCTTCCTAGAGAAATGTTATAGACATAAATACACTAAAGACTTTGTAAAGAACATTGGATACAGCAGTTCTAAGGCAAGCATATAGGAAACAGTAAGTATTTTTTTTCTCCCTGAATACTGTTGAAATGTGACTTATTTTACTTATACAATAATAGCAGTATTATATGTACGAATGTGACATATCGCTTTAATAATGTCTTTGAATTTTATTTCATAGCAATATATTTAGAGGATATGCTATATGTGTTTACCACATGGCAAATGTCCGAGCAGCTTTCAATGGACCATACGCTCATAAAGAAGGACCTGAATACCACTGGGCTCTGTACGAAGGGAAAGTACCTTATCCTAGACCTGGCTCAGTAAGTACAATCTATTTTCCATTGCTTTTTGGGAAGAAAAAGCAATTCCCAAATGAATTTGGGAAGAAAAAGCAGACTGCTGCTAATGTACAAATCCTCCTGTCTTCACAGTCCAGGATATATTTATTCGAATATATATGTACTCTAGCATTTCTGGAAAAGTGTGGAATGGCTCATAAATAAGTTTAATCAAGTACTAGAACCATACATTTCCCAAAGGAAAATAGTAGAATTAAGTTTTTTTCAAACTCCTGTTGGGACTTGAATTTAGCAACCTTGTGTTAAGTCCTAAGGTCCCAAAGTTAGGACCCCAGGTAACAGCAGTAGAAAGAGGCACCTCTAGAAGGTGGGTCAGGTGCTGCGTTCAGAAGCAGTAAGTGCATTACCTGGGAAGGAACCTCACTTTCTATTGAGCCTAGAATAACTGTTCTAAGTTTGGCTGCTGACATATTTTTTTTGCATCTGAACCTTGATAACTTTAATTTAATTGCCAAAGTATTAAATGAAAAATCAAATTTATTTACGTGCATTGAGTGAACCATAAGGGTTTTTGTCTAGTGGAACTTTCTGGAGAACAAATTGTCCCTACTGACTTGACTTGAGAAAATAAATGATGAACTAGATGAACTAGATGAACAGGATGAACTAGAAACATGTACCTATGTTTACATTAAATATATATATATATTTAATATATATGCAATATTTTCCAATGTAAAAAAAGATTATTACTAGAAAAAAACAAGCTTACACAAGGCAATTCACTTTCTTTCTATTGCCTGCTGAAACCAGGGCATTTAAGAAGTGTTAAAGGCAGAAAAGAAAAAAAAAAGATGATACACTGTTTCAAGATCAGGTGGTTCTGGTTCCTTTTTTTCATCTCTTTTTCCAAAAGGATCACATTTCAATATTTCTATAATTTAGATCAGTGTACAGGTTATAAATGAGACATACATTTTAACAGAAGTAACTAATCAGAATAAACACATTTGTAGATAGGGAGTAAATCCTCCATCACCTGAGGTCCTTCTCTCAAGACTGGTCCTTTCTAGAAACAATGGTCTAGCATCCTCAAAATTCATGGGTTTGTTTTCAGACATCAGAGAGGGAGATTTTGTTACCTTATTATCAGGTTCCAGAGCTTATTAATATACTTGTGCTGTACCCTTTACAAAAATTATGGAAATAATAAAAACAACGTTGCAAAGAACCAAACTCAGTAAAATCACTCATGCTTTTCACTAATTTTCACACGTTTCTTTACAATCTTGTTTTTTTTTTTTTTTCCAATGACCATTCAATGAAGAAGAGAAACAAGACATATTTTGAAAATGCAATTAATCTGGCAACTGTATCGTACTCCGCAACTATAGAGGTGCTGTCATGTAGGGAATTGTTCCTACCCAGCACTTAGATTTTTCATTTGGTAAATAGGAATTCTGGAGGAAATCACAAAATCATGACATAGGTAATTAATTTCTACAAGGAATTCCTAATTTCTATGTTGATTTCTCAAAGGCATCACCAGTAATCTTCATCTCAGACTCTTTTCCTGTTTCACTCTCTTTTTAGGTGTTTCTGTCCCTGTAGTGTCTTAGCCCGGGACACTCACATCCCACCTTGGGGGTGAGGAGAGCAGTCCCACTTTCAC
The DNA here is from genome assembly GCA_026212715.1 of Elanus axillaris. NCBI lineage: Eukaryota > Metazoa > Chordata > Aves > Accipitriformes > Accipitridae > Elanus > Elanus axillaris. Next base: position 10,136,664 of record JANZLQ010000005.1, read on the forward strand.
TGCCTTTCCGTGTGGCTTGAGGGTGCCCTTTGCCTGGCAGAGGCCCACCAGCATCCCCCAGCAGAGGAAGCCGAGGTGTCCCTCACCTTCCCCTCCCTGCTCCTAGTCAGGGGGACCCCACCTGGCAATGCCGGGCTAACCCAGGCAAGCATCACATCCAGGATTTCTTCCTCACTCCACACTTTTTGGGAATACAACTACTTACCCACCCATGGCAATTGTCATCTCCTCCAAAGCTGCTTTTGTTTACACTTGCTGAAGTTCTACTCCTTATCGTCTCAGCATTGTGCAGAGTTTTGACTCTGTGAGATGCAAAGACCTTTCTAATAGCTGTTTGGCTAACCCCCACCACCCCAGTTTTCACACCTCTTTATCTTCTTGCAGGCTAGGGACTTGCTCTCTGGAGCTTAACAGTGGAATACGCAGTTGCTGGAGCATTGTTTTCAGGGTTGTTTTCCATTTGCTAACTGAATCAATATTCTCTTTCATACTAAAAGCAATCATTTGCAAAAATAAATGTTGCATACAATTAATTTATCGCTGAATGGCAGGAATGAGAGGTGAAAAGGCCTATTAGCTTATCTGGTCCATGCCAGTACAGCCTTTCTCCCTGTAGTATGACTACAAATGCATGTCCTCTCTCATTTTAAATTAATGTTTTTCCTCTGCTTCTCTTGGGGTTAGGGACATAAGTCAAAATGCAGAAGTGGATGCTCCAAAACAGAGATTATCTAAGGTTTAAACATTATTAATATGATTTGACCATCTTGGCCAATAAGCTACCACTGTAGCAGTGCTGACATCAATAGCAAATGGGTTTTTGTTTGTTGGATGTCGACCAAAGTCATTGGTATTGAGTCAGGATAGAAAATCAGATAAGTAAATTATCACATTTTGAGCAAAATGTTTGAATTCATAGGAATTATTGGTTTCCTATTTGACATTTTGTATAGCAAATTTACAGGTTTTGCAGTTTTACCAAATAATGAGACAGTACCATGCATGGATTACACAATGGCTGTATATTTCACAAAGATTATATGGTCCAAGTTCTTTAAGTGGTATTCATTTCTTTTTTTCCAGGCAGTAAAACACCTCACATATGTTATTTGGACTAGCATTAAACACAGACATGAATTCAGTATTAATGACTACAGTCATTACACTGATATCTCCTAGCACTGAAGATTAAATGGTGGGTTCCTGGCAAGCAGGAGATAACACTGAGCCAGCACTTCAGCAAAGTTGACAATGATTTACAGAAAGGCTGCCCTAAGTTCCACTCACTTTTGATGATTCTCTCCCTTGGCTCTGAATGGCCACATGTGGGTCAGGCGGGACTGTAGCCTCCCCAACATGCAAGTCATAGGAGATGAAAAAGATATAAGAGCGCAAGTAATTTTCCCAATGTCATGGAACAGGTTAGTTGAGGAACCAGGTCTTTCCTGGGTGTCAATTTAATCATGTTTGTATGTTGCAGAGCATATCAGAGGCTGAAGTAGTTGGCTCTGCCAGCTAACAGAGGATTAACTGATTCATTTCTGGCTGCTCAGTCAGAGCAGTTTAGAGGTCTTTTCAATGCTTTTCCAGTAGCATGAAGAGAAGCATGTTTCAGGCTGCAGCCCACAACATTAGGTTTCACACACCAAAGAAAAGGTCAGCATATTGGTAAGCTGAATCCCAATACCTTTCCCATTACAGGAGTGACAGTGACAAGAGGCCAAAAATAACCTACTATTGGGCATCTCTGAGAGTCAGCACTCTTTGAAGGAGTCTATAAGGAATGAGAGTAGACCTTAGAGCTAAAGAATCAGAAAATCACTGTTAAGACATGCACAGGTTCTGACAGACTGCAGTCCATGGCTCTCTGACATCTGCTTGAAGCACTGCTTCTACCATCATCTCTGCTCCTGTTTTGATGATTCTTTTAGTGCATTTAGACTGTGATGCTTCTGGGAATGACACCAGTTACCTCAAAAATGGTGTTGATAGACTTCAGAGATGGCTGCATCTACTGTTTCCTTTCTAGACTACTTGATTTTATTTAATTAAAAATGAAAAGCCTGTGAAGGATTATTTTTATTAAATCTCTCCAGGGCTAGAACTTTGCAAAGGGAACCTGGCAATGCCTATTCACTTGATATGCTGTGTAGTGCATGGAAAGCAGAGGCTTAGCCTGTCTTCATGCTCCAGCTCTGTCTTTTTATTGCAAACAGCCGGTGAAATTCCATCACTAGGTTGATTAGACAATTACTTTAAAGTCAACACTGAGCAAATACTTTCCTGTAGCTAAGTCCAAAAAGTGGAAACAAACATTGCTCACTTGACAAGTGCAGGAGTTTGTTATTGTCAATTACAGTTGACCACAAGTTTAAAATTACCGTTTCCAGTAAACATAAACAGTATTTTATTTCATTTTATTGATTGAAAAATCCAATTTAAATAGGGAAAGGCTGCTACTGTGGTTTTGCTTGAAATGCTGCTTAAACCACACTGTCTTATGAATATTTGGAGAAAGTAAACGGTTACTGAGATATTTCCAACTTGATCATAAATGGCTTCATTTAGACATCATGAAGCAAATTGAAAATGTAAAATCTACATTCAGTTAGGGAACACTGTATCCTCCATAAAGCATCCTAAAATTAACTTCTCTGTTTAACACATTAAATTATCCCTAATTGCACATTGACCGAAGGAGTAAACCTCTTTTAATCAATCTTTGACAAAAAGTCTATTTGCTTTGCAAAATAGTAGATTGATCAATACAAACATTGGTATTTCAAAGCTAAACTGTGATATATAATACTGTCATCATGAGTTAGGAATTAGAATCAAATGTAATACTGTTAGAATGCCTGAGATCAAGAATTACTCTTGCTGCTGGCATCATTTCTAAGTACCTTTACTTGCTTATGGTAATACATTTTGCAATCAAAAGTAATAAGACTAGAGACTGATTTCAAGCATTAGTATTCTGCTGACTTTACAATGCTGTGTCTCTACTGGGATAGGAGTTTCTCCTAACTCTGTCAATGCCCATTTTGATTACGTCTTCAATATGAATTTGGGGAAGACATAAACACTGTTTTTTGTCAAAATCTAAAAGTGTCATTATTTATTCTTCTCTTAGTATGCCAGAAAGGAAGGAGCTCTCTCTTTCTAAACATGACAATGGCAAGGCTCTGTTCACCATCCCTTTCATGGCTTCTCATGATTAATAATCCACACATGCATAAAGCAGAGGGTTCACTGTCCCAGTTCCTACTGTGGTTTTCTGTGCCTGGTTTTATGCCAGGTTTTCTGTAGACTTCTCATTACCCCTGAAAACAAGACCTGTCTCTGATAATTTATTTGGCAAACCTTCAGGATAATCTATGTTTTATGTTTTTGCAGTGTGCCAGCAAGGTGAATGGCGGTTTGTACACTACCACTAAAGACTATCCTGATGAAGCTGTCCATTTTGCAAGGAGTCATCCACTGATGTATCAGCCCATCAAGCCTGTTCATAAGAGACCAATACTGGTTAAAACAGATGGAAAGTACAATCTCAAGCAGATAGCAGTGGACAGAGTGGAAGCTGAAGATGGGCAATATGATGTCTTGTTCATTGGCACAGGTAAACTAAAGAAAGCAAAGACGATAATTGATTTAACTGGGTCTTTTTACCTCCAGGATGAATGAAATTGTTGTGTATAGTTTAAACATAAAAAATCAATACAACTTTCCTTTTTAACAATCATTCTTTTCATGACTGCACCAGTCTTCACCTTACAGAGGTTAGTCATTCTAGACGTGTACTTCACTATGCTGATAACATTATATAGAAAAATAATGGTAGGGAAACATTTAAAGACTAGGAAGAGAAACTTAAGTATAGGATTCCTTTTTTTTTTTTTCTTTCCAAACAGAACCTTAAATTAAAGTCCTGAACAACTGGCCTTATTTTTAAAACTTCAGAACACAACCATGCATCTGATCATAGTTCTGACCTGAGACCTAAAGACCTGAGAGAGCCAAAGGTGATAGGATTTTCAAAAATATCACTTCAAACTACTGGCTTTATTCCAGAGTTTATTTTCCACAGTGTATTTTCCCCAGTTCTGGAGACCGCAAGTCTAGCTGATACCATTAAAAAGAAACTACCAGCTTCCAGATTTGGATTACAACAGAGCTCAAGGAAGGAAGGAGGAAATACCCAAGTTTCTTAAAAAGAAACTGTTACAAATTTTCTGCCAAGTCTTCTTGTCTTTCTTTTGTGCCATTTTCACAAAATACAGAGAGCTTGTTTAAAGAGGTCTTTTAAACATCTACCAAACAAATATGATTAAGGTAAATTATACCATAGATCTGCCCTAGCTCTAAGCAAGCAGAGGAAAAAAAATATGTAATGGTATTTGAAAAGTAAGAAAATAAGAGGAAAGTCTGGAAATAGACAAGACTTTAGTCACATCTTATCTATCTGGAAAAAATCCAAGGATAATTACATTCACATTTTATCTATTTAACAAAAGGAGTGGTATCACAAATCATTTTGACCATTTAGTCTAGGAAAGCAGTTACAGTGAATTAGTTTTTACTAATGAAATTCCTCTGATAACATTTTGGTATTGAGAACATTCAAAAGAAGCATGTTTGTAGAATAGCAAAGCCTTATTTATATTAGTGCTGTTTTCTAAGCTTTTAAATGGCCTTAGTGTGGTCTTGGTATTGGACTTAGTGCGGTCTATAAATCATTTTGCCATGTGTCACTTATTTCTGTACAGCAGATTTGATAATGTTGCCTCAATTTTTCATATTTTCCACTTCCATTTGTGATTTGAGATATTGTATCAAATACTCTTGTACACAAGTCCTCTGTTCAGCAAAGTTGAACCCAAGGGGACTTAAGTGTATGCCTTAGACCTGTGCTGGACTGGCACCCAACAGCTGCTTAGTCTTGAGATGTCTAATCTCAGGTGACAAGAAACTCCAGCATAGATATTTGGGATTTAGAAACTCTAAAACATACCCTGCAATCTCTGCTCTGGTAAAGCCCCCATCAAAAAATTTACGGCTTCTCTTGGTAATATAATGTTAGAAAGGGCTAATTTTTTTTTATCCAAGTCCAACACCTGCTGTGTAACATAAGTAAACAGGATCTTACAGCCGAGCAGAAGTTTCCTTAGGGTAGCAGTGCAGGTTAGAAAGGTTCATCAAAGGCAAAGCCTGAACATCAGGGCTTTCACTTGTCTGTCAGCAGGATTTGAAGAGGGACTTATGAAAATCAGAGCTCAGAATGCAATTATTTTTTTTTACTGTTCCATCACAAAATAGATACCTTTGATTACATATTCTCTTTGAGAAGTGGTGTATGACCCCAGTTAATGGTTCCTCTTTATGTTTGCCCCTTTGATCTTTTGCTGAACATTTTTCCCAGTACTTGTCTGCTTAATATTTCCCCTGTAAATCAAAGGTGACTGAAAGTAACAGAAGAAAGGAAGTGGTATTTGCCATTGTTGATGACAGATTTTCAGATTAAGGAAAGCAAGACTATTCTAATAATAGTCAGCAAGACAAAGCTGAAGTGGTAGAAGACTAGATGCTATTCATGTGTTTTCATTTCCTGCAAGAGTTGTAGTGACAGAGAGGCTGATATATCTAAACTCCAATGTGGCCTAGACTTTTCAAATGTGCAGGGTTTTTTTTGGTTCATCTTCCTTTGATTAACACCTTCAGCTTAACAGCAGCTCCCTGTTTCTCTAGAGGAGAGTGAGAACAGACAATGAACCCCTGAAGGATTTTGTACTCTTGCCTGGAGGAACAGAGCTGCTGCCAGCAATTAAGGGTAGTTAGTAGTTTCCTAGCTAGTACAAGCACTCAGATCCTATAATTAAAGCTACTTTACACTCGCTTGCCTTGACTGACTCAGATCCTGCCTACTCTCATTTCTTTTTCTGAAATATGGTCACCCTCTGTGATCCTTTTGCAGCTCACCTTCAAACCAGAGTTTGAAAAATACAAATCAATGACATAGCTCAGAGATTTCTCATTTGACTCTTTTTTCCCAGGGACAAATTGTCATATGTGTTTATCTTCGAAGAATAAGAATCCTCATTGATAACTGCAATATGCAACTACTTATACATACTTAAAAATGTCTATCTATTATCAGTTTGAAGAAGTCATTTAATGTATTTGAAGGCCATATAAATGTTTCCATCTATTATAACCTTGAGTTTTGTCTTGTTTTTTTCTTTCTAAATTTATTCCCAGATAATGGAATTGTGCTGAAAGTCATTACAATTTACAATCAAGAGACAGAATCAATGGAAGAAGTGATTCTTGAAGAGCTGCAAGTATTCAAGGTGAAATGTGCTGTATATGAAACATACAGGTCTTGAATTTTCTACAGAATTAAAATGTCTAAAAATTCTGAGGATAGTCAACTATGTGGTAGTTGTGTGCAAGAAATTTTCTAATGATCTAGTTATTTTCTGACAGGAAATCTTTATTTTCAGCTGAAGTTTTTCTGAGATGGAGTTATAGTCCAAGTACTGAAGCGTACTGCAGCAAACCAGGAATACTGTTTTTCCATTTACATGCTTGGAGGTTGTAGTATGACTTTTAATTAGAACCTTACTGCATTTTATTTTATTTTCCCTCATATCCAAATAAATATTTGAAAGAGTATAACTACATGCGCAGAAATGTGCCTACTACAATCTTGGAAGCTTAAATGAGGTTCAGATAATAAAAGCCCAATCCTCAGGAGTGAATCAGTTAATCTGTCTTTATAGTGGGCTAACTGAGTCCTAGTGAGGCAAAATGCCATTCTGTTTAAGAATAACCCATAATTAAATCTCAGTATTTGGTATGTGGCAAAGTTAATATAATGAAATTCTCTTAGTGAGTATTCACATCATGTCATGTTAGCCACATAAAGTAAGAGGCTAACTTACTTACAACCATAGGGAAAATCTAACATCCAAACTTAGACATTTAAATCTGATACCTGCATTTAGGTAATGTAACTATTGACTTGCTGCTGGGGGAAAATCACAGAAATTGCCCCTTTTGATAAAGCTGCTTTTCAATAGACCTATTAGGGGCTATGTCTTGCTATTGCTCCAAGAAATCTGAGCAGAAGCCAGAGAGGACAATGGTAAAAGAAGGAATTCCTGCTATTTTCATCTTATCTTCAATGAATGTTTTGTTGTAAAGACCACTCCACTTATCACTCTCAAGCAGGACAAAAGAGATTCAGTGGTGGCAAGAGCTAATGTCATGTTTGACAGGGAAATTGTAGTGTTCCTGTGGCTCCGATAATCCTGAATTAAGTGTTGGCTGGATGTTTTTAAATAAACTCTTTTAAAGCAATACTTCTGAAAGTCACAATTTCCTCACATCTTTCTGTAGCATCAGAAGTTTAAAAAAGTCAAAGATTCTAGCAAAGCTGAGTATAAGTAAACAGCAACACTATTTTACCTAATTTATTGTCCTAGCAAAAAGATACTTTTTTTCTAAGCAAGGAAATATTTCCTATTTTCTAGGTGCCAGTTCCTATTATTTCTATGGAAATCTCTTCAAAGAGGGTAAGTATTTGACAAGTTTGAAATGTGAAGATCATGACTCAAATGTAACAAAGCTATAAACCCTGTAAAGATAGATAGATACATAGACAGACAAATGGTTGTACATTATGTATAATGACATCTGGTCTGATACATGTAATCTTTTTGTAATATAAACTTATGGTTATATGCTCTGTTCCTTTATGAAGCATTTAAGTTTCAATTCCAATGTTAAATCTCCTTAGTTCACACTATCATGCGTATTAAAGCAAGTAAAAACCAACCTGTTGCATGAGTTACTGGCATAGTAATGACAGTAGGGATTACCTTGGTGGATATAGCAACTTGCAGAAAAGTTCCTTGCTGATAAATGCAGACAGACTTTAGCCCCATGGGGCTATCAGTGCAAAAAGAACCTTGCTGGCTCTCCCACATATTCAGTTGCCCATGAAAGGCAGGGCTGTTTGGATCTGACCCCCTTTGGAGCTTCTGCTAGTTTCTGCTAATATAAATACCCAATTTATTACTCTTGCAGGTAGATTCTCATCCATACCATATCATCATATCATCTCAGGAAGAAGCCATTATAAACAGCCCAGGATAGTTACATCAATAGATCTTAGACATCCATTGCAATGTAGGTGCACATAAACATAGTGAAACACAAGAATGAAAATTGCATTAATTGGAAGTATGAGTGCGCCCCAAAAGACCATTTTATTCTTGCTGTCTAGTCAACTTGGATTCTTTTTGTAGGCAATGCAGAGAGACAGACTCCTCTGATTGTGGTGCAGAGGAGGGTCTTAGGTGTAAATATCCTGAATAATTTCCAGGATCAATCTATTTTTTTTCCATGGGCTGTGAAAGCAGCTCTGGAGACTAGGTTGTCTAACACCTCACCTAAGTGTTTATCTGGATAAAAACTTTGGTGTCATTTCAGACATTTACCTTACCTTTAGCTGTCAATGAAATGTCACGGTAAAAGGGTTGTGTTGGAAGAGTAAAAAGGAGATACTATATAAAAAAAATGAAGTAGTCTTCCTCCGTTACAACCAGCTCCCAAGAGGGCTGCTAACTCTACTAATTCAAGAAGTATCTGGAAAATCTGGAAAGAATTATAAAAAAGCCACCAAAGCAATTAAGTGGTTGAAGAATAAACCTTTTACTTGAGAAGTAAAAGTAGCTTAACATTTTCAAGATGTCAGAGAGAAGACTGAGAGAGAACAGGGTAGCCTGATATAAAATTTTATTGAATGAAGTGAATTCCCAGTGTATGTGTACAAGGATTCTTGAACATTGATGGCAAAGCGATATCAGATCAAAAGAACCAAATTCAGCTTGTTGAAGAGAGATAAACTTAATCTTGAAATAGGTTACAGTTTTCTGATACAGAGTACAATTAAACATTGGAATATGTGTTAGGGACAGGGTTGGCACCAAGTAATTTTGTCTTTAAAATGAGCAGAAGTATAAATTGAATTTATGTGAAAAAAAGTTAGGTAGCTCAAGCATTTTGGCTGGTCTTTTTTGAACTTGGAGTTAGTGAGCCTGTGGAGATCTCCATGCTAGCTTTGTCTCAATATCCTTATAACACTAACCAGTCTTCACTAAGTCAGTGGTACAATAAAATATCATGTTTCAGGGCTGAGCTAGTTATCTGCAGAGGCTGGGAAAGAATGTTCTTCTTTGACATTCAGTTGGCTAGATATCGGATGCTTTTTGCCCTCCTCTGATGAACCAAGACTTAGAATAGTCTTTACCCCTGCTAAAAGATGAAAGAGAAAAGCCCATCTCTTATGTCTCATTGAAAGTGTTGTTCATGTCTTCTGGGACAGTCACACTGCAGCCTTTGCAGACAAGAAAGAACTCCCCTCAAACAAGGATCTTACGTTTCTTGTTCATTCCAGTTGGCAGATTGAGTTCCTGCTTCTATTATCTGGTTTATCTCAGCTGAAAAGGTCTTCGAGCATTGCTGTTGCCTGCCTCTCCTAGTTTCCTCCCCTGGCATTTCTGAAAGTTAAATGTCTGTGTTCTAAACAGATATAGGAGCTGTAATTAGGAACAAGAATGAATTATCTGGATTAAACTTCATGTTTTGTGATAGGTAAGCCAGACTAAATGAGCTGCCAGTATTTTCCAGCTTTAAAAATTTTTAAAATATCAGATTTTGAAAGAGTGGGAATTATGGGTTAAGTTTGGATATTAGGATAAGCACAGTTTCATTAGGAATCCTTTTTCTGACTGGTAAAACCGTGGAAGTGAGCTGTGCATAAGCAGTTCTTATTGCAGTGCACACTGCATATTTCTGTGTTCAGACCATTTACATTCATCAGCAGCAACCCTTTTTCTCAAATCCCTGTAAATTAAAGCTATTTTCTTCTGACTTTATTATGCCAGCATCTCAAGAATTAGACTGATCATCTTTCATTTGGTTTGAAAAGGACATTTATGTGAACTCAGAAGATTCAGTCTTAGCACTAATGTTGAAAAAATACCAACATCCTACAAATAAATATTAAAGAAGTAGATCATGATCATTTAATTTGTAAAGAAAGACTGCACAGCACCAGGGGAAAAAAAATCTGTGGACTGAGGGATTAGACAAATCATACTACTACTGTGCATGTGTATATATGACCATATTATAAGTAGTCACATCGAGGGTTAAATTTACTTGATAACTCCCCTTTTAAGACTATGTTGCTTATAACTTTTGCAGATCTGAACTTCTTTGTTTAAAGTCTTTCATGTCAAGTTTTTTTTGCAGATCAGTTAGGTGACAGAGAATTGTAAAGAGGGAGGCATTGGAAACTATCTTGAGGAAGAAAAAGAAACTTAAACCCCTGCCTATTCAAACACAAGCTTACAAAGCTGAAACTTCAGAAGCAAGGAAACGCCAAAATAAACTTGTTCATTTTACCTTCTTTCTGTTCCTCTGTCCTCATGAAGGAGAGTTTAGTCTGTAAACAGATATTTTCTTACAGAGTAACTCTGCCTCCCTCAGGGCACAGGCTGGATGCACAACTGGCAAGCAACCATAAAGCTAACATTTTTTAATAACTCCACTGGTAACAGAACTTTTAGTGGCAATTCTAGGAATTTAATCGTATGTGGTGTAATTTTTCCAGCAACAGCTCTATGTTGGATCTGAGTCGGTCATAGCACAAGTGAAATTCCACCAGTGTAACATGTATGGCACTGCCTGTGCAGACTGCTGCCTCGCTCGAGATCCATATTGCGCTTGGGACGGGATCTCCTGCTCCCGATACTACCCCACAGGAATGCAGGCAAAGAGGTGAGAACTGTTGCCTTCCATGATAACCTTTTTGAAAAATACCTATGTAAACAGTTCCTACTGCAACACAAAGTAGTTTGTATCACCCCCTCATAAAAATAACTGAGCGGTAAGAAGATATGTTAGCTGCTAATTCATTAGTGCAACCTTAGGGAATTGCAAAAGAACCAAATTAACAGGATGGCATAAACTGCAGTACCAGGAATATTTTTATGAATGAAGCAAAGTCACTTAGTAATTATTTGCAGTAAGTTTTAAACAAACCTCAATTTCCTTATACATCTTTGGCTGTGCATAGAAAAGGTTCTTTACATCAGAGACCTATTTTGGTAGTATTATACAGCAAATGTATCACACTGCAATAATATATATAACAGAATTTCCAAAAAAAGCAAAGAAGACTGTGTTAAAGAGTCAAATACCTTCACCAGCCAAAATGAAACCAGAGTATCTGCAAAGCTAAGGTAAGGCTTAGGCTTTTTACAGTGAATTTATAAAGACAAATTACTCTAGAGGCTAGGTCAACCCTAATGAACCTAATTTAGGTACTTTAATTCTTCCCTTGAGGAGACTTCTCTCGATCACCATTCACTTATTCATGCCTCTTGGCCTTCACTCTTTTATGCAGTAATTTCCCATATACCTGTCCTCTTCCCTTCCCTCTCAAATCTAGGTTCTCCAATTCAGCTACACAGATACTTAATCAAGCAGCTAGAACATGCATATTTTAATCCAGACTTTTTCACAAGACTTTAAGTCAGCTTTTCCACTAGAGAAATTTCTAGTCATAGTCAGCAAAATCTTGGTAATGTATAATTCAAATAGTTTCTGGGGCTTTTTTGCAATTACCGTTTCTGCAAATATATGCATATATGTATTAGACCTACATGGACTGCAAGGACTAGAATGAATTGAGCAACTTCTGGAGACTCTTTTGAAAACCAGTGGAGACAGTTCAGTCAAAACCAAGTTATAGTATCCCAAATTTATTATTATTTCTTAAGGAAAATGAGGGTGTGGGGTGGGTATTTATTTGGGTTTTGTACTGTTCACCTTATCTTTCCATGAACCTGGATGCACTCAAACAAATGCACTGCTGATTATAGCCAGGCTCAGCAGACACTTCTGTGGATTTTTCTAGAAGATAATGAACAAAGCCATGTTACATTGGGTAACATGACTCTTTTTGGGTAAGGCACTTTAAAAAGTAAAAATGAGAAGTACAGCCAATGACAGCATAATTAAGAATCTCTTGGACCTATTACACTAAGGTGTAGGTTAAACCAAGTAGGAAATCTACACCACTTTTACAAGTAGGACTGCAGAATTCTCGTGCCTCTTCGAGGCAGACCTAAGGGACGAAGTGGGCTCTGGTTGTCTGCTCAATGTGAGAAGAATCTGGCTAAAATTTTCAGGCCCCAGGTTAAGAAAAATGACCAGCTATATAGCAGTCCAGGAAGATTAATTTCCTACAGTATAAATAGAAATTGGATTATCATAATTATAAAGCATATGGGTTACTCATTTAATGACATAAAATTCATTTGGGGAATGGAGGGGGTTAAAAAATTTCCCAGAAGCCTGCTAGGACTGTATCAGCATTTACTTGTTGTGCAGGCTACTTATTGCCTGAGAAAAGATAAGAGAAACTCACTCTGTCCTGAACTCTGTTGAACATTTTTAGCATATTTCTCACCTAAGACAATTTCCAGAGTAGCAGCCTTTAAGTCCCATGATACACACATTTATCCACGGTTGAGTGATATGGGCAGCACCCCAGGCACCCGTCTGTGCCTTACCTCCCCAACATTCAGCAGGTCAGTCTCTAAAAGAAGAAAATACTACTGTTATCACTCTGCTTCTCTTAAGATAAGCACTGCAGCACTGGAGAAGGGATTTGCACTCAGTTGAATGTTCTTGAAGACTACAAAACTTGTTTTACATCTAAGAGTTTGGGGAACAGCCAGCAAGAACTAATAATATTGAGAGGGATAGGTGGTGTTTGCTTTGTTCACTTTAGCTCATAGCTGAAGCTCAGAGCATTTTAAACTTACGAGCTTACGCTAACAGTGTGGTACGTGGACAGGCAGGGAGAGCTACTTAGGACACGTGTATGGAAGTTGTTTTAAGTTGCCTCCTGCTGGGTTCCAGGTGGAAAGCGCTGCTACAAAAGGCAGGTCCCAGCAGACAATGTGGAGTTTTCTGATACCAAGTGACCCTGAGCAGGTGATAACCTTGCTATGGCTGCCCTGGGCTCCAGACACAATTAATGCCATATCCCAGAGCATACACATCTTAATTTGGCCTTGTCTCAGGGCTCCAGACATCTGCTCGAGCTGTACAGGGTAGTACAAGTAATGTGAGTACAAGGGGCATTGGAGAGTGCTTGTTGCCACAGATCCTGGCAGCTCTTACTTCATCAGGACCTATGGAGCTGTACCTTACATTACAGCACACCTGAGCTGGCTTTAAGACCACCTCCATCTGCTCAAATGTGGCACTCACACAGTACATTTAGGTGGGCGTTTGACTTATAAAAGCAGCCCTGCTAGTGCAGTAAGAGGACTGCTAAGAGCTCTCTTTTTAATTCCACTCCTATTGATGAAGAATTGAACCGAAGCAGGGATGTACAGTGTGTCCTCCCTACTTTGATTCAGATGCTCTCTGCTTTAGATTCTAATGCCTCCAAGGTATGACAAGTGTTTAAACATGAAATAGAAAAACTGTAAACTCAGGCATGTATGGGATATAGAAAGAACTGCAACATAAATACAAAAAACCCTCTGCTTGACAGCTGGTACTAATGTGTAGAATTTTGAAAGCCTATATTACAATTCCTTGCAAATGCATAGGCTGAATAGTTAATTAAATATAGGAATTAATTAAGGACAAATAAAATCCAAGCCCAAAACCCTGTATCTTGATGCTGGCAGTGCAGCATACTATGATGTCATGGTAGTTACAGGTGTACAGCTCCTGCATACTGCAACTACTTAAGATGCTAGATGGAAATTTTATTGCATTCAAGTTCCATGAAGTATATTTGAGAAAGCAGAGAGGTTCAGGACTTAAATAAATGCTTTAGTTCACTATTACCTCTGCAATCTGATTTAGGCAGGTTCAATTTTTATCTAAACACGCACTAAATTCTACAAGTGAGATTCTTTTCTGTGCCAGCTCACCATCCAGGTTGAAAAAGGGCTGAAGTAATTTAAAAATTTCTTTCAGCTTGGGTAGGTCTGGTAACCTGATTCCTTAGCTAATTTTAAGAAGCTGACAGTCACCCTCCTGTCTTCTCTCCCTCTCTGACCTCTTTCTCCAGCACTCACTCCACCAGCAATCACACAAACAAGCTCTTCATCTCTCATGGTTAGCAGGAGAGCTCCTGACAGATTTTTTTGCAAATCTATGGGGTTTTACCCCCAGGCCTTGTGGCCCTCTTTGCCACCAGCCTGCCAGCGGTGCCCAGGCTGGAGGAGGGGGTGGAGCTGCACTGATGAGCGGCCTCTGGGTGGGGCAGGGCGGGGCAGGGCAGGGTGGAGCAGGGTGGAGCAGGGGAGCAGGGCTGTTAAGGGGCTGCCTTCACTTTGCAGCTAAATCCCGGTGCTAACCCAAATATCGCCGCTGTAACATTTGGGTTGGCAAACTGGAACTCAGTCTCCTGACCTGCTTAGGCAAACTGCAATGATGCCTTTTCTCCCTGAGCTATTTTGACATCAGTAATAATAAAGGAACATGGGGATGAGGAGGAGGATGATGATGATGATGACTGCGTTGCTTTCTTGCAGATCATTTTTACTAAGTTCCTGAAAGCACGGATTTACACATGAAGTTATAGATTGCAAAGACACTTCCACATATTCAGTACATTTTCTAGTCACTGAAAATTGTTCCTTACAGTAGTTTATCGTAGGAATTGTCTGCTACTCTGTTATTCATGGAATTCTGAATGAAGTGATTACTGAGAAAAAAATAACAAATACCAGGCTTATGTCACTACCTGTGAAATAAGTTTATCTCCCAGCATCTCCTTCTCTTTCAGCACCTCTCCCCATTTTCTCCTTCTCTTCAAAAAAGTAGCAAGTGAAGTTACTGGTAAATACATCTTCCCTAGTCTTCACACTCAGAACAGTAAAATTCCATCAAACAAACATTTATTTTTCTTTAACAGTTCTAACAACTGGAGAAATATCCTATCTTACAGGACTAGGATTGTTTTAGCTCTACAATGATCTTCAGAACTGAAGCATAAATAGTGCATGCCTGCTAACTGTCCTGTTCCTGCCAGATAGAGCTGCTGGGTCTGACAGCAGCAGGGTTTTCTTGTTTGGTTTTTTCAAGGCTAATGTCTACAGTATTTATGTATATTTGTGCAAGCGAATGTCTCTTCTGAATAATCTGTATACACAGATACGCAAAGCTGGTGGCAGCATTACTCAGTGCTGACACTTTGCAGAGTTATCAGTAAGCACATCTATACATTACCACGAGAACTCCTAGGGCATGACAAAGCCCTGTTGCTATCTCATAATCTCAGGTTTTCTTTAATAATACGCATGTATTTCTAGTGCTTCTGCCAAAAAGGCCTAACACAGTCCCCACTGAATTTGCAGATTCCCCTGAAACAACAGTGGCAAAACATTGGTTCTGGTCTGAATATCAGTAAAAGTTAAAGCTGTTCTCTTGGTCCACCAGCACCACTGGATCAGAAGTCCATACAGGTGACAGAACTCAGAAATTAATCACTATCTACTGCCAGTTTAGAAATACAATGACATCAATGGGCAAGATCTTTAGTGTAAATCTACAGAGTTTCAGTAAATACAATTTGTGCCAAAAAAATAACCCAAACAGTGCCTTTTGAGTTCTCATAGTGCTGGAGAAAAAGCATTATTTAAGTAGTAAATGCAAAGAGTAACCAAACTGCTTCGCTCTGCTTGTTTCTATCATATATGATTTATACTGTACACATACCAGCTGTGTAAGATTTTCTGCACTGCATATTTGTTATTCTGTTATGTATGGCATTAGTAATATGGTGCAGAATTACTTTTAATGCAAATATGTGAAAGGTATCCTTAGTATAACTAAATTTCTGATTGTTGGAAATACTACATCTGGCAAGATAGGACATTGCAATAGGCTCTTTCATTTCCCTAGTAAGCAATCATGATTTCATTTATCAGGACAATCAGAGAAAAAAATTGCCATATAAAAGCACAATTCTTCTGGGAATGCACCATACAATTGTGGTTTTCATTATTTTTCTGTAAATGTATAGAAAAAAAACAAAGCCCAAAAGTCACAATTTTTCTCTCAAAGGCAATTGCATTATTTCCAGGTCACAGCCAGGGCTCATAGGTTCTGACCACAGTTTTGCCACAAGCTCTCTTTCTAGGCATGGGCAAGTCATGAATGTGTCTGTTTCCCTATTGAGAAAAATGAGCTTAACAACTGTCTGCTACACAGATGTAATAAAATGAAGTATCTGCTCTGCACTTTGAGATTCTCAAGCGAAAAAAAATACATGAAGGATAAAAGAACTACCATTCACATACATGGCAAATTGTTTTAAACTGAAAAAGGAAAATTTCCTTGCCTTCCAGAGAGAGAGACCCCAAAGACAGGTTAAAGGTCCCTTTGACTCTTACTAGCACTGAATGTTGCCCAGTTGGTTCAGAGGATCTTGGTTTAGTATTTATAATGTTAGTGTAGTTATGTATAAACTGGACATGTAGTTGTGCCTCTTCTCCAGACAAGTGTGTTTCACTTTTTCAGAAGTAATTCCCAATAGGTTGAGTAGAGAGAAAAAAAGATGCATAAATAAGTACCTCTCACAACAATGCTAAAGATTTAGCTTCTTACATTTTTTATTGAATGCCACTTTAGCATAAGCCCAACAATCTGTAAGCTAAACATGTTTTCTCAAACAGTTCCATTTTTTCCCCTCCAGACGTTTCCGCAGACAAGATGTTCGACATGGAAATGCAGCGCAGCAGTGCTTTGGCCAGCAGTTCATTGGTAATCTACTCACATGTTTACAAATTGTTAGCAAATGCCTGGAGCAGACAGCACAGACTTTGCCAAGAGTATGAACCAGACCATGGTCTCACCTGAGTTTTTTTACTGGCATATTCCTATACTAAGTTATAAGAGTCATGAGGATGAGCCCATGTCATCCAGGTCTAAGAATGACTTTGTTTCCATGGCAGGCCAGGTCCATCCCATAGTGTTCATGTAGTCCTACAGCCCTGTCATTTAGACTAGGGATGTGGCTAATGCATCTCAAGGGCTTGCAACAGAAACCCAAGTGGAAAGACGGAGCAGGGATAAGAAAAAACAGGGCTGCATCCTGAAATGAATATGAAATACTGCCAGGACACTCAGCCAGAATTGAAGGAGCTCCATAGCACAGACATAGACAATGACATGTCAGAACACAAAATTGTATTTATGATGAAGATTTGTCCTTGTCATGGTTTAAGCCCAGCCAGCAACTAGGCACCATACAGCTGCTTGCTCACTCCTCCCTGCTCCCTGTGGGATGGGGAGGAGAATCAAAAAATAGTAAAACTTGTTGGTTGAGATAAGAATAGTTTAATATCTAAAGCAAAAAAAATATAATAAGAATAATAATAATAAACATATATAATAATAATAATAACAATAATAGTAATGAAAAAGAATACAACAACAAAAAAGAGGGAGAAATAAAATCCAAGAAAAAGACAAGTGGTGCACAATGCAATTGCTCACCATCCACTGACCGATGCCTGAGCAGCGATCTGCCCCTC
>JANZLQ010000005.1:10162981-10190912 GCA_026212715.1 Elanus axillaris
CTTGACCCACAAGCCCTTTGTTATATTTTTTTTTCTCCTCTCCCCTGTCCAGCGAAGAGGGGGGGGAGTGATAGAACAACTTGGTGGGCACCTGGTGTCCAGCCATGGTCAACCCACCACAGCTTGCCATGTCAGATAATTCAACTGCAGAATTTCATGCCTTTGAGAGTGTTTTTGCACATCTTTGAAAAGCTGCATTTGAAGAAGTACAGTCTAGGATTCTATTTAATGTGGGTGCATTTGTATATAAATTATGAGCTCTCAGAATATCTTTAGTCAGTTTGAAATTCAGCATATTCAACAAAATCACACATATAGCCCATGATGATTTTTTCTCACTCTAAAGAATCAGACTTACCCTGTGCCCTCAACATGGATTTCAGGTACATCTGTGAAGGCACAACACAATGTCAATCATCATCATAAGCCGCAACAGCTGTAATTCACTGTCTTCTCCACTTCCCAATAATAGGAGATGAAATTTGCAAACCAATGGGCATAATTAATGCACCATGAGCACTTTCTGCATTTTATTTTGCTAGATGTATTAAAAGGTGCTATCAATAATCAGAATTTGAAGAATACACTGTGGACCTTGTCAAAATCAAGGTAATGAAAATATTCCGCCTGTAGCTTTAACTCCGGCATACAGATCATTAGTATTTAATTTACTGCATTTTCTTCTGCTTAAATTTGTTACTTACTGTATTATTATTTTGCAATCATTAAAAATAATGAATATTTGACAGTGCTTTTTATGTTCAAAATTTGTTTATTTTCACAACAGACACCAGAGGGATGAAAATACATTTTAGCATCCCTTATTTTGTTGTTTACAGGAGCAGAAAAGGCCTGTGGCCAGACAAAGCTCCCCCATGACACAATGCAGTGTCATGCTGCAGATACATAGAGTAGTGCCAGGTGAGTGGGCAAGTTAAATCAACACTGTGCAATGCCATGCAGAGACCCCAGCTTGTGCTCCAAAAGCAGTGTGTAAGGCCATGTTTGTACTAATGATTTTTTTTCAGGCAGCTTCAGTTTGTGGTAGTATAGGCTAAGACATCCTGCTCAGTCATTTCTGCTGTAGCATGGAAACTTTTGGAAGAGGGTCAAAGTGAAAAATCAGAGGTGAGTAAGTCTATCAAGGAATATAAAGCCTCTTTATGGTGATGTCCATTCATGGTCCTGTCAGACTGAATCCAGGGTACAATCTATATTAATATTTAAAGCACAAAATCCTGTGGTAGTTCAGGCTTCTTTGGTTTGCTGGGTTGGGGTTTTTTTGAGGGAAGGAGGGAGGTGTTGGATTTGTTTGTTTGGGTGGGTTTTTTTTCTTGTTTTCCTTGTAATCATTGGAGAAAAATAGAAATTTTTAGATTGCAATCTATCAGGTCCTTTTTAGATGTGTTCATTATGATGAGATGATTCATTATTAGTTCCACTATGATGTCTTAAGGTAAGCAGAAAGACCAATTCAAGAGCTATTAATCTAGCTGAAAATATGGTAACTACTTCTGAGCAGTTTTGTCTGAGAGAGCTAGCAAATAAAGCCAGTAGGCAGGGTGAAGTTGACAGCATTCAGCAAGAAAACATATATTGGGGAATGTTTTTGGATGGATGGATTTTTTTGGGTTTTTATTTCTTTAAGCGGCAGAAATCATTAAGTGATGTACTTTCATTTATTTGGAGGTCATGTTTCATCAGAGACTAATTTTAATAAGAAATCATTATTATTTAGATTTGCTTGGAAACTAGGGGAATTTGGTTCTCACTCATTCTTACACCACATTTCTGTGAAAAAAGATATTAATAAATCTGAAGTGTGACTTCCAAAGGATACCTGCCTTTTTATCTTCCTGCTTTTTAATCACCTTGAAAAATAGCAAAGATGGGTTTTTTTAACATCTGAAAAATGTAGTTTGGGTTTTTTTTTATGTGCACTGACCTTTTAAGAGTGTGCACATAGTAAAAATTCATTTAACCTCCAGAACATAAAATATCATCTTGAAATTAGGAATGTTCCAGTCTAGAACATCACCGTTTCTGTTCTGCACTCTGGCTTTTTGACTGTTTTCCATACTTCCATGCAATTGTTTTGTGAATTTCATTAAATGTTACACTGGGCACAGAGAACTGTGAGCTAGCAGATGAATATTCAGCTGTTAGTTATTTCTATTGGTGTGGGGTTAGTGTCTATAATGATTTGAGAACTGCTTGCCCACAGAAGCTTTTAGAAAAGACCTTGAATTGTGATTTGTTATCATTGTTCCTGTGCCTGGGTGGATTATGAATTGTGGGGAAATCTTTCATTGCATAGTGAATATGCTCCAGAAGGGCAGAGACAACTTTTTGTTGCTTAAGAAAAAAAAAAAAAAAAGAAAAAAATACATTTCAAAACCTTTTCCATCCTATCTATCCTTTTCAAAGCACTTAAAATGCTCCAATTAAGAAACCACAGAGGAGAAGGAACAGTTGCAAGGATGGCCTTTCTGGGGCTTCCTTGCTGCTTCCTGGCTGGTTAATACGGTTACCTGTCGTGTCTCTGTTGGTGAACATAGGATAAGCAAGAGCAAAAGCCCTTCCCACCCTCTTCTGTAGCTGTCAGTGGGGCTGAAGCTGCCAAGAGGATTGCCACTTCAGCTTGTGCCAGGGAGCATGCCCCAGCAGAGATGACTCTCACACTG
The DNA here is from genome assembly GCA_026212715.1 of Elanus axillaris. Lineage (NCBI taxonomy): Eukaryota > Metazoa > Chordata > Aves > Accipitriformes > Accipitridae > Elanus > Elanus axillaris. Next base: position 10,165,666 of record JANZLQ010000005.1, read on the forward strand.
GCTTTTCAGTGTTTCAAATGCACCTCTGCTCTGATCCACGGGGTTGAACAACACATGGTTTGTGAAGGTTTGTGGGGGACATCACAAAAGCTATATGGCAAGAGCAAAGGGTGCCAGATTAGAGGATGCATTGGTGGGAGAGGGTTGGATGTACGATGACTGGTAGGGAAGTGGATCAAAGATGTTGGGAACGATTTCTCACTTGTAATGACTACTGGCGATTCAGTGCATTTCATGTTGTACAATGCAGGAGAAGGAGGCAGGAAAAAGTATTTGTTAGTAACTTCTGTATTTTGAATTTGCCCTCTTGGAAAGCTAATTTTGCAGAATTGAAAGTAAGCAAATGGCACCATGTTGTCAGCAGATGTCATAAGCTCCACAGAGCTTTCTGTTGCAAAGCAGTCTGCACAGAGGGCCATCATCACTACAATTACACAAAGCCCTCAAACAAACAAACAAACAAACAGACAAACAAAAAATCTATTAGCCTAGTGGGAGCTGAATATGTGAATATGCATGCAGCCTACACTCTCAAAGGTTGCAGAGAAATTTTGTTTATCCCCTATTCTATTTGGGCTATAGGGGAAGTGGGTTTTCTTTCCTCTCACTAGACATAAAAGACTTGCAAAGGAGGGAAAGTGGAAAAACAGACTAAGATCTCTTTCTTGTCCCATATTCAGTCCATCTCCTACATAAAAAAATCTGTCTTTTTAAGCCACATTAAAGAGTGTATCAAATGAAGCAATTAGTCTATTTTTGTAACCATAAAAAAAAGCCATATTGTGGGAAATCTCTTCTTACCTGAAACTGAACCTTCCTGTCCTCAGCACAGCAAAGGCTGTTGGCCCCACACAAGGTCTAGGCAGGCAAATAGATAATCTAGAGTCTGATAATCAAGGACATAGTCAAGGCAGCGATTTATGCACAGATGGTTTGTCTTTAATGCATACAAGAGGTTTACCTTAAGTAAGTAAAACTAAGGTGCTGAATTTGCCACCAGTAGTTATTTTGTAACAGACTTAAAGAAGTTGCTTCTAGATTTGCTTTCTTTGAATACAAACTATCCTGTTTCTTTCAGCAACAGTTGGTTATTTCCTAACATGACGACATGGGAACATACAAGAAGAGGCATTTGTACTGACTGTAGTCCTAAGAAGAGGTTTACCCCTCATATGTTCACTGTTCTTGTTGTTTTTTTCTGGTGTACCACTCAAAGTGCTGCAGGAACAGAAACAAGCATCTTATTTTCATGTGCTTTGTGTGACAGATATGACACTTCACTGTAAGACACACAATGTAAGGATTATCAAGTACATGCAAAAGAAGAAACATTTCCAAGGAGCTAGGTCCCTATGGCAAAGCCTTCAGCTATTCCACATTATTGTTCAAAGTAGCAACTCATTTCCTGACTCCTCCACCACACAGATCTCCATGCTAAGAAATCTCTCCATATTTTGATTTATGCTACTCCAAGGATCAGACTTCAGTTCAAAAGAAAACTGATCTTAAATCAGAGACAGGATCTGATAGAGACTGAACTTCTTCACCACTACAAGGAATGCTTTGCTTTCCATTCTACCAGGAATTCTTTGGGACTTTCTACCACAAGCAAATAACATAATCTCATAATTCCCAGGAAAGGTTGGAGCAGATGATCTTTCCAGGTCATCTCCAACCTGGGCTGGTCTGTGACTGTGTGATTCTGTGAACACTTAATTGCACCACATTTAGTATGCGTTGAACACAAAGTAAAGGTACTTATGTCTTTCTTTGGCTTCAGATTTGCATGCTAGCCCATTGTAAATTCTTTCTATTACTTGGTCCTCAAAGAGAGATGTCATGCCTCAACAGAGACAGTTATCTTTAAGAGAAAGTACCAGGTGAAAACAACATGTTCTTTAGTGCCTCTTAATACCTAGGTTAAAAATTGAAGAAGGCTTCTCTGCTGTATGTTTTTCATGTGTTTAATAACTTGTTTCTCCAGTTTCTTACCTCACTATAGAACTGAGTACTGGGGGGTGAAAAACACATACAGATTTACTTGTTGACTGAAGTTCCAATCTTCAAAAGGATGGAGTTAGAAGGAACTATTTCTCACAGGTTAGTAACAGCAATGACAGCTGCTGAGAGATCCACATGATCCAGCTATGCTATAGGCATGTATCACTTTCCCAGCCCTCTATGGGATTTAATTAGAGAGCTGCTCCTGACTTGGTAGTTCCACTGCTAATTCTTTTGAGTTCAGAAGATGTCCAGAATAGAAAAAAAAAATACATCCTGGTAGGTCTGAGTCACAGTGATGAAAAGCTGTTACTGCTGGTAGCCCTGGCGTATGTACATACTACAAGAATTGAAAGCAAGCTCTGTAGCTACTCTAATTATCAGAGCTTGCTGGGCAACAAATACCTGATGGCTCTGCCAAAGAATACCATGAACAAAGCAGAATTTCATCATTAAAGAAGAACATTACTCTGAGTTTAGCATGCCTGCTGTTTAACATGTAATACAATTAAGTGAAGTTCAACAAATGGATGAAATGGAAATATGATGATCAAATTAGCGGATGCCCACATGGTATGCTGAAGGCTCATCAGTTTTCATGTGAGGGATCAGAAAGAAATTTCTTTCCATGCAACTCTGATCCAGGCTTAATCCTGTTCTGCTTGTCTTCAATTTTTTTTCCACCCAGAACGGGATTATTTCTGCTTTTCATCATTATATTATCTGAAATTAAAGTTAAAATCTTTATGGACATCATAAAGTTCGTAATTCCCTGAGTAATCCAGTGGCCTTCTACAAAGGAGTGACTATGTTGGTAGATAAGGGAAGAGCAACTGATGTAATCAATCTTGACTTCTGCAAGGCCTTTGACAAAATCCCACACAACATCCTTATTGCTAAATTGGAGGGATATGGGTTTAATGGATGGACTATTTGATGGACAAGGAACTGGCTGGATGGCTGCATGCAGAGAGTTGCAGCCAATGCCTCAGTGTCCAAATGGAGATCAGTAACAAGTGGTCCCCCTCAGGGGAGTGGGTCTGGTACTTTTCAATATCTTTATTAATGACAGTGTAATTCAGTGCACCTTTAGCATGTGGGTGACACCAAACTGAGTAGTGCAGTTGATTCACTAGAGAGGAAGGGATACCATCCAGAGGGACCTTGACAGGCTGCAGGAGTGGGCCCATGTGAACCTCTTGAAGATCAACAAGACCAAGTGCAAGGTCCTGTGTCTGGGTCAGGGCAATCACCAGTATCATTACAGACTGGGAAATGAATGGATTGAGAGCAGCTCTGAAGAGAAGGGCTTGGGGATACTGGGGATGAAAAATTGCACAAGAGACAGCCATGTCCATTTGCAGCCCAGAAAGCCAATCTTATCCTGGGCTGCATAGCAAGAAGCACGGCCAGCAGGTTAAGGGAGGTGATTCTCCCCCTGTACTCTGCTCTCATGAAAACCCACCTGCAGTACTGCCTCCAGCTCTGGGGTCCCCAGTACAAGACAAACATGGACCTGTTAGAGTGGGACTAGAGGAGGGCCATGAAAATGACCAGAAGGGTGGAGCACCTCTCCTATGAAGACAGGCTGAGAGAGTTGGGGTTGTTCAGCCTGGAGAAGAGAAGGCTCCCAGGAGACCTTATTGTGGCCTTTCAATCTATAAAGAGGACTCATAAGAAAGATGGAGAAAGACTTTTTACTAGGGCTTGTAAAGACATGACAAGGGATATTGACTTTAAACTGAAGGAAGGTAGATTTAGATTGGCTATAAGGAAGGAATTCTTTAATGGTGAGACACTGGAACAGGTTGCCCAGAGAAGTTGTGGCTGCCCCACCATTGGTAGTGTTCAAGGTCAGGTTGGACGGGGCTCTGAGAAACATGATCTAGTTGAAGATGTCTCTGCTCATTGCAGGATGGTTGGACTAGGTGACCTTTAAAGGTCCCTTCCAACCCAAACCATTCTATGATCCTGTGATTCTGTGATTGATAGTTCTACTGTATATGTAAGCCACATATGTGGGTTGTGCTTATAACAAAGATCGTATGAATCTGTTTCAGACAGTATATGAGCTGAAGCTGTTAGAGTTAGAGGTTGCCTAACCTGGTCTAACCAAGCTACAGTCAAAGGTTGTAATTATACATATATGAACTCCTAGGGAACTGCTGAATTGACTGATAATTACTATACATGGTACAATAACCTTGCCTGTAGACATCTTCTGCTATATCTATTAGTACTTTGACATTTTCACACGCATTTCATTTCTATTTACATCATCACTTTTAAACACTTTAAAGCTATCTGCAAAACTAGTCTGTAATTTGGGTTTTCAGGGTGAAAGCCTGCATTCTGTTCCCAGAAAATGAGGATTTTACACTAGGAGTTTTCTGCTGAGAGTCTTATATCTCTGCTATGACTGTATTCTCAAATCTCTTATTATCTCTATGAGGCTTTTCTTGCATCAGCAGTCTCTTGGGTTCCCCTTATTTCTCCAGTGAAGATTTTTTTTTTTTAAATTATTGTATTTTAAAATGTCATTTAGATGCAAACAGTATACTAGGCACTTCACAGAAATCAGCTACAGACTTTCCTCTTAGCAGATAGTAACTCTTCTTCAGATCAGGGATTTAGCCTGAGGAACTTGAAACCGATCTTTTAGCACACTTGGCATAGTTAGTATTCTTAAAAGAGAAATTTATCAGCAGTTGATTAGATTTACACAGCAATGTGTCTGGACATGTATAAACACAAACTATGAACCAGTTTTGGAAAAACTCATTATGTATTCTGAAAGCTAGCTCATACACCTAAGCCATCATCTTTATTAAATGATACTGCATGCTAATAGGCTGCATGCATACATCATTTGGTATTTAACTAGATTGCAGGGTTATAAAAAATAATTAAGTATCTATAAAACTATACAGAAAAGGAATGTGGACAAACACATTCAGAGAGAATTTTTTTACTGTACAGTTTCTCTAGAGTCTCATTTCTGAATCACAGCTTAATTCCTTGGGATATACCTGAGATAACCAGTGAAGATGCAATTATGTTGCTCAGCAAATAAGTACCATATGTCCTACTTCCTGAAAAGAACTAAGAATGTCACTTTTTCTACATAACATTGCAGACCAGAACAGCTGTAATGCATAATACTCTTGTACCAGCTACACACACCAGAAAGAGGAGGTAAATGAGCGGCATAATTTATCAAGTGTGCTATTTTAAGTAGGAATTTAGTTTTGTCCCAATTTTATTCCATAACCACATTTTTAGCTTGAGTAATTTTAGCCTTCCAACTACACTAGCCCTGGCCCCCATTACTTCCCATATGTACCCCTCTCAGCTGTATCTGAACAAGGGTTTGTGGGGCTAGTAAGGGGGACCAGAGCAGGGAATTCAACAAGTAATACAACTGGGTTGGAGGCAAAGGACATCAGGAACAGAAAAAAACCAGGATGGACAGCTGATGCGTAAGCTGGATTTGCTGTTGCAAGAAGCATCCATGACCATTTTACCTATTCAATTGCATCAGCATGATTTTTTTTTTTTAAATTCCTAAATTTCTTTAAAAGCTGTTTGTTTTCTGGAATTATTTCAATTATTTCCATGTGTTGCCCTCTGTTCATGAGTTAGGGACATATCTGAGGCTTTGTAGTCACATAAACATGTGCAATGTACATACAAAATACACCTCTTTAGTAAACAGTGGTGTGGAATATATATGTGGTTTGCATAAATTTAACACTTCATAAAAACTGAAGTATTGGGGAACCCATTCATTCTGGTCCTTATTCTGACAACCAGAACCTATGTGGTGTTCCCTCCAGCACAAACTAAGCCTAAGAAATTGTAACTTCTCTAAATAAGTAGAAGCATCTAACACTTGGTTGAACTGGCCTGGCTGCTCTTATTAGTGCATTAACTGGGCAAAGTAAATAGCTTCATTAAGAGACACAAAAACTCCAACACCTGGGTAACCCTAAGTCCAGAAACTGAGAATTCAGAAAACCTTCTGACATATGCCCCCTTTACACTCTATTTGTATGGCTAAAATGTAACAAACCTGAATAAGAATCAGACTGCACAGTTTTCAAATAACATTTTGTCTTAAAAATACTTAAAGACCTAAAGATATTGCATGAAAACTTGTATTTGTATCTGTCAGGAACAGATTAAATTTATTAGCAATTAAATACAAAGGAATGTGTTTCCAGCTTGGACTGGAAGTAAAAGACGACACAGGACTGAAATGTTCAGAACTAGAACTTTATACAGATGTACTTAAAATACAACATGCCACAAATCTAGGTTCAGTAAACAGGGTACAGCTCTACTCTTACCTCACCAGCTGAAAATCCACAAAATGGGATACTTGGTCTGCCAGTTTCCACCTCCTATTATCAAACAAAGTTCAAGGTCCTCTGGTTTGGTTCTTACACAGCCTTCTCCAAAATCTTTTACCTCTGTGGTAAAGTGGTTTGCAGCCATCTCATCTCCCCCATGAAATAATTTATCGTCTTACAGTTATTTACAATCTGTTGCTAGGGCATGAAAAATGGTACTTGCAGCTGACAAACTCCAGGAACAGCTGGAATCCATAAGTGATTTCACGTTAAGTACTGTTTACTCTCACAACCAACTCAAATGTGTACATGCAGTTATGTTTTGCAGTGCTTAAAATGTGAGTATGAATTGTGGGAACATACACAAGGCCCCAGCTGGTATTCATATGAAAAGGGAGAAAAGTGAAATAAAGGTTCCAAAGAACAAGTTATACCTATGTTCCTGCTGCCTCTATCAGATCTGTGTTTGAGAGGCTCAAGATTAAGAAAAGACAGGATGGAGAGCTGGCATATGAGTTACAAAACATACACATGGGTGAATTTTGATTCTAGAGTCCACTGAATACAACGCAGCCATAAGACAGTAAAGCAGCCTTTTGCTGTGGAGGAGCCAGTGGTCAGCAGTGCATGAGGATACCAGCAAGGCAAGTAGCAGTGGGAGAGAGGGTTCTGATCGCAAATGTAGACTTTTGGTTGGAGGCTTTGGATCAGAACTTCTTGGACAGTGCTTTTGGAAATGTCTCTGATTCTAAGCACAGGGATATACAGACAGGCAGGAAGAAAGGTAGAATCCACTCATATAAAGTTAAAACTCGGCAAGAAATATGGAATCTGAAAAAAAAAAAGTTGTCTGGCACTTTTTTTTTAAAGAAGTTTTCCAACTGAACATCAATAAAGAAAAAAAAAAAGAAAAGAAGAAAAAAAATTTGAGATAATTCATTCCTTAAGAGGATTCTTAGAAAAAAGGATATAACAGTAGTAAACAAAATTTAGGCAAAAGTGGAGGTAAATGCTAAACATAGAAAATTCAGTTCAATGGGGAAATAAAAATAACCAGCTAGATTTAAAGTATCTGTACTGATACTTTTATATGAATTTACTTTTTATATAATACAACTATGCTTTTACAAAATTCTGGAAGATAGACGACTCAGTTCTGAATTATACATATTTATGATGAATAATTTATATTTGTAAGACATAAATATATATTTAATGTGCTGGTTGGAAACTTGATAGAAAATAATGACCATATTTTCTATTATTATAATTCAATTATTTAGGAATTAGAGAGTGTATTGCATGTGTGACAGGGAAGGAGGTTTATGTAAAAAAAATAGTCAAGTAAGCCATCTCTGCCACATTATGTCACATAGTCTTCATAGATTAAAATTCCCGGTTGAATTAGAAATAAAGTAATAGCAGAGTTATACATGGACCAAATTATAAAAGGAGGACTATGCTCTGAAAATGATGAAAAACATTACAAAATTTATAAAGAAAATAAAAAATAGTGTAAATCTTCCATTAACCCTCCATAATCAAAGTCAACACGTGGAACATGGTGTATAAGCTACACGTTAAAACACCTTTGATAACTATTATTGAAGTAGTGCATTAACAAAAGAACAACCAACTTTTACATCAATACCATCCTGATTCAGGACAGAAGACTGAAGTGGAATAACATATTCAGCAAGTTCATATTTAAGTAATGGAAGCCATACAGCAGTAGAAATCTGACATTCTTGTGGAGGATACACCTTCTTTAAAAGGGGAATCCATACATACAGGATGAAGAAATTTAGAACAAAATAAAAAGAGCTGCTGACAGGATAAAATGCTTCCAAGCAAAAATTGGTTAAAATTGGTTATTAGATGCTTAAGTTTAAAAATATACCACTAATCAGAAGGAATGAAACAAAATGTATGAGGAATACATACACACAAACACACCCCCCCCAGCCATCACAGCTAAACAGCAAAGAAAATAACTATTAGAAACAAAAAATCATCCTTCTAAAAAGGGAGGCTTTGTAAAATAAAAGCACAGAAGAGGATAAAATGTCAAGTTAAATATAAAACTACAATGAGATAAGCTAGAATAGAAAAAGAATATTTTAAGGAGAAACTTGCTAGAGGCATGAAAACTAATAACAAAAATTTTCAAATATATCAGAAGAAGGAAACCTGCTAGAGATTTCACATGGCTGATAGATGATAACTGTAAAAAAAGCAGTCAAGGAGGGTAAGGAAAACAGCTAAATCAAATTTATTTTATATGCTGTTCACTAAAAAAGGGTGAGACAGTTTCCCAAACAATGTTTATACATATTCCTCATAGGATTAGCTGAAGAACTGTCTAGAATAGAATAGAATAGAATAGAATAGAATAGAATAGAATAGAATAGAATAGAATAGAATAGAATAGAATAGAATAGAAAATTTCAGCTGAAAGGGACCTACAATGATCCAAGTGCCTGACCACTTAAGGGCTGACTAAAAGTTAAGGCATGTTGTTAAGGGCATTGTCCAAATGCCTCTTAAACACTGACAGGCTTGGGGCATCCACCACTTCTCTAGGAAGCCTTCCAGTGTTTGACCACCTTCTTGGTAAAGAAATGCTTCCTAATGTCCAGTCTAAACCTCCCCTGGTGCAGCTTTGAACCATTCCCATGCATCCTATCCCTGGATACCAGGGAGAAGCTATCAGCACCTCCCTCTCCACTTCCCTTTTTTGGAGATTTTGGAAGAAATGAGTACAAGGAAGAATAACAATTTTCCAGGACTGAATGGCATTTACCCCAAAATCCTGAACAGACACAAATAAAAAACTGATGAACTGCCACCCGTGGTGTGCAGTTTGCTCCTTGAATCTGCATCTATTTCTTAGGAAAGCAAAGAGGTAATCCAATGTTTATGAAACCAGCCTTATTTTTAAGAAATGCTGCATAGTCTATTTGGAAAGAATTTTTATATAGTGAAGAGTATACAAGATGTACCAAACATTATCTTTCATTTGAAAAAAAGAAAGAATCTGGTTTAATATCTTGAGTTCACAAATTGAGTTTTCAAAACTGTCACTGGATAAATTCAATACTGTCATAAATGGAATGATGGACCAAAAATTGCCTTGGGAAGTAGCAATGGCCAAGCAAGCTCAAAGCACCTGTACATAAATGAAAGAATATATTAGCTCCCTAGCAACAGGTATTACTTGGTAAAAAAAGGAAGTAAAAAAAAACCACATTTATTTCTTATCTTCTGTAAGTTCAAAATTTTTTAATGCCCTGAAATACAAAACTTTTTCCCTCTCTCTAAACTGCAAAGTTGCCAGAAGTCAAAATTTCATGTATTGGGCAAAGAAGAATCTTTTGCCTTTCAGTACAGTACTCCAAGCAAATGGATGTTGGGAAGATGAAGTACGGAAAATGAAGTCTATACTTACATTTTTTATCTAAATTGGGGGATTTAAAACTAGTTAGTAACCATAATGTGAAAGAATATACTCTTGAGTTATTAGCACTGGAGCAGCCAGAACTGTGAAAGAGAAAGGGGAGAGACTAAAATTCATGCTATAACCATCACCTTAACAATTTTTCAGAAGTGAGTTGAAGAACAGCTGCCATAAAATGATGCCATAAGACTTTTCGTCATTCTACTTGGCCTAAGGAATATCACAGAGCTCAAAGAAAAAGAAATATGTAACATGGACCTTATATGTAAGTAACAGTTTGAAGAAGATTATTCAAGGAAAGCTTATATATAGACTTATATTTGTATATGTATAAATATATCAAAATATATAAAAATAGTTTTCTATATAGTTATAGAAAATATATGAATATATATTATATCTAGTTATAGAAAATATATGAATATATACATATATTTCTAGAGATGGGTCCTAATAAATTTCCACAACGTACCTGAAGAAAGCCAGTATTTTTTATGGATAACTCCAGAATATGCATTATTCTTATTAGCCATTAAACAAAAAGCAAACCAATGAACAGAACTGTCAGTAGTTTAAATTAATCTGCATGTGATAAACATACATTAGGTTGTATCTTCTGTGCTGAGTATAGTTCCTTAGTATGAAAATCATGACTATGATAAATAATATTTTTAAAAAATTTTTTAATAAAAACCAAACTGACACTCTGTGCACTGAAATTTATAAATGGCATGTAAAATTTTGGGTTAGTCTATTCTCTATACTCCATAGCAAAATTTTCAAAAATATCTTGGAAGCTACTGCTCCAAGAAGGGAAGCTTCATCATGATCAATGCCCTGACAGTCATCTTGGTTTTTTTAAATATGCTATCAAATAACAAAAGATAGCAAGAGCCCTAGAAGCTTGGTAACTAGCGAAAGTTGGCCCAATGGTGTTGCTACTTTTGCTTAGAATTAAGAAGGAAGGTAGGATATCTCTTCCAACCTCTGGTTAGATGCAATAGATATGCACTAATCCATACTGTGCAGCTGCTGAGGCACAGCTATTTAGAGTCATTATTGATGCTAACATCCATGTGCAAAGATGTGGTTAGATATGAAGACCATAGTTTCCCTTAATGAATGAAAAATTCTTCCACTCCATGTGGAAATCCCTACCTTGTGGATAAGAAACAGTGGCATGCATGTTCTGCAGATCATTTGGCCTCCCTCTGCTCATCTCTCAAAGAGCCCGTGGATCATGGAAAGACGCTACCTTTACCATGCTTCTTCCTCCTTTGCTTCCTTAGATTTACCATTCATAGGGATGAGTATCTGAACTTCAGGCCTGGAAGTGGTCCAAATTCAAGTATCCAAATGCAGGTACTCTTGTGGGAAGACAAAAAGTTAAACCCATCCATTTCAGAGACAAAAGAAAAGAAAAAAAAAGTTGAAAGAAAGTATAGTCTGCCTGAGGCATAGAGGAATATATTTTTGGTGTATAATGCTGTGTTCAGGGCTCATGTCCTAGCAGATCTTTGGTTCAAAGAATTAAGATCAATTCTTTTTCAAACCCACCAGTCACACTGAGACCAAGCATAAATTTTCATTGCCATCTATCTCAGCAGTTAGAAAGGAATCCATCTGAGCCCAGGTTCCTGAAAACACCAAATTCCTTGTCAGATACACAGACCCTATTCCCTCCATACAAACTGCAGGGAGGCACACTTAATCCTTGAATTGGAAATCACTGCACCACTGATCATAGTAATAAACTTATTTCTTAGTTCACATATTTCTGTGCCTGGCTGAGTTTAACTGGGCTGGAGGATTTTTGCCAAACAAGTCTTCGAAGCTTCTCCATCCAGGTCAAGGTAAAAAAAAAAAAAAAAAAAGACATGTTACGAAGCTGTGCTGACATTCCTTATTATACTAATGAAGAATTTGGTCCCTTTTGCTACGAGTTAGTAATTTCCCCAGGTAAGTGATGGAGAATAAGAGCATCCTGTCATCCCAGTAAAATAGGCAGTAAAATAGGGGAAGTTATTCTATGCTTTAGAGATGCCTTATCTGACCCTTGAACAAGGCCTCCTTTCTGACTAGTCAGCTCCCCAGTGTTGGGGCCATTTTCTTACAATGGAATAGATGGTGACTTCTTGACCAATGGAACAATGCATCTATCTGTGGAGCTAGGTCTTAGGCTAGTCTCTTCTCCAGTTCTCACTTGCTGCTTCAGGTGTACTTCTGTTCAGTTGCTCTCTGGCTCCCTTTGCTCTAACACTCTGCACACGTGATTTACTGAGCCTGGCCATCTCACTTAAAGCTGTGATAGGGCCATTGTAGGACTTAGTTCTCTTGACAAAGAGACTAGGACTTAGCTACTGCAAAGTAATGCATGACCTGCAGTTCTGGTACTCTGAGCATCCATGGTTCCCACCTAGGATCTATACCTGGTTTTATTTGAAAGGCATTGTATAGGACTGGCATGTGTCCCTATCATATACAGGTGTTGCCATGGTGCACATGCAGACCTGTGAACTAAAATGTGTATAGTCTGTTACAGTCTGGTATAGATTGCTCTTCACTTACCTATATGTAAACTAACTAAATTAAAAAAAAAAAAAAAAAAAAAATGTCTGTATTTTGGCTCTTTTGTGCCTTGAGAAATACAGTGAAAAAAATCATTTAGCATTTATTATACACTCAGAGGCCAGAACATCAAAGAAATGAAACATTCCCTTGTTGGAGGTGTGTTCAAATAGTACACAGTTTAAGGCACCAGAAACAACTGGTACAAGCATAAAGCAAAACATTGAATAATATATTGTTGTTCATTTGGTGACCTGAATAAGGCAGGAATCCTACTGGAAGAGCTATGATTTCCTTTTGTTACAGATTGTAAAGAGTGTATATACATTAAAGGATCAAATTAAAGCTACAAAGATAATTAATTGTGATGTTGCTTAACTTTGGAATGATTTATTTGTCAGACTTTACTAATTTTTTACTAGTATTTTTATTTGCTTATGTACAATATGTGATCTAGTGCAACTGTCTATCTCCGCAAGGCATGCCTTTCAGAATAGATTTTAACCCACTGATTTTTCAGATTGATGTGACTGATTTTTTTTCACTGTGAGTTGTATTGGATTGCTTGTAATAATAATAACAACAACAACAACAGCAACAGTATATGAATGTTAACACATAAGCTGTGAGAATCATTCAAAGTATCTGTGGAGAATCTAAATGAACATAAAAATATAAATAACCTTCTGACAGTTAGGGATTTAGTTTCCACAGTTTTCTTCTGTAGTCAGTGTAGAGAACAAGTCCTCTCTTGATCTTGGCAAAAAGATTCTCATCGTCAGAATCAAGTTCATGATGGGATAAACAGTTATAACAAAATCAGTTACACCAGTGCTAACTTTTAGACACAAAAGCTAACTTTTACCTTAAAAATAAGCACAAATGAATACATAAAATATATGATTGCTCCTTAATGAGGAAAACTTCATATCTGCATATGTGTATACTCATGCTATACTGGTCATCATAATCTTCCTTTTGATTTTGGCGGGGGGGGAAACTCATATTTTGTTGGATCAGATTTGGAAACAGAAATTTAGCTTTCACCTTCTATATCAATGTGGATTCTGGAAATTCTTCAAAGTATTTAAACTGATAACTTCATTTTATCACTTCATAGCAAGACTTCTGATATGTCATTAATACTTTCAAGATACACGGGAAAAGTCAGAGTCACTCTCTCTTTCTAAAAAAAATATAATGAAAAGCTTAAATATATATTTAGGGTTTTTTTAGCTGTTCCTGACAATCTGGGGACATTTTCCAGAAGGCATCATCTCAGCCATACTCCATGACCTCTGGGCATTAGCTAATAGGTCAGCATGGGGGAGGAAAAGATAGATAGAAACTAAGGAGGATTTAAAATACTCCTTTTAATGCAGTTATTTGCTACCTTGAACAAATAGTATAGCACAGTGGGACTTCAGTCCTGATTTCAGGTCCCTATTATCTCCAGTACTGATGGTTCAATGTGTAACTTTAAAAGATTTTCCTATTACTATTTTTTCTTTTTTTTTTCTTTTTTTTTCTTGCAGCTTTGAACAGCATGTGGAAGGGGCCAGAGTGTCAGGGAGCAGCAAGGGATGGGGACGTGCTACATTTGCCAGTGGGGCAGTGGCCTCACCGACCAAGGCCAGTCACCCTGTGTCTGAGTGACGTGAGCAGTGCAGGCTGGGGATGGCAGCCGGGCTCAGCCCAGAGTCCAGATGATGAGACAAGTCCATAGGCTGGCTGGGAAGTCAAGTCTGTGGACCAGGGTCAAGCTCAGCAAGTTCAAGGCATGTTTGCAGTGTAGCTCTGACAAGGACTAGGCAAGGGTCTGAATTTATATGCAGCTCCTGAGCAAAGGGCAAAAGGACCTCTTTCTTAAACAAGTCAGTAAGGTTACACGGCTGCACCATATCAGAGCCAACCTCCAACACCAGCAACCAAACTTCTGATGGGGGACAGGGTGGAGAGATGGTCACCGGACTCAGGTCCCTGACACAGACTTTGCTATACACGTCACTGGTTTTAATGTGACAGTGTGTCACAATCTATTATGCCTGGCACAGCCATGTGCCACATTAAAAGCTATGCCAAGTAGCTGTGCACACCATGTGAGCACAGAACAGCCCTGCAGCTGGGCAGGGTGAAAATCTGATTTTTGTCTCCTGGCTGTAACCATTTTTCTCACTCCAGCTGTGTTCGGGTAGTGAGTCATCCTCAGTGCTAAAGGTGTAAGAAGCACACACAGGAACATAAGGAACAGACATTACACAGCCGAATTGTCAAAACTTCCATGAGTCTCTGGGATTTTTGTGAAGCAAGAATCACAAATCTCATATTTAATGCATGAAGTGAAATAGCTTTGAATTCCTTCTTTGCAAAAGCCTTACAATAAATATGTGACATACTGAAGACTCATGCTCTAAAACAAGGACCTATAAAAAGTTCCTACATCCATATAATGTGTGTGGAGTTGGTAGAGCTGTAAGGTAGGGCTAAGAGGAAAATTCAGCAACTGTCTATATTGGCAAGGAGCCCTTGGAGCACGTAGTTCTGTACCTGCTGCACTTGGCAGTGGGCAGCAGTGTCCTGGCTACACACACTTCAGAGGCTCACTGGAAGTGAACAGATTTAGGCTGCTAAGTAATTTTGGTACTTCTAAGATAGTACAAGATAATAGAAAACGTCTTCTGGAAACAAAGAAACATAAACTACCACATGATTCCTGATGGTTAGTATTTGATCTGCATGGCTACCTTTTCTTGTTCTGTGGCACTCAAAAAGTTTAAGGGGAGTATTTGTTTGAAAGAATAGTTATGTGCTGCTGATATCATGACACAAATGGGGATTGAACCAAACCAGATGCCCAAAATGCCTAGCATAGCCTGGTATTGCTGGAATATTTATGGACAATTTCTGTTTATACCACTGTAGAGGCCCATACGCAATGTTAAGTCTAGCAGAAAAAAGTACTCTTCTGCCTACGTTTTAAAAGGTCTAAGCAATTTAACAATAGTATTTCCTTTCCAAAGAGGCCTTGGTTCTCAATCCAGTCTTGGTGAAAATCAATGAGTGAAGTTTCTGTGACAGGAAACCACTTTGTATTATTGGAACATCCACGTTTAATGCATTGTATTTTAAGCAGCAGTACCTACCCATTACAAGGACTCTTGAAAGTCTAAAGAATTATGATCTTTCTTTCTGATTTATCAACAGCCACAAAAAGACTAAGCTGCTAAAAAGTAACTTGAAAGCTGTGTTGCAACATTTTGTCACCGGTGTCCCACCCTATGGGAAAGGCTTGGTTATGCATTTGATTTTGCTAAAAACATTTATCCTTCCATGGTTGTTTTCTTCTGCCCTGAAAGTCTGATAAACTTAAAAAACTTAAAAAACTATCTATTTTCATGCACTCATACTGCTTACACTTCCGCTTGTTAAATTTTTTTAAATGCTCTTAATTATAT
The DNA here is from genome assembly GCA_026212715.1 of Elanus axillaris. Taxonomy (NCBI): domain Eukaryota; kingdom Metazoa; phylum Chordata; class Aves; order Accipitriformes; family Accipitridae; genus Elanus; species Elanus axillaris. The sequence goes on from JANZLQ010000005.1 coordinate 10,181,499, forward strand.
TATGACAGAGTATTTCTGTGTCTGAGCTGTTGGGACAATAAGATGTATGTAGGTGTGAATTGTTGTATTTTTGGTTCTAGAAAAGGAGGACATTTTTTAACTGATGACATGTTCTAGCCTACTTAGTTCCTACATGCATCTGGAAACATATAGCTGTTTGTGAATTCTTCCAATATCAAGAAAATACCAAGATGGTGCAGCATTCTTGTAGTCTGCTGGCGGTTGTAGTCCTTGCAGTCCCTGATTTTTTGACTGGGGAGTAAGAAAAAGAGGAGAGATTTGGCTTGGGCAGACCTGAATTATTTGTGATTCCAGTTTCTTCAGTCCCACCTTGTGAAGTCAAGTATAATTTGTGCATAATTTGAACAGAATCAGAACTGCTTGGATGTATTTTAGGAGCTGGTCTGGTCTGAGGACACACACACAGGGCAGAAATAACCATTCCTTTTAAGAGGTTAGAGGAGCTGCTTGGCTTTCAGCTAACTAATCACTACTAAGATACTATTTCAGTCTAGCACTGAGAATACAATCCTTTGTAGCAGCAGCATGGTCTAGTTTCAAGAGGCAATGCCAGAGCATTTTAGTACTGCAAATAGGACTGCAGGGGGAGAGAGCTATAAGCCTTTTCTTCTATTCTCTGCTATTACACTGCATTCATCATCATGTCATCTGAATTTTTGTTTGCTTTCCTCTGCAGGTTTTGTGAGCTACTCAGGTTATTTTACTCCTCTAATTTAATACTGATTTCCTCCTTTCTATTTTCTGTACTAGCCAGTCAGTCATTAACTCTGTATAAAGAAGTACTAACAATTATAAATGCAACAAAAAAACCAAGAATTCTATCACATGACTACTGTGAAAAATAAAGAGATGATAGTTTCAATACTCTTCAGGAAACATGGCATCAGGGAATCCTGAGCAAAGAAGTGGTGGTGGTAAAAAGGGACTCCTTCCAGAAATTTTATCGAGAACACAGCAACAACACAAATACCTTTTTCTACACTAAAAAAGCAAATTTTAAAATTAAAATTATATAGCAGTCCATAGAATGTTGCAGCATATTTTATTTGGTTACATAGACTACAGATCCAATGAGACAGCAGGCTTTCATGGTTCTGCATTAAGGTGCGAGAGTGTGTCCTAAGCTATAGTCCCCTAGTTTGAAAGAGCCCTCAGATGTGCCAGGCAATTTCTTCTTCTACACTTTTCCACACCTGTACTCTACTCAGTCTTCACAGCTGGAAACCTTGTCCTGGAACTACAGACTACAGGCTATAGCTACAAAACCAAGTTACCATGATGATCCAGATTTACCTATTGGGTAATTAAAATGGCAGCAAACCCCTTTGTAGATATACATCTGTGGCTCTTTCAGAGATTGTAAAAGATAAAACAAATATAGTTGATATTGGCTGTGATTTTGCTGGTAGCAGAGCAAAGGAATTCTTAATGGCTGAAGCTGTTGCCCCTTATCAGCTGAAACAGCACTGCTGACTCGGTGTTTGATCCTGATTCCTTTTAGTTGTAGGGCAAAACAGGTTAGTTTATGCAGCTGTCAGAAAGTCTAAACACATCCTGCTTCATAAATGAGAGAGCTAAAAGGATCTACCAAAAGCCAGAAAGGCAGCACAGCTATGAAGAGATAAGTTGCTAAGCTGCTGTAAGTCACACTCAGTCACATAAGCATAGCCTAAGAGCAAATGGCTGGTATGTCACCTCTTCACAACATTGCCATTGCTGGCTTTCAAGAGCAGTATGAAGTATAATGCATATTTCTTGTTGCTCATGCTGCTCATCAGATTGTCACAGGACATTTCAGGCTATTTTTGGCCTCCTTCTACCCATCACATTGTCAAGACAATGGGAAGACAATGTGCTTTTCTGTTCTCATTCCTATTGTTATAATGCAGTGAATTAATATTGTGCCATTCTCTGTTCTCATTATGATCCTTCTTAGTGAATCAGTATAATAGGAAAATATACCAGTCAGTAAAACCTTCTGTGACAACTCAGCATTGTGATAAAATGTGCTGCAGCACAAGAAGTAATGTGTATGTGCTCATTTTGAGGAAATGGAAGATGGGAAGAAGAGGATGGAGAACAAATTAATCCTTTCCGGTAACTGAAGTTCATAACCCTCTGGAAGCTTCTCTGCTTTTCCTACTCATAAGACACGTGACAGTACAGGACACAATCTATTGATCCCCAGGGGATGTTTTTTCCCTTTGTAGCAAAACAACCCATTAGGTAAACGGGGCTTTGTTGCCCATAGCAACGGAAAATTGTGTTCTAGGAGGATAACAATGTATTTTAGTTTTGCTTATTTCTTTCAAAGTTAAAAATAAAGGTCAGCAGGAAAACAGAAATACAATTACAATTATGCCTTACTTAATAAAGACTGGACAAATACAAGGAGAAAGAACAAGATTCATCAATACAGTGCTGAAAAATATAGTATAATTTTGTAGTATTTACCTGCTGCTTACTTTATTTACAGCAGTGATAGCCTGGCATTCGGTTATTCCCACCACTGCCAGACAGCTTGCCACAAAGAAGCTGACATTGTTCATACTATGTTTTCAGACGTTGCCTGATTTAGCTTCCATGAAAATATATTCCAGCCAATTCCTTATCTACCAAGTGGTCCATCTGTCAAATCCATGTCTCTTCAATTTAGAGACAAGGATGTTGTGTGGCACAGTGTCAAGTGCTTTGCGCAAGTCCATTGCTCTTCTCTTATCCACCAATGCTGTAAGGCCATCGTAGAAGGCCACTAAATTTGTCAGGCACAGTTTGCCCTTAGTGAAGCCATGTTGGCTGTCACCAGTCACCTCCTTATTTTCCATCTGCCTTAGCATAGTTTCCAGGAGGATCTGCTCCATGACCTTGCCGGGCACAGAGGTATGACTGGCTGGCCTGGATCTTCCTTTTTTCCCCTTTTGAAAATGAGGGTTTATTTTTCCTCTTTTCCAGTCAGTGGGAACTTCACCAGACTGCCATGACTTCTCAAATATGACAGATAGTGGCTTAGCAACTTCATCCTCCAGTTCCCTCAGGACCTGTGGATGCATCTCATCTGGTCCCATGGACTTGTGCACCTTCAGGTTTCTTAGATGGTCTTGAACATGATCTTCTCCTATGGTGGTTGGTTCTTCATTTTCCCAGTCCCTGCTTTTACCTTCTGAGACTTGGGCGGTGTGGCTGGAGCACTTGCCAGTGAAGACTGAGGCAAAAAAGTTGTTGAGTACCTCAGCCTTCTCCATGTTCTTGGTAACTAGGTCACTTGCTTCCTTCTCGAGAGGGTCCACATTTTCCCTAGTCTTCCTTTTATCACCAAAGAGCATATAGAAGCTTTTCTTGTTGCCTTTGATGTTCCTCAAGAGATTTAATTCTATCAGGGCTTTGCCTTTCCTAACTGGATCCCTGGATGCTTTGAGAATTTCTCTGTGTTCCTCCCAGGCTACCTGTCCTTGCTTCCACCCTCTGTAGGCTTCCTTTTGTGTTTGAGTTTGTCCAGGAGCTCCTTCTTCATCCATGCAGGTCTCCTGGCATTTTTGCCAGACTTGCTCTTTGTTGGGATGCATCGCTCCTGAGCTTGGAGGATGTGGTTCTTGAATATTAACCAGCTTTCTTGGGCCCCTCTTCTCTCCAGGGCTTTATCCCATGATTTTATCTTATGCATCTCAGGGCTTTATCTTATGCATCTCAGGGCTTTTTCTTATGTATCAAATTATAGTCTCTGGACATTTTGCTGCTTTACAAATACATGGTTTATGCATGCCTTAAATATTCTTTCAACCTTTTTCAAAAAGGGTGGTCCAGAAATGTGTAACCTTAAAGAGAAAGATGAAAGATATGGAATGGCTTCCATACCAGGAAGAAGGCATCAGTAAATAAGGCCTCTTCAGCCAGGAAAAGAGCTGAGTTAGGGGTGTGTAATGAAGAACTGCAGAATTGTGAGTGGCATGGAGAAGGGGGGTAGCAAATGATTAGTCACTGTCTCTACCAACACAGAACCTTGGGGGGGGGGATCAAATGAAGCTAGTAGGCACCTACTTCAAAACAAACCACAGGAGGTGATTCATCATGCACCAGGCGAATACCCATGAAAACTTACACAGGCTCAGAAGCAAACTGGACAAGTTCAGGGAAGATAGATTTGTTGTGTTCTGTGAAATGCACATCTGGCTCAGGAAGTTCCTAGAGATGGAAAAAGTTGGAGGATGGTACAGTAGCAGGGGAAATACCACCATCCCATATTGATTTGTCCTGGGACTGGAGTCTGGAATCCACGTCACCAAACTTACCATGACTGTTGTAATTACTTAAGCTATGGGTAGAATCCAGTATGCACTATTTACTAGATTTAAGATGATAAAGTGTCTGCAAACTTTTTGAAAAGTTTCAGAAAAGTTCTGCAAACTTTCAGAAAAGTTTAGTAACTGTAACCTGTCTTCCAAGTTAGTTGTAAGCACACCTCTGGATTTTGGAAGGGGTGGATATAAGATTGGGGTACCTGGTAGATTTAATGAGATGCAAGAGAAGAAAGAGGTGAGGGTCTACATTTTCTAACTTTGCTTTTACTTCCTTTAGAAAAGGCTTTGGAAAACTTTCCTTTTTGTCTTAATGGCTCCTTTTCTTTCTAACTATCTTTATTCCTTGGCTGTCAGACATATATTTTTTTTCCCAAGGAAAGATATGGCTAACATTGGTTGAAATATGACTGCAGAGAAAATACTGTACTGAAAGAGAAATGATATGAGATTTTATCTAAAAGACTGAATTGGGGATACTTTGTAATCGTCTGGGTTTCTTCAGCTTTTATTACAGCTGAGTTACAAGGCTTTACTTTACAGTGGGGAATAAGCCTTGTATTTAAAAAAAAAAAAAGCTACAGACATGGTTACATGGATGGTAGATAGTGACACAAATTGAGATGTATTAATGCTGCTATGGGGAGAAAGTCTCTAATAATTCATAAGTCATGAGGGAATTAGAGGCAGTTTCTCATACTTAGTTTAGCGATGAGAACAGGCCTCAGAACCTTTTGGTCTGTTTATAAAAATATATACAAATAAATTATAGAAAATTAGCTACAGAATATTTCTTGATCTGTTTAGTTTGTGAGAAGCTTAGAGACCCTTTAAAACTATAGAGATCTGATAAGTGTTGCAAGGACCATCATTTGCCATTTAAAAAATGTAAGCTCATGAAATCAAGTTCTTGTTTTAGATTGTAACTTTTTAATATTCTTTTTAAAATGCATGTTTATAGCCCATATGACTGAAACAATATGAAAATGAGGGACTCAAAGACTTTTTTTTAGAAAGTGCAAGGCAAATGTAGGTAACCACTATTTAAATATTTATGTATTTCAAACAATTAATTATTTTAAGGATAAGCTCATGATTTCCTAGTACTTTACATTATTTGAATGCCTGGTTTTATTTTCCTTGATTGCATATTATAATATAACTTCCAGAATCAGATTTCTAAAATAAATGCTAGTGCTTATTAACTCAAAATGTGCTTTCTGTGAATATTCTGAAAGTATAGTTTAAAAATTGATACTTCATTGCAGTATTTGCCAACCAGAAACCATGTCGATGTGAATGGTGAAGGAGAAATGGAGAGTGAAATTAACTGGAAATTGATGAGACTGTTTTCAGCTAAGAAATATGAAAATCACACCCAGTGGAAAAGTAAAACCCCCAAAACCTACAATTGCCTCTAAACTGACTTTAGGGTGATTTTGTTCATGACCCCCCATGCACTATCAAAAGCATCTGAATAGCTTTTATATCACATAGGTTTTTAAAAAGCTGTTCTGAAATATAAAGATCTGTAATCTTACAGTCTCTCCAATAATTTCCTGGTTTGTGATGGCATGTAATTAATGCAGTCTCTTTCATATATCTTTTATATGTATATAAAATAAAATATATTTTATTTCCCAGCTTTTTCTTGAATGAACTTGACTGATCTCAGTACTCCATCTATAGATCTTGCAACTGCAAAAGCACAAAAATACCTTTTTTTCACATTTTCAAGGGTTTACATTTCTTAGACACCAAAGGTTTGGTCATATGCAGAGTCTGTTGTATTCAAATCTGCTTGTGATTCCTTTCATATTAAAATATCCCATCACCTACAGACTATTTTTGTAGTCAAAGCACACCTCACATAAAATACAGACTAATCACTCTTCCCAATTTGTAACTGATTTACCCCAGGGAAGTGAGGAAACAGCTCTTTTGAATTAGTGTCGATTAACTCAATCACAGGCAATTTACCTGCCAAGAGTTAGAATCAGCACTGGTACACAGGACTTTCTGGTTGCTGGCCTTGTATCTACTGCTGGTTGAAACTGTGGGAGTGCTTGTGTTAAACAAAGTTTAACTAAATAAAACCCGATAGAATGATTTTGTTCCAACCTTCTCCTTGTCCACAAATATTCCATATATTCTGTGATATTTTGATTAATGAATACAATTAAGCTATATTCTTTCCTATCTTTCTTAAGTAGAACATTACATTTGGGTGGACTTACTTGTGAAAGGCTGTATTCAGCTATGTTTAAAATTCAGGAATATCTCTGGTGGCCTAAAATATTATCCACAAATATAATCTGAATTTGTTTAGAATGTGTCCCTTTCATATTCATTTTCTAAATGATTCTGTTCACAGGGAAGAATTTTTTATCCATGCAAATAGTAGTGCGTCCTGGGTTCAGCTGGGATAGAGTTAATTTTCACAGGGACCTGGGAGGGTGCATAGCCAGGGCAGCTGACCTGAACTAGCCAAGGAGCTATTCCATACCTTGTGACACCATGCCCAGTATATATATAGGGAGCAGGCTGGGGGGTGGCTCTTGGCTTTTGGTGGGGGAAGTGGCGGAGCGCCGGGTTCCAGGTGGTGAGCAGTTGCACTGTGCTTCACTTGTTTTGTGTATTCTCTTAGTTGTATCATTATTGTTCTAATTTTCTCTTTTTGTGTTGCCCCAGTAAATTGTCCTTATCTCAGCCCTCGAGGTTCCATTTTTTTTTCTTTTCTCTTTCTGATTCTCCTCCCCATCCCACTGGAGGGGGGCGGGGGCAGTAAGTGAGTGGCTGCTTGGTCTTTGTTACTGGCTGGGCTGAAACCACAATATAGTGCCAGATCAGAATCTTTACAGATAAACACTCATGGGTTCTCTGAACATGGCAGAGGATGGAACTGGTTTGGAACCACTATGAGCAAATGAAAAAAAAGGGATTTAACTGGAGCTCAGGATACACCTGCTGTGACTACTGTGATCCTTTAAAAACAGTAATCATTCCTCTTCACTAAAGACAACTAGTATGGGTCAGTGAAAAAAGTAATAAATTATGCGGTTTTTCAACCCTGGAAGGTGGAAAAAACCCATAAGTTTGAAGTGTGTATGAGTAGCAGGAAGAGATTCAGCAAAGAATAAAGATCAGTCCCCAAATGATTCAATGGTGACAACTGCATATAAAGATCATTACAATTTAGCTTACAATCTTTCTGAGATGGGTTTTTCTCTCTTGGGTGTCTGTAGTAATCATAATTTGTCACCATAGTTATCAATGTGATTTTGACCTAAGAAGTTGATAGCCAGTATGATTAATAAAGACACAGTACAGCTAATAGTCAAGAATGACCAGGTTTGCAAAATAGAGGCCAGATGCAGAGCTGGAAGTGATTGATTGTAATGCCTGGAAAACTCAAAGGACCGATCATTTAGTATGTAGAGGCAGTCACATAGAAATCTGGTGAGGCGTGAGTGTACACATTAACCTTGGTGGTGGGCTAGAACACTGTATTTCAAACAGGGTTTTGTATCACTCAGATGACTGAGCGCAAACACAAGCAATGCCTTTCTACTCAAATGCATTTTTACACAGCTTTGGGGTTTCCTATTTTACAGTGCTATAATGCAATCCTGGGTTAACTGGATTTTTTGGTATAAGGTATAGATGCTCTTGAATTTTAAAGTGAAAGACATCACTGGATGAACTGACACAGATTAGCCTTGATCACCATAGTATATATACATGTAATGTTTATAAGACTGATGATTAAATAATCATACAGTGATTAAATATCATATTACAATGATTTATAATTTCTACTATTCAGTCCAATCTGTTCTTTGAGCCCAGTCACTTCAAATCAAGTCTCATGAAGCTGGTGGATCTTCCACTAATTTCAGCAAACCTTGAAGCAACCCCAAGGGTATTACTGTGACCATCACCTCCTACATTGGTACATGACTTACTGTTGAGACTTCCAAACACAGGTGAGATATTAGGATCCAGTATATGTTGTTTAGTCTAACTCTATGTGCACAGGATTATGGTAGATTTTCCTTCAAGCAGATACACAGGAAGTTCATAACATGCTTAGATAAACCCACTGCAGGCACATACTACATAATTTTTTAAATTATCTACCTTTCTTCTGACAGTAGGAGGTCAATCCCAAGTTTTTAACTGTTAAATAATTCATATTAACTTCATTGTCTGCTTTTCTAGAGTTTGAAGCAGAGTCCCCTATTTAATTCTTCAGGTACTGCGACTGCACAAAACTATTCAGTATTACTTATTTAGTTAAAATGTAAGAGCAATACCAAACACACGAGTCATAAACAAATCACAGAGAAAACATTATGAGCTACTGCCCATTTGCAATAGCTGTGTTTCCAGGTTCTCCTATTAAATATCAATTAACCTACTTTTATTTCTTTACATTAGAGCTAAATGTGAGATTTTCTTCTCTTTTAATGGCTTTTTTGACCTGCATTTTGTATATTTACACATGAAAGCCATTTAAGAAGAAACATGTTTATATCCTCAATATATAATTTTTTTAATCGAAGGGAACAAATTCTTCTCACACAGCTTAACCTCCAGAAACAGTTCTAAGACTTCAAAATGAAAAGACAGATAATTTTTTTTTTGGTCAGATACAGTAAAGGTACAATTTTCACTTGATATATTTCAACTGCTGCCTATTCTGCCAACAACCTTCTTCATCAAGATAGGCCAAGCTTTATACTAAAACCTAATAAACTTCTCCTAATCTAACTTTATCACATGTCCATTTGACAGCTCTCAGCAGTTCAGTTTGTCAAAGGTGAAGACCCTCAGTTTTTGTCCAAAACTGTATATTCCTGTGAAACCTAGGAGTTACACTGATCCTTGAAAAAGAAAACAAATCACCTAAGTGGTTCGTATGCCTGCAGAACAAGAACAATTAATAATTAAATTGGGCCCAAATGCCTGCCAATTTGGCAGCCAGCAGACTTATGGTCATAGCACAAAGCAAGTTACATACTAGCTTTAATTGATAGTTAAACTGTCTCCTCTCCCTCTCCCTCTCCCTCTCCCTCTCCCGCTCCCTCTCCCTCTCCCT
>JANZLQ010000005.1:10191156-10208615 GCA_026212715.1 Elanus axillaris
TGGGATAGAGTTAATTTTCTTCATAGTAGCTAGTATGGGGCTATGTTTTGGATTTGTGCTGAAAACAGTGTTGATAACATAGGGGTGTTTTTTGCTACTGCTGAGCAGTGCTTGCCCAGTGTCAAAGCCCTTTCCACTCCTCAGACTGCCCCACCAGTGAGTAGGTTGGAGGTGCGCAGAAAGTTAGGAAGGGACATAATTGGGAAAGCTGACCCCAACTGACCAGAGGGATATTCCATACTATACGACGTCGTGTTCAGCAATAAAACTGGAGAGGAGGTTGGCAGGGGTCCACTGCTCAGGGACTGCCTCGGCATCGGCCAGTTGGTGGTGAGCAATTGTTTTCATTTGCATCATTTGTTCTTTTTTTCCTCACTTAAAAAAAAATTATTTCTTTTTAATTATTAAACTGTTTTTATCTCAACCCACGAGTTTCTTTCTGAGTTTTACCCTGCCAATTCTTCCCCCAGCCCACCTGATGAAGTGGTGGGAGGAGTGCAGGGAGGGAGCAGCTGTGTGGTGCTCAGCTGCCGGCCAGGGTTAAACCATGACACAGACTGAGCAGAAAGCCGGTGCTGTGGTATTTATCAAGTGATGCACAAACCTGGCATGTGTCTCACTCCCCAAGTGTGAGACTTCACATGTCTGCTAACATTGAATTTTGGAGAAGGGTTTGGAGAAGATGACTGTCAGAAAGGCGAGGCATATAAAATCAGTCTGATGTGACAATCCTATTGTATGTAACTACCTGATCCGTGGATGCCAAACTAAGGTGGAAGTGTTGCATCTTGCAGCTAGAGAAAGCTTTGGCTGTCTTAACTTCCAAAGTAAATGTTAAGTTTGTAATGTGTATAGGTAAGCTTAGGACACTTGTCACCTCTTGTTAGAACTGCTGTTAATGTTAATTTACAATACTCTGTGGTGCGCCTATTATGTATTGTCCTGTTATCAGTCCCTGTCTGGCTATACCAGCAGCCTACTAGGAGTCTGAGCTTTGCAACATCTGTTGTCTGAAAAGAGAATGAGCCTAGACCTCCTGAGAAGAGGATAGCTCTGAAGCATCATTGTACCCAGGGTTGTGCAAAACTTGTATTTATACACAGTGCTCTTTTGCTGCCTTATAAATTCAAGGCATTTGAGAGTGGTAGTGGGAAAAACATGCTGAGAATGTGAGACATGCTACATAGGGATAGGAAAATGCAGAAACAGAAATATTACCAAGCTATGAATTTAGAATTACTGGGGGTGCTGGAGAGGAGGGGTTTTCAATTATTTAAATGGAGCAAGGCGCTGTCCTCTGATGCTAATAAACTGTTGATATAGTAGTGCCAATATGAAACAATATATGGGATATGAATATTGGTTAAGTAAAGAGGTATAATGTAAGGTAAAATCGTTTAAGTTCCCCCACCTTGTTAGTACTAATTCTAAGCAAGCTCCATCAATACAGGTTAACTCTCTTAACAGGTTAACTCTTCTTTACATTCAGTCTGGTTGCTGTTTCTTTCCTATCTGGTGTACCCTCTGGTTGGTACAGCACCCAGATTACAGCCTTGTTTGCTGTTTTGTTTTGTTAAAAAAAGCTGTACTGCAAACAACCAAATCCATGAAGTTTATGTTCAGCAGTAAAAATGTCCTTGGTGTGAATGTCATTCTACTAATCCAAGACTGTCAGAGGAAAATATATGGGCTATTTTAGCATTTTCAGACTTCATACCTGCAATAACAAATAGTTTGCTTCACAAAAAAAATGATACATTTACACCTCCCCAGATTTCATTTACTACTGCTAAGTATTTCCCTATTTACATGTTAATGCAACTTAGCCAATAAAGTTTACAAGACCACCTGGGACAAATTCCAGTAGATGGGTGGTCACTGCAACATTGGAAACCCACCGTTCAACTGACTATTTTTCTCATTCCTGTTTTAAGTAATTATAAAATGACTGTGTTAACGTCAAATACAAGACAGAGTTGTGAATTCAGTCCAGAATCCAGGATTACCTTTGTAAGCTCCCAGCAGAACATAGTCATGCTTCCACTCTTTTTCTTTTGGGCCAAATAAATATTGCAAAGTGGCCCTATTTGAGCACTGGGCTATTGCCATACCCAGTTATCTGAAAACAATGTCTTTAGGAAATTTTACAATGAATATAGCTTTCACTTTGAGATTTTCAAGTTACTCTGGGTAACCTGAATTCAAGTTTTCTTTCAAGAAACTTCTACTTTTTCACTCACAATGTTTGGAATTAAAGAAAGATATCAAATATCATTAATTTGTGGGAAAATGTTGAAAACTAGCCAGGTGCTTTTTAAAACACACTGTTATTCTCAGTGAGAGTAGCAAAAGCAGAAAATACAGATACTTTTTCTGTTAACAGTTACTTTAATCTTTTCTTCTGCATTTCAAAGCTATAATATAGCTTAAAAGTTGCAGAGAAAAAAGACTCTTTTTGCTGAACAAACCAAATATATCACACTTAATGATGGTGTCAGGACCTTCTTGCCCAAGAAGCCAGTGCAAACCCTCTCACACAGGCCTGATACCAACTGACCAAACCAGCCAGTTTGCCATCCAAATATATTGGGCATTTTGCAGCTATGTCCAACATATTCGGATGGCAAGCTGGTCATCCAAGCATCTTCTTTTCTTGTTCCTTCATGGAAGTCTATATAATATATTTTTAGCAAAAATTAGAGACCACAAAGAATAGTCAGGCCACTCAGTCTGTTTCATAAACACAGCACTCTCTCCTGGGGCATATTCTCCAGCAACACCTAATTCAGCAGGATGGCTTTGATGTTTTCCCTCTCACTCCTTCCTTTTCCATGCATGTAAGTATGTCCTGTGGTTTGAATCAGACATATCTAGCCATAATTTTCTTCTGAATTTCTGTCCACAACTGTCCCCACATGACTAGATGGATAACTTCCCTTTGGTCATAAACTATCCTTTCCTATGTCAGAGTTGAAATATTCACTTCAAGAATATGCCCAGGAGCATTATTTCCACACATACACCTCCATTTATTCCCAACATGTTCTGCTCTCCCACTAGCGCTGCTGTCATGCCACATTATTGTGGTTCATTAAATATGTAGGCAAGTGTTACACAACAGTGACTCAGCAGCAATAGGGATATTATTCACTTTTTTTTTGTGTCTACAAGGTAGCTGTCTGTGGGGTAACAGCAGAGAGAAAGATACATTATTTGTGTCACTAGGACGATTGGATCTGGAACTCCAATTTACAGTAAAGTGTTTCTGCACACATTTGCATCCACTTTTTATGTTTTAATGTGACAAACAGCTGTATGTTGAGGTTGCCACAGTGTATGTGTGTGTATGTGTGGTGTAAATGCTTTGTCCACACAATGGAGTCATCTGAAGGGGTGTCTGTTTTTGTCACAGAAAGCACAGACATTGCCAGCACCAAAATCAGGCCACTGAGGTCACCTTTATGACCATATAATCTTCTGCCCGTGAGACTAGAAAAAGTCTGACAGGGACAGTGAGAAAAAATGGGCTTCTAATCTGCTAGTCTACTACCAATTTTCCATGTGGCTGTGGGCATCTCACTATCTCCTTTCATAATTTGTTTTATTAGCTCTTCAGAGAAGCACTTTCCCTTTCTACTTGTTTATGTAGTGGATAGTCTAAGTGGGGCTCTGCCCTCAGTTTCAGCCTTTAAGCTCTGCCATGGAACAAAGACCTGTGATAAACATATTTCCTGGCCTCTCCATTAAGATGCCTTTTGTGAAATCCATTTGATGGAATTGTTTCACAATTACTTCACAATAAAACCCCAGGGCTTTTAGAGAAGGAAACAAGCTGACATACAAATGTGTTCATCTGTATGTATATTTAAAATAAAGGCACTTTGTCTGACTTCACACATTTTCTTACAGTTTTCTCACTAATTAATGCTTTCAGTACAGATAACAGCTACAATTAAAAGTTGTTTTAGTATCTAAAATCAAAACACCAATCTAAAACTGAAATGAGAACTCCTAAAAGAAATGTGAAAAAACAGACTCAGCTGTAAAATCGTCTTATTTGTTTGGCTTTGTAGGGGTTTTGGGGTTTGTTTCTTTTCTTTAAGTAACAAAAAATACAAGAAACTTGACTAAGAATCAGACTCTAATGTTAGGTGCCGTGAAGACTCTGGTACATAATTCATCACTCCACTAGTGCATTCTGGCAGATGATTATTTCACATGTATGGCAGGATGTGTCAGACAGTTTGATTTAATGTCTTCTCTAACAGACTCCACTTTCAAAGAAGTGCATGAGGGTTTTGCCTCCTCCTCCGCCATAACTGCTATTAAATCCACATTGAGAAATCTGACTTAAATTATACTTAAAGTTCCTGATACATGAAGGCAACTTGATTCAGAAAAAGCATGTAAGTTCTCTCATGTGTCCTCATGAAGATGGTGGAATTTGGGATGACAAAATGTCACCACCTGCCTAGTAGTGAATCAGGACAAAATACCTGTGTTGGAGACTTCTGTATCAGGTGATGGCCTGGGACAGATGAAAAGTTGTCTGGCAAACTCCCTATGTGGCATGGAAAAAATGTAACAGAAGACAGCAAAAGCCACTAAATGTTAAGGTCCACTAGCCTCCACCTTCTCATTGACACAGCTGCCTATGTGTTTGAACTAAATGTGCAATGTTAGTTTCACCGTGTGATCTCTTACCTGAGATTAACATCTACTTCATAGTGCATTTTAAAAAACTTTCATATCTTTCTCATTCTGAGTTTCTGATGATGTGATATTTTTGAAATGTAATTAGGCATATAGTAATAGTGAAAATTTACAATACATATTGGAAAAGTGATGCAATTGTAGGTCACTCAAAGAACTCACAATGGCAGCTATTTTTTATGTTTTGGATTGTTTGAGAGGCTGCAGTGTCAGCAGTGATAGAAACTGGTCCATGTTGGGCCGCCAGCAATGTTCTAAAGGATTGACTCCACCCAAGGAATATCAGTGGGGTGCAGATCAAGCAAATCCTATACACCAGATAAAAATCAAGAAGAGTACTTTGAACCAAAAAGGTATATTCAAGAAAATTTTGCAAACTTGCTCCTTAACATTCTTGCTGAGAAATCCTAATGTGGCTCTTTCTATTTATATATTGTAGTTTACCACTTCCTATTCTCATATTGGATGTTTAGTTAAGTAGCAGTTTTTGTTAAAAAGAATAAAATACCCTGTGAGTAAGTCTAGCTAACTGGGAAAACATTGGAGTGGCAATGAATGTGATTTACATTTGCTGTGTCTTCCGAATTGCAGTATTCAATCTAACTCTGAAGGATTTTCATTGTTTTCGTGACATTTATGACTTGAGCTGAGCACGCAGCTCCTATTCCCTGCAGATCCATCACCTGACCAAGAATCAAACTCTGGGAGCCAAAGCCGTCTAAACAAACAAATAAGTAGTCATTCTAAGTTTTCTGATATTTCCATTTTCATAGTTAATCCACATTAGGAAAATTGGAAAAGATAAAACAGACTTTGTAAAATATACCCATTTGCAGTTTATCTAATTATTATTAAATTGCTAATGATTAGGTTAGTTACAAAAATGTTGTCAATGGGAAGGCTTTCTTTCACCCCTAGACTGGCAGCTAAGCTGGACAGCTTATTTCCTTGAGCTCCAGCATAGTCAGTGGTAAAGTCTTTCCTCTCCAGAGGTTACATTAAGGATATAAGATGTCAAAGCTCCCAATTTAAACCTCAAAATTCCTTCTTAAATAAAGAGTTAGAATAGCTTCTTCTCTCTTCCCTCATGCAGAAAATATTCATAAACACTAGGTGTTTGCTTCAAGTATAAAATACTTTAAGACTGCTTTTAAAGCAGACTGGTTTAATGCCTGGGGTAGGAAGAAGTCTGCTTGAAAGTTTATGACTTACTCTATGAGGGGGTGTAAGGCAGCATGATTTAATGAACTTCTCTAATCTTGAAATCTCTCCATATGAAAGGTGTTTTGAGGAAGGAGAAGCCATTCCTTGCATTTTTATTGGATTTCCAGACCTGAGTACAATTTGCTTCCCTTAAAGGTTCTGAAAACTTTCTTACTTTTATTTATAGGATATATTCTTCTCATGCCCTCTTTAGGAACTTTGGGCATGCTGGCCAAAATTTTCAGAATTACTTGGTTTTGATCCTTTTGGTCTTCAAAATTCACTCCCATTACATCTGTCTTTAAGATCTCCCAGATTTTCTGTTTCCTGTTTTCACTTTTCATTGACAAGCATCTGGAGGTTTTTGCAAGCCAAGTGCACATTCTGTATCCTATAACATTAGAAGCTGAGATTCTCCATCTTGTTCTAGTTTCTAATTCCCACACCCACTTTCCTCTTTTCACATTTTGTAACCAATTACAATAATCATAATTACCATAGCCTATCTTGCATAACATCTATTTACATTTTGTGTAAGAGAGACCATACAAAAGATGTAAATGTCCTGAAAGCAGATCAAAGCTCATTCTTCCATTGCAGAATGTTTAAAATTAATCTGGAAAAATGACTTACAAATTGTACTGTGGGGCTCAATCAAACTCAGAAAAGAAATTTTGGATTGAGGCTGGCCATCTGTTCTTAAGTCATTGGAAAAAAAAAATGCCAGGTGACTTAAGGACAGCATTTTCAGCATGAATTAACTTCCTTGGGCTCTTGCAGCTTTAAGACTGTAAGCTAAGGTACCCAGACTTCTTATATTTTTTTTATAGCTCTTCTCTCCCATTATTATTTTTATTTTCCCCAAATAGTGAATATGCTTGTTGGTACTCAGTAGTTAAAATTATTAGCCCAACAGATACTCAGTTTCACAAATACAGATTGACAGCCAGCCACAGGGATGATTTCATTATTTTATTTGGGTTATTTTTAATTATGAACTACACTTGGGGTTGGAGTGGTATTTGATGAAAAATTACTGCAACCAGTTGGGCTTCCTTAATTTCAGTAATGCAGTCAGAAGACAATGAATATGAAAAAACAAATTTTATTGCACTAAGCCTAAAGAAGTTTAAAGAAAATAGTAAAAATTAAGAGACATAAACTATATACAGTGAGGGGACAGGTAAAATATAAAATTTCAACTCCCTCGCAATTGTTTAAAGCTGGAAGTCAGTATCTAAGGAACTGTTTCTTATCTAGAAATATATGAAAAAAATTTGGTCAGGTGCACTGTACTAGTTCATGAGTGCTGATGCAAAAATCTACTGTGGAGTTGAGTGCGTACACATCTGAATTTTGTCTCAGTTTCTGTTATATGAAAACATGCTTCCTTGCACTCAGACTTGTTATGTTCAATACCTCGATGTTAAGCTAGTAAAATTTTTAGAGTAAGTTTTTAATAGGTTTTTCATAACAATGACTTTTCTGTTATCCTGCTTCCTCTGGTGGCCACAAGCAGATGTCCAGGGGTGTGTGTAAGAACAGAGGAAGCATATGTGATTTCCTCCCCTTTACAGTCTTGGAAGCTCCATCTATTTCCAGCTCTCAAACTGACCAAGACATGTGTGCCTTCTCCGCATTTTGTAATCCTTAGTGGATGATCTTGTCCAGTCTCAGTTTGAATTCAGGTAAATTTTTAACATTCACAACATCCTTTGGTAATGAGTTCTACAAATTCACTACCTGTTTTGTTAAAAATCACCTACATTTGCTTATTTTAATCTTGTCTGCCACTAACTTCAAATGATGGTCATTGTTTTTTGTTTTGGAAGAGACAGCAAATACCTGTCTTTAACATGCCACTCATGACTCTAAGTTTGTCTGTCATATACCCCTCATTCCTAGATTCTCCAAGCTCAAGAATCCTGGCATAATTAGACAATCCTGTCTGGAATCTACTGTGTATTTTTAGAGAGATGTTAAAGATTTATATCTGTTGGCCAGGAAAAATAACAAAGAGGAATAAAATTTTTTTAAAAAAAGAGTGAATATAACAGTAAAATGAAATAATGGTTATAATTCCCTGCTGTTTAACACTTAGTTTCTGCATTGTCTCTCCTATTGTTTTCATCCATGCATTACGAATACACTTCTATGCTCCCTAAGGGTTCACTTGGATTAGTAAGAAACACTGAAGTTTTTGGGTTTACCTGTTTTGACATATTTCCCAATCCTAGAACAGCTTGCCAGTGACCTCTGAAGATCATGTCATCCAACTGCCCTGCAGAGAGAAGGTTCAGCTAAAGCAGGTTGCTCAGAGCTCTGTCCATTTGGGGAAAGTTGTCTCCATCTCCAAGGATGAAGACTTAACAACCTCTCTGGGCAAGCCGGTAGTGTAATATTTACAACAGAACTGTAGAACTGACTGCCAGTATAGTGCAGGAAATTAAAAATCCAAACCCATTTTTCAGTAGAGTTCTTTTGCAGCTTTTGAATACCTTAATCTTCCATTTTTTAGCTTAATTGTTGCATGGTATTCTCTTCCAAAGTTTCTTACTAACCCTGTTACAGTTTCCTACTTTTCTTACCATCTTCTAAATGTGCTCATAGAAAATTAGATCACTGCACACTGTTACACAATTGAAGTCCAATTTCAAAAATTTATCTTTGAAGCTCTCTGAATTTTGTGGTGGGTGTTAGGACTAACACATTTGGTTTAATTTCTTCAAGGCATTTTCTTTTTGGGTTTCTTAATTTTGTTTAAAACAAATACAGTTCAAATTTGTGCTGAAGTCCAAGCTGTGACTATTTATTAGAGTAATCTTAATGAATAAGCTATTGAATTACCTTTTCTTGCCAGATAATTGCCTCGTTAATTTTACTAGATACCTAGGGTACAGGACTTGAGCATGAACAAAAAAAAAAGAGCTTACTAAAGCATTCCTAGAAATGGAGAGGCAAAGTTTGATGGCTAGTGCAAACAATCTTTCAATGCTACTTTTAAATGATTCCCTCAAATTAATTTTCCTCCTCACTGTATTTACATTCTGATTTTGCTTGCAGGTAAGTTTTTACAGTTATCCTACATTTAATGTGTGTTAGTGGATGTGTGAAAAATATACTATATCTGCAAATAGTCACACTCCATTTGGCAGCTAAATGGCCAAAAGAAAGATGTGCTTTGTGGTCTGTGTCCAATTGACACAGCTTGAAAATTGAAACATATTATTTATGAGCAGCTACTCATAAGAATTCCACTTATAGGATGAGAATTATTGCCATGCTCTGGCCAGAATCCTGCAAATGTTAATTCAGATGCATATGAACAGATTAGTTGTTTTGAGTTCATTTGAGCAGTTTACTGATGTCAGTGAAGGAAGCTCTTCAGAGCTCTGCAGCCTTGGAGTACATTTATGTGAGCTGCAAACACCAGTGACCCAGTGCTGTCTGTAAAGCTCTGCTTAAGGGAGTTCACCTCAGCTGTGAAGCACTGCCAGGGAGACTCTGACATATGTTTCAAACAGGTGGGAGTTTTGCTGTCTTCTTTCTCCTCTGACCCTATCCCCCCATCACCTGTGAGGAAAATAACTGTGTGGAGATTATAAAGAAGGATTACTAACGAAAGAGAGACTGGCAGGGCCCTCACAGCATGCCCCTTCCCAGAGCCTGGGCTGAGAGGCTCAGAGCCAGCTCACAGCCTCTCCTGTCTGGCCCCCACCTGAGCTCCAGATCCCCCAGTGCCAGTGCCATAGCCATGCCAGTGCCCAGCCCAGGGCCTCTGGGATCTGGACCCTGACCTCCACCAGCTGGCTAATGTCCCAGACCATCCCCATCCCCAGGATGGTCCCTGGTGCTGTTGGCTGCCCCGACTGCCCCCTGCCCTGCCTTGCCCTGCCCTGGCTGTGAGGAACAGGCCCTGGCTGCCAGGCCCTGGCCCGGCTGCCCTGGGGAACCTCTGACACCACTGGTCCCTGGCCCAGGGAACCACCAGCCCTCCCAGCACCCTGCCAGATTTGTTGGAAATCTTGGCTTTGCCTTTAAAGCATTGAGACTTGTGATCATAATACTCAAATGGAATAAAAGTGGACTTTTTTAATTCAAGAAGGTAAGAGACAGTTCTCTGAAAAGTACAAATGTTCACTTCTTAATAACTTCCTTACTATGGATAAAGCAGAATTTGAAATTTGTAGAAATAACATACGCACAGCTCATTTGTTTCTGCTTTGATATCTTATCCATTATTCAGGATGAGTATACTGATTGGGAAATCAATATATATGAACACATCCATCTTCCTGCCCGATGAATAGGATCTGATGCAATACATATAGCCCTGTCCATGCTAACTTACTATATCATCTGAGTCAGCTGCAGAAAGACCTGAGCTATCCTTAGACTCTAATATATGGTAGGAGAATTTGGTTTAGTCCTAAGGTGAATGAAATCTACATTCTTGATTGCTTAAAAGCAAATACATCTGCTTCATTGCTCTTGATTAGAGACTTCTCACAAAGAGCTAGATCTTAAAAACTGAAAAGTATTTTCAGTTTGCAGACAGCAGTTATGTGTGTTTCTATCATATCTACTTTTGTTTTTTAATCATGCATATTCTTTACTGACACTCAACATCTGTGCTTGCTTTTTTTTGCACATCCAGTTTATTACACACAGTATCCTCCAGCTGTGGGTTGGAGATAAAATAGCGGCTCAGCTCAGCGTGGATGTGCCTACTGAGCAAGAGGCACTATTTTCTCAACTTGGAGACTGTGTACCATGTAAAACTCCCAATCAAATATTTTATCTGACTAAATAAAATGCTGATCATGACAATTTTCCGAAGTGTATGCATACAAACCAGTAAACAAGAATGCTGTGTAGCCCAGGAAATATTATTCTTCCCATTACCAGTAGGAGGCTTGCACTGGCCTGACATTGCAGGGTGTCAGAACATTTCCGGGTTTGTCTTGGCATGGTTTCAGCTGATTTTAACATTCATCTGGTGGCAAAGTGACTATTGCTTCATATTTGTATGAGCTGAAGCTTTGTGAACAGCAAGAATGGTAAAGGTCTGGAAAACCTGGGGAGGCGCTGCCTTGCAAGAAACAGCGCTTGATATCAGCCGTGTCTGAGGGAGAAAGTTTTCAGAATTCAGCAGGGAACAGGTGATAAGGAAGCAAACTGTAATAAGAAAACAGGTAAATATAACTCCAGATGAACCCCAACAGAGAAGAGGAAGAGACTCCCACTCACTGTGAATATCACTCTGACAAAGGGAGAGGAGGTGATGTTCAGACTGGACATTAGGAAGCACTTTTTTACAGAGAAGGTGGTCAAACACTAGAACAAGCTTCTTAGAGAGGTGGTGGATGCCCCAAGACTGTCAGTGTTCAAGAGGCAATTGGACAATGCCCTTAATAATATGCTTTAACTTCTGGTCAGCCCTGAAGTGGCCAGGCAGTTGGACTAGATGATCATTGTAGGTCCCTTTCAACTGAAATATTCTATTCTATTCTATTCTATTCTATTCTATTCTATTCTATTCTATTCTATTCTATTCACTTTGATGCATCGTAACTGACAAAGACTGACAACTCATCATAACCACCACCCTGACTCCTGCTTGAAAAAGACTGCAACTGTCAACTTTAGGACAACAGGAACATTGGAAGGGTGATCATAATGCCAGAGAAAAGAGAGGACTATAGAAAGAGGTGTTCTGTGTAATGATTTTAGCTGTATCATTAATATGAATTACTGTTTCAATTAAATAACTTGGATGATTAGACTGTTAAAACATTAATTCAGCTCAAATGCTTAGGTTCTATATATGCAGTGTATCTCTCTTGCCAGTAACAATATTTTATATAACACAAACCATACCTTGAAATCCAGTCTCAGAACCAAGCTGAGATATGGCTGTAGAACACAGCTGTATTTGTTTACATGATGTTGAATTTCAGCTCTCATAAATGTATTTTTAAATGGTGATGCTCATAACTAACATATTTCTGCCCGGTTGGCCTATTACTCAGTCAGTTTTCTTGTCCCTAACATACATAAAGAACACCCACATGTACATTTAAAATACACTTGATAAATACAACATGAGGAATGAGGAAGTGATTTGGTAGCACTTGTCCTTTTACTCATACTCAGGATGGGAAATAGGGTGGGATGACTGAGTGGGTTAGACCATTTATCCATCTGTCTTTATTTTGAAGGACTTATGTTGTAATACAGCAATTACATTTCTCTGCCATATTTACTCTAGCTAGATGTTCTCTTGTCCTTTTATAAGTCCAACTCTTGGAAGCCCTAGGCATTCATTTACTTTTCAAGATAAAGGTCTGTTTTCAGAAGTCATCATTGTCATGGAGACAATCATACAACTGCGTAAATGATATGACTGACATCAGGGAGGGTGAACATGTTCCAAGATCAAACAGTCAGATGTCATGCCAGATATAAATATGATCCCTTGTGAGGATTTAACACACTAAACTTTCCAGTGACCAAAAAGGGAATTTTTCAATATTTACAGGTTAAATCCTGTGACTTTAACCTACTTTTCTTTACTAAGCTTATAAAGATATCGATGGTTTTTCTTCTATGTGTGGTTAAAGGTTGTTTCTTTGTGGTAGGTCTGAGCAGCTTGACACTTATTTCATCTTGTTCAAGAACTTTAAATTCTACTAGGTGGATCAATACATTAGCTGTCCTCAGAGTTCACTTAATGTGCTGATTGTATTAATTTCTACAAAAAAATACTTCTGTTCAAATGATGATCATATGGATAATGTCTCCTATACATCTTTTAATTCAAAACCTCCAGAGTTAAAGGGAGAAAACCAGGATCCTTCTCCTCTCCTCTCCTCCTTTCCTCCTCTTCTCCTTTCCCCATCCTCAGGAAAGCATCCTGTTCTAAGGAAGAGCTTTCATCCTGTGTGATGAGGTTGGGTTTGTGTACCAAAAATCTAATACCTCTTAGTTCAGGGAAAGAAGATATCTACTTTTTCATGCAGCCTCTTAGGTCATGAGCAGGGAACTGAGAAAGTTGCAGTCTCTTCTCGAAAAGTCAGTTAAAATATATAGACACTTATTGAAAAAAATTGTTCTTGTGCTTAAAATCCTGACCTAGTGGATTAATTATGTTAGCTTCTATGTTTTACGCTTTAATCCCCTTAAACTTTAAATAAAACTTCCTGCTCCATTTCTTGAAAAGTAGTGATATAGGCTCCTGGGAGCCAGAGAGTAGCTGTAGCTGTGATTCTGATCTAACACAGGAATCCCCCTGTAATCCTGTTAGTTCCCACACCACTGCAAAAGTACTCAGTCTTAACTCCAGCCTTCCCAGATTTTCCTATTAGCTATTTTAGGCTTCATCTTACTTACTAAGGAAATTATAGTGAATTCTATTTTGTGGTACTTAATTCCCTCCAGGCACTGGTTAAGGAACATTAAGTATTTAACTCAGAGTTATAAATCAAAGCTAACTTGAAAATTTACTTGTAGTTTTGTCAACGCTGCTTGAAATTGGCTATCTTGTTGGGAGATTCATTGAGGTCACAAATTCTCAGCAGCTCTACTCTTGTAAAGGAATGCTGGAAGTTGTAAAAAGTAAGCATACTCTTAGAAATGTAGGATGCAGTATTTTTACAAATTCCTTTTTTCTCTGGGAGGGGAAAAAAGGTTCTTTTGAATTGAAACTATATTTATATGAAAAAAAACAACAAACCAAAACAACCTCCAGCACGTGTAAATTCTGTTTCTCAGCTAGTTCTACAGATTTTATTTAAAGCTCATTGCCTAAACTCTGGTGTTCAGCAAGTTCCCTGGTTTTCAATCCTTTGAATGACTTAAGCTTGCTTAATGTGGAGTCTTCTATTCCACTTAAAAAAAAACCCTTAAGAGTCCACAAACTGAAGAAAATAGAAAAGCACTGGTAGAAAACTTGTAAGTTATGATTCAGCACCTAAATCTGTTGCAATTCCAATAGCCTCAAGGGTCTTAGCAGGTAATAGGTTCTTAACTAGAAGAAACATTCTTGTTAGGCAGAGCTGAATTATTTTAATACCCAATTTACTCCACTGTTTTGTGTGGAGAAAACTGCATGAAGAAGAGGCATGGTGGCAGGAATTAACAATTTCCTTCAGGGGAAACACAGGCATTCACAAGGGAAAACTGGGAGACTGGTGCCTGCATGAAAGAGAAAGTTAAAATTCTGTATATCACTTAGATGAAACTATGTCTGGTAGCTTTTAAATTAAACCCTGGCTTCCCTGAAGTCCATTGCGTATTTTAGCTGATTTCCCTGGGGACAAGTTTTCTATTTAATTTTTCTTCACCTAAATTTATGTAGTCAGACTATGTTAAGCAATTAATGAGCAGGACATCTACAAAAGTAAGTGACTGGAGTATTTATTTGAAAGAGAGATATCTCTTGAAATTAGCCTTATTTTCTCTTAGCAAACACTAGAAGCTTCATTAATATCATATCATTTATACTCATTTACCCACAAACCATCAAATTTTGCCTATAGATTATTATTGAATTCTTAGTACTGAATACTACTTTAAACATTTGCAAACCTGAATTTGCTCCTTGAGGTTTTTTTATTTTTTATTACACTACTTCTTCCCTGAATGAAAGCACTAAAGACAGATTGGTAGTGTGAGTATAGTACATAAACCCAGCTAGAAGGACAATTAATTGTTTCAATATGAAATTAATATCAACACAAAATGAGTTTATTTTCCTTAATTAAATGAATCACTATTACATTCTGAAAATGTCTGTTTAATAGCCATTCCTATGAATCTATTTCTCGTAAGAATTAATTTGAAAAGAGAGCAAAATCAGTTTTGAATGTACCAAAATATTAATACAAATGAAAACATCAACAGAAGATTGCAGCAGTTTTTCTTCAACCACTGACAGGGACTGGAAAGGCAAACTCACTGGGAAAGATTATTCAGGGTGTGTTCTGTGGCTTTGATAGCATTGAGTCTCCTGCTTTCACGAGCATCAAATTCACTACACTCAAATATCTACAAAGTGCTTCATAAAGATGCACTCCAGCCATGTTATTTCTTGAAAACAAAAATGTGAAATCTGACATGAGCCTTTGAAATATTGTTTTACTAAGATATTTCTAGTTTATTACCATAGTATGTTTCTTTTCAAACTGCTTTTTAAAGAACACATACTGGTACAAGGTTAGGACTTGAGATTAAATGCTGTGTCTGTGATGCTATTCTAAAACAGTTCCTCCTTTGTCAAAAAAGCATCAATTATTCTAAAATACAAATAAGTAAACAATATAAAGATTGTTAGCTCTTTTTTTGGTTTAGAGGCACAATATAAATTCAGGCATCTTTTTTCTCCTTTTCCTTTTAAGATGAAAATACATAGAAATTCTGCTCAAAAACATGAAGTGGCCTAACACAAAACACCTGTAAGAGCTTTGGTGGGGGGTTCTCCAGACATCTTGTTCTAAAGGGTACTGTAAAGAATTTGTGTGCAGGATTTATTGCATTAATGTGAATGTGTGCAGAAATAGAGATTGAATTGCTTATTTTTTTTTATTTTTCACTTCATTCTCAAAGAAGAATGTGAAACTCCAGGTGTCTCTAAGGTCTCCACACTTCCCACAGAAAGTATAATATTTCAAAGAGGACAGGAGGGAACAGAAGACAGAAACAGATAGAAATACGTCAACAAGTCTATTATCAGATAGCAACACAGAAAGGTAGAACCTCAGTAACCCCAATAATCTTCCTCTGATTATCTTCCAGTTAACATGAAGCATGAAACAAATATTGCCTTCTGTCTTTGCATCTACCTACTGAATTTTACCTTTCCTCTTCTTGACTGTGATTTTTATTATTCAAAGATTATTAGAAGTCCAGAGCAAAGAGTTGAAGACCCAAAAGTTGTTTTCTGGTCTGAAGTTGACTAGTAAGAAAGCTTTTCTCTAAGTCAGTTTGTATCCCAGTGAAATGTGGCTCATATGCACCTAACTTCATAAAGTGCTGTAGACTGAAGTACACTGTAATTGTATTGATAGTTGTTACTATAATAATATAGTATTTTCTGATTCTGCTCTTTGCAACAACTAAGAGGCAGAATAATTCATGTTTCCCAGGGAAATGCTGTTACTGTAAGTATCTTATAAACTATTTTTCATCTTGATTGGAAAGAAGAATATACATTCATTCCTAAGGAGTAAAAAAATTTCATGTTACAATAATAATAGACTGAATATTATTTACTCTAATTACCAATCCAATTAACTAATAATATTAATAAAAGGAGAACCATCAAGCTAGCTTATTAGACTTAAGCCAGAATTTTTAACAACATCTAAGGGTTGTCTTGATAGCCACGCTGCTGTTGTAACACACACCTGCCCTGCTCCTTATCACAGATAAGGCATATGTTTGAACAAAGTTAAGATCTCCATCCTCAGAAGTCACTGGGAACAAACCTTTCTCCTGCCCCTAAATCCAAGCTTCAGAGGACTCTACAGCTACCCAAATGTTTCTGTGGGCTGAAGATTACCAACTATTATTTTTAGTGCTGTTGTTGTACCGTCTTCAACTGGCCAGAGAAGCTGAGGGCTCAGAGAGGCTGGCCGAGGCTCACCAGATGGTGCTAGGCTCGGGCTGGTAACGGCAGCCAGCCACCAGCCAGACATGCTTCCCGCTGTGGGTCTGCATCCTACGGAAAGCATGGGAGCATCTCCGCATGTTTGGTGTCACAGCATCTGGCATCAAAATGGTGGGCAAAAGAGCTTTGGGAAAATGGCTCATATGTATCTGAAGAAGGAGCTGTGGTGTGCTTTTTTCATCATCCCAGCCATTTAAAAGCAGCTTTTGCATCTGGTTGTAAATAGCTTGTTGCAGTTGCGTCAGTATTCTCCTTTCTATCTTACTTTAATATTTCTTTTGCTGTTCTGATCCATTTTTCTTCACTTCTCCATTAATTACTTAATAATTTTTTACTGCCAGTTCTTCTTTGAGTGAAAAAGCTATTGTCTTGTCAACAGGTTGTCTTCCTCAGGTTTGGTTCCTGTGTGTAGTTTTCATCCCACCAGCTTTCCTCAGGGGCCATGTCTCCGCTTTCTCACTTCCACACCACCAGCGACTGCAGCTGAGCCACCAGCAAAAACGATTTGTGCTGAGCTGCGGACTGCATCACGCCCCAGGCCAGGGAAGGTGAAGAGTTTCACAGCAGTGTCACCACGGTCCACCAGAGGGTCCCTGCCCTGGCGTGGGTCGTCCGTCATCCGTGGTGGTCCCTCAGGAGCATCTCTGCCCAGGCAGCTGCCGCTTCTTGGACTGCACCTGAGCAGGGCCTCCAGGTTCTCCACCAGCATTTACAGCCTGTTTCACCATGGTTTTGGAGCTGCCTGGAACCGGCTGTGACGGGCCCAGGGCAGTGCTGGACTCCTGCCCTGCAGCCCCACCACCCCTACCCTGTGGCTTCTGGCCGGTGCCCCATCCACCCCCCCCAGCCCCCACAGTGCCAGTGCCTCATCCCC
>JANZLQ010000005.1:10216549-10228341 GCA_026212715.1 Elanus axillaris
ATCAACATTCTTCTCATACTGAACTCAAAACACAGCACTGTACCAGCTACTAGGAAGACACTTAATTCTATCCCAGCCAAAATCAGGACAGTGCATGTTGGGGTTACACATTTAGCAATTGCATTCTTTAATGATATTTATGGAGGGCATTATTATGGGGTTGAAAAAATAAATTCATATTACTCTATTATTTCCAGTACTATTTCCAAACATATGACAAGAGCAGAGTGATGAGCCAAATTTTTTTTGCTCTTCAACATTTTATAGGCAGTGTCTCTCTTTTTTAAAATATTAGATGCTGATGTTTTGCTCTAACCTTCATGGACCAGAAAGGTTTTTTTTTCTTTTTACAGGGCATACTTGCTAAAAAAGACACGGCCCACAGTTTTATGTCATCTGGCTACTTCTGAGCTAGTTGCCTAGATGCTCTTTAGAATTGGTTAAGAAAAACAAACATCTAGGGCATGATTCATCTAACCTATTTCAGGTGGCTACTTCAGGAGATGAGATGAATCTTGCTCTAGAAGCAATTTATGCTCTCCACTGACTACAAAGAGAGCTTAAACAACTAACTCATAGGAAGGTCTTTATGGTGTGGGTTGCTGAATTTGGTCTGATGAATCCTGGCCTTAGTCTCCTGATCATAGACCTGAAATAACAGTTTTATTTAAAAAAAAAATAAATTATTTATGCCAAGTGATTACTTCAAAATAATTTTATTCTTACTGCCAGCTCACATTTACTCAGAATCATCATCTCAATGATGTAGTCATGGATTTACCTGCCTAGAAAACCTAATATGAGGTATCATTCTCAAATTGTTTTCTTGATCAGCCAAATCAGATATGCCATTGTAAGTTGAAGTCATGATGTTCTAGCACCCATCCCCAATGTACGTTTTTCTATGTTTGGTTTCGGGGGGGTTGGGGGCGGGGTTATGTGAGGGAAAATTTAGAGTTGACTCAGCTTTCGTAAATTTTCTGTATAAACTCTATATGTTGACTGTGTAAATTTCAGTATGGTTCTTCTTACTGTTGTATATGCCTGAAGTACTATCTAGGTAAAATCAATAGCAGGGGACTTTTGAAGACAATCTGTAACTCTTTGTGAATTTCCTATTAAAAATAGTATAATAAATGTTTATTTTAGCTTTATCTTTTAAAAATATTTTATTGCTGAGCCCTTTTTGACTGAACAATATACAAATAAATGTTATTCCAGCATTGTAAGTTGTAACTCAAATTGTTTTATTTAACTTCTGCATTCAACATAACCTTGAGTATTCTCTTTCTTCTCAGAAATTACTTTTTTCAGGGAATGAAGGCATTCTCATAAGAACATTTTTATTCCTGATTATTACTCCAAGGCATTTTTTATGTGGATGTAAATTCTTATACAAAGGACCAAAGCTCTGTGAAAAATAAAGATTAAAGTTAAATCTTTGGAGTTTTCTCTCAGGATTTATAAAAATTGTTTTCCAGTTTAAATGAATCACTAAAAACATAATGAAGTTATATTATTCATTTCAAAATGAAGCTATGTGGAGAAAATAAATATTGCCTGGTGATGATAGTGCAACTCTGTATATCGGTTTGTAGCTAAGCATTGGCTTGAGTTGGGAGAAAGTGTGGAACTACAGGAGTTTATTCTCTGAGACTGCCCTACTTAGTCTTCTTTTTCTTCTGTTTGATTCACAAAAGTGTGCCAGTTACAGTAGCATCAAAACAATACAAAACAAAATTAAGATCTCATTCTGTGAAGAAATAGGTAAAAGCATTTATTAATTTCACAGAAGCCTTCATTTAGCCACCAGAGTATGAGGCATTTCAGATTCAGCTGAGGCTGATAGTGACTTGAACTGGCAGCTTAACGTAAATGTCATAGCTAATCTTTCATTTAAATATCATTTAAACATTTACTTTTTAAATATCAGAACAATTAAACAATTTGACATCACTATCATAAGTTAACATTATCTTTAAGTTAAAATATTTGTCCTCGAACATTTGTTGCAGATTAAGTAGGTACTGCTGAGTTCAACTTAGAAATCAAGAAGTTCTGTTGGTTTGTGCATCACAGAAAAACAAACTAGATAACCATACTGATCCTTCCCATTTCTTAAATACATTTATCTGCTTTTAATGAGTAGAATACCATATTAATTGTATGACAAAATGAATCTGCATACCGCATCATTGATAGTGTGCTTAAAAAAAAAAAAAAAGGAAGATTTTTATTTAAGGCAATGAAGACCATGAGTAATCAAAAAAGATCTTCATCTTTCCTCTTGCCTCATATCTGGTTAAAGAAAAAGATGTTACAATCCATCACAACAATTTTCATAAGTGGAACACTACAAGATCATGAAAATTTAAGTTCTACTATAATTTTTAAATATCAGGGGAAAGGGAGGAAATTAGTATCATAAGTGTTTTTTAAATACATATTTTTCAAAATATATAAATTTTTAAAAAATGTCTTCTAAGGTATTCCTGTTACTTTATCTAAAAGTTATTGTCAGGAATTACTGACATAAATTGTTAGTACTAGGAGGGAAGTGGCTGATGGTAAGATTTTAAATCTGAAAATTTTGAATTTGAAAATTCTCTTTCTACAAGTCCTGACATACTTCTATTAGCCCCTTCTTCCTAACCATATAAAGCTTTATAAAACAGACCATTTACTTATGTGCCTTCTCAGGAACATCTGCCCATCATACACTTCAGAAAAATCTGTTAGGATCACTGATCTATCAAATCATTTATGCTGAAAACCCTTAAAACTTCTGCCTTCAATGAACTGTACAGTAAGCTGATCTTTTAATTGTTAAGCTTTTGACTGCCAATCAACTTTACAGATAATCCTTCCCAAATCATAGACAAACTTAATGTTTGCTCCTCTTTCCTTCGGCATTCCAGAAATATTACAGTTAATATCTTGAGAGCAGAGGCCGTCATTTTACTATGTTTGTGATAGGCACAATATAATGGAAACCTAGTTTAAAGCTCAGACTTGCAAAGTTTGAGACATAAAAATGCTTATAGATGCCTTCTGTAAGTGAGAAATCAGACTTGGGGTCTGGTGTAGTCAGGCACTTCTGGAAATCCCCTCTGTTATTAAAATGTCTTTGGACTATTAATGCTCCTAGAATAAAAATAGAACATTAAAAAAACCCTAGAATTTCCTCTTACCTGTAAACCTATATATATTTCACTTTTAACTCTTTTTTTATGGGTTTAGGTGTTGATGGGATTAATACTTGAACTGTGGGTACCTAAAACTTATTTGTAAGCATGTTTCAAATCTAAAAGGCTGCAATTTTTTATTTATAAGGCAGAACATTTGATCAATGAAAGAAAAAATACTGGACAAACAATTTAGCAAAACTGGGGCATATATAATCTGCAGTGGAATATACAGGATAGCCTGAGCCCCTGTACAATGCTGTATCTCTTAGATTTACCTGTTTATTTTGAGGTAAATCTAGGCTTTCTCACATAGTGCTCCAGTGAACTATGAGGCTTCACCCTCAAAGGAGCCTGAAATTATACAGGAGTCAGAGCTACAGAAAAGTGGTGCTGGTGTATGAAAATAATATGTAATGGATTCTGTTTCTCTGGGTACAGGTGAAGGTAGTAGTGACACTAAGTTTGGTATTAGACATTTCACTTAGTACTCTGTTGTATGCTTCAAGAAAAAGATAAGGGACTGGAGGAAAGGAGTACTGCATAAAACTATGTGTTGACAAAACAATTATCTTCTGATTTAGTCTTTTGATTCTAAGACAGACATGGTAGTTTGGTTTTGTTTTTAGTGGGAATTACACTGCTTTCCTGTCTAGGGGCCTGTTTTCCATGGTACTAAAACAAACATAAGCATTTGGGCTGCATGTTATTGTTTGTTGCAAACCTCCAGTGTTATGAGAGAATCTGGCAGCAAGTGAGAGCAGTGTAAAATAATCTGAGGTGTATTCTCCACTTCTTTCCAGCCAGCTCTCTGAACCTTAGGTGAACAGATGATGGCTTAGGATTTCTCTGAAAGATTCAGTGCTGCAAAGTGAACATTTCTCAGGCTGTAATTTACTTAAAACCCAATTTTTTGCCTTTAGTTCTTTTTAAATATTAAAGCATAAAGGAACAAAAGCCAGTATGTACTGTTATATTAAGACATAACATTAATATTTAGATCACAAACTACTTACTAGAGCTGTGACATTAAGGTTACTTAGTTTTTATGCAAGCCACTCATTATAGTTCCTCTTAGTATACTTAATTTTTTTTCATCCATCAAATGAAATAACTGAATATTATGATTCCTTAATTTTTAATGCAACAAAATGTGTTTATATGGGCTCTAAAAACCTCAGGGGTTGCAGTAGACTTCTGATAGATTATGTTCTCCATAGCTACTTGCCAGGTGATCAAAGTTGCTGATTCCAGCAATAATGTAAGCTCTTGAGTATGATGATCCTGTATTTTTCTCAATATGATTACAGATACAGCAGTGGACAGAACTCGCATAGTCTCTCCTGCAGCATTAACAGAGAGCAATCTTCTCTCCTACAACATGAAGGAAAGAGGGAGAGACTGGAGGCTATTTTTTAGTATGAAAAAGGAATGCAGAGTTGGCTATTCCCATTCCTTTTATAGAGGGTAGATTTAATTAATGAGGTACTATTTTTCTTTGATGCTGTAAAAGTCTCTCCTAAGATTGACTTACTCACCCTAATTTAATTCTTTGAGTCTGCTTAGGCTAAAAAGTAATAGACTTGCTATGTTGATTTTGTTAGCATAATTCAGTATTTAAGTGACTAAGACATGTATGATTTAACACCTTTGAAGTTGTTCCTGAGGTGGGATGTCCCGTAAGAACTCAGAGTCACAGAACTAGCCTCTAGTTCACTCAATAATGCTAGTGCCAAGTTTAGCCAGCTTATTCTGCAGTCTTTTGTCTGTCTTTCACTAAATTATTTATTCCCTTCTGACGAATTTACTGCTAACCACAACTGTTTACTTAGGATCCTCCTGGGAATCTGAACTTAGCACAGAAACACTCATGAGCTAATTTTTCCCAGCTAGTGCATTCAATTCCAACAACAAACTTCCAGCAGCATTAATTTTTCTTTCATTTTTAAACAGTGCATGTTTATTCCACATTAGAATCTGAAAACAGCAGAAAAAATGCTTCTGTATTTCTACAGTAAAAGATTTGATAGATGACTTTTTTTGTTCAACAGCTTCACATTCTGAGCAATGCTCATTCCCATGGAGAAAGAGACAAAAATACTCTGTAGAAAACAGACTAGGAGTCACTGCTACCTCACTGCTTTTTCTCTTCTAGAGATGTGCTGTGGTGCCAAAAGGAAAGAAATCAACCAAGGAAAATGTAGCCTCTTGAATTTGAGAATCTGTGTTCAGTCTGGTGAAACCTTGTTTCCGTAATACCTACTTTTAACAGAATAATGTATGTTCCTAGTAATGGGCAGTTTACTTGGGTCAATTTGTCTTCTGGTCTACTGACTGGTTGCTTCAATCATTTCAAAACCTTATACCTGAGAAGCTTTTGCAGTATTAATATTTTAACATTGCTTTGAATATTGTTGTATTTTCTTTATATAGCATATATAAGTCGATAGTTTTAATGAAATGTATGAAGTTGGATAATTAAGACCTAGCCACAGCAGATGGAAAGGATATTATTCCTTTCTTCTTTACAACCCTTTTATATAAGTGAAATTTGTTCTGTTCCTCCTCAGTCTCTCTCTTTTTTCAAGATTTTATCTCGCTGTCTAACATGTTATTCCCTGAACTTCCAATCTTTTGTTGGTCTTCTCTGAACTTTACTGTGCAGAAGGTACAGTGCCTACTTGGAAGATGTCCTGTTCAAGGAAAAGCAGGTAAGTTGCAAAGTGGAAGGAATACGCTACAGGTTGTTCTGATTTATGTGGTAGTATAACGTTTGACTTAAAAAGACCATGTTGTTGACATGTTCAACCTGTGATACATTATAACCTCAAATCTTGGTCTGCTGCCTACCTGGTCACTCTTCACCCTGTGTTTAATTAACTGGACATGCCTGTTCAAATAATGTAAACTGCATTTTTTACATACAAAGTTCCGTAAGTATCAAGCCATTTCTCCACTTTTCAATGCAATAAAGTTAGACTTCAATATTATCCTCCAGTATATTTGTAGTCTCCTCCAGATTAATGTCGTTGAAACTGTAATAAGAAAATAATAAAAGCTAACAAGATGTTTCCATTATCCCAAGACAGGTCCCTATGCAGTATAACTTGATATGTTTTTCATTATTTGCCAATGAATTACAGGTAACTGTTCTGCAAGCATGGCTATATATCTAGTTTTGCATCCAACCTGTAGCATTTTTATTCATGTTGTTTTCCTTATTCATTCATGATCTTTAATGGACTCAAGATAAAACACCTACTGCTTCTCCCCATCTACAAGGCCTACTACTGTTTTAGAAGACATTTACATTTGTCTGGTATGTGCCAGATTCTACATGCTATTCATCTTTAATTATTTCCCAGATGATTAAAATACTTTGATTATCACTCCAGTGTATTTCTGTTTGGCAAAAAGTTTCAACACCTAAAATCATAGAAAAGCAGACTCATTGGTGTGATTTGCAGAAGACTTACTGAATACATTTGACTGTGGAGATATTCAAAGGTGCTCAAGAAGTCTAATTGTTCAGCCATCTAAATTTTATAAGTAGACAGACCAAGCTTGAGGCATTTGAATGTGAAAAAGATTTTCCTCAGAGAGTCATTAGTGCCAAAATAGTGGGTTTGAACCTGGATTTATTTACATCAGTACTTTATTGAAGTAAACAGAGAAAAGCATATAAAAAATTGGGTCTGTGCTGTCATCATCAAGCACCACAAAATTCCCTTTAACCTTGTAGAGCTGCAAGCATGCTCTAATTGCAAATAACTGTAAAATAACATAAGAAATATATGAGGTTTTTTTTTTTTTAATATTTATTGGTGACTTCTGGTTTTACTTTTTTAAGGTTCTTTTCTTGTTTCTAAATAATTTTAATTTTTTAGTAAGTACCTATTCTCCTTCATATGTACAGATGATAGTAGTTTGGTTGTTTTAGAGAAAGGGTGAGAGATCTTGTGAGAGTGGGGGGAGTTGTAGGCAAAATGTTGCTTTGTCAGTAATTCTGATAATCATGTCCTCCCAAATGCTCATCTTGCTGGTAGCTTGTGAAAATTCAACTGAAAACTTCTTTCTTAAATCAGGGTAGCTTTTTGTAATGATGCGATTGTTCTCCCTGTGCTTTAAATATGCTAAGCACAAACAATGCATTCAACTTTGACTCTAACCCATTATTGTCAAAACAGTGAAGTTTGGAAACTAACAATTAGGGGAAAATGTCTTACTATAGCAATTCCTTCAGGAATCTCTTGTCTGCCTCAACTTCATCCTTTTTGAAAAATGATGTATCATCACCTTGGCAAAGCTGTCAGATGCTGTGTTCCCAAAAATGAATATAGCATTTGCATTCATTTTGCCTGTTGCTCTTGGGTTTGTTTTTTAATTTTTTTATTATTTTTATTTACCTCTGATAGTTCCATTCCCTCTTCCTCATCATAGGCAGTAATGAATATATTCACATCATCTTTTCCCTAAACAGAGAAGTGTGTATCAATAGTATCAGTGCATAAATGGATCAAAGGTGCTTAAATTCATGCCAGATGCTTCAGTGACTCATTACCAAATGGTGAAATGTCTGAGAGCTTAACAAGATATTCCTTTTTCCTGCTGGAAATGTCTTTTCACAAAGGCCTTTTTCTGCTAAGAGCCGTCATTGATCACAGTTCCTAAGTATGCAGAACCAACAATAGCTGAGCAGGCAGCTTACAAATCAGAGCAATTTGCTTCTACTATCTGCATCAAAACAATGATTTTTTAACAGTCGGTTACTTAGGGAAATTTAAATAAGATGCCTTTAAGGAAAACTTTCTTAAGAAAATGGTGTTAATATGTTGTTTGCTATGTTTTTTTTCAGCTATAAAAGGCAAGTGTTTGTTGGGATTATGAAAAATCACAGATTTTTCTTGTTTTCTACAGCTGGATCAAAACCGAAATTAGTTGTCATTTGAAAAGAGGAATGGATGTGAAAGTTGTGAAATAACTAATAAGCCAAAAGAATTTTAGGCATCACTCAGTGTGATCTGAGGTTTGGTCAGTACCTCAACCTGATACCTGCTGCCTCTTCTGACTCATTTTTAGCCCCTTTCCCACAAGACTGTGAATTATTTAGGTGAAATTAATTCAGCAAATATAGAAGAAATACGTATTCCCAAATTAACAATCATTCATTTCCCACTCTCACCTGCTTTATCTTCCGATATCTGAAACACACTTCCATTCTAAATGGAGTCATGTCCTGAGGTGTAGCACTGAATATCACATTGAAAATTGTTATCATTATCCAGTAGATTGATTGTTTAAACTTTTTTAGTGTCACTTAGGACACTTGGATAGTTGAGGTTGACTTCTACTTAAACACGTGTGATGAGCTGCACACTGGTTTTATTTCAATGCATTTACATTTCTAGTATTTGTCACATGAGCAAACATGAAGCAAAAATTGTAACTAGTTGAGAACTTAAGAGATTTTATTTTTAATAGCTGATGAAATTAAAAGCCGTAATGACATGATTGTTTTCTTTTTAGCCTGTAGATACCCACTGAGGTTACTACACATTTTACTTTAAAACAGAATACTGGGATTTTATAATTATTTATCAATTTATTCTGTAGATAATGTTTTCAGTTCCCAAGAAAAAAAAGAAGAAAGTGAAGTGGGTAGACTCCTGTTTCTAAGCAGTATCACCTAGCTGCCAGGCATTATCACAATGATGCATTGTTTAGAATATAAATGCTATGGGGAACTGTGCATCAAACAAAAGTTTTCAATGTATTGATTTTTTTCCTTTTAAATTTAATACAAACATAATCCTCTGAATTAACAGCTTGATCTAGAAGTCATTAAAATAGATGGAAACATATCCATTCATTCAACCAGTCTTTAGAGCAGGCACTTAAATAGCTTTTAATGCCTCCTACTCTAGCTTGATGAGTATTATCCTCATTATACGGATGATGCTGTGAAGTCATTGAAAGGTTAAAAGTTGATTCCAAGGCCACAAAATGAGGCAGTTGCAAAACCAAAACTGAAATATTACGAGTTCTCTGTCTGTACTTTGTATTCAAGACAATGCATTACTGGTTTTTATCTAGACAAATGAATAGTTAAGACTAAAAAAAAATAGGCAATATATTTTTAAATTATCTCTTGACCTTCATATCATCAAAAAATAACATTTAAACACTATTTTTATGTAGAAGAACCTATATGGTTCAAGAAAGACTTTAGTCAAATTTTGTTATATTATGTTACACAACACAGTGAATAAGAAGTCTGCATATGAAACATTAGTATATTGATACAAGATAATATGGGTGCAGTGGTCCCAGCTAAAAAAAATTAAAGTTTTACTTAGTTTTACTACTGAGTCCTCTCTGAAGTGTCAGTGGAATAAATAGGAACATTTTCAGTGGTATTTTGACTGGATTGCTCAGGCTAGTCTTTAAATCAGAGAGGCATGCAAGTAAAACTCTATGTACAGAAAAATAAGTATCTAAAGTTAGCCATATAAAGTGCTGTGAGAAGAGAGAACAAAGGCAATATGGAAGTCAAGCACCAAAACACAGTTACAGAAAAGAACTGTGCAAAACTGATGAAACATAGCACGGGAAGAAAGAGCAGAAATCGTATACCAGTGATTTCATTTACCGAGGGGTCTTATCTTGGTGACCAGTTAGATGGGCCTAGATGGAAATTACATCTAGACATACAAAGGAATGAAATGCCCAAACTCTTTTTGTGCTTCTTAAAATGTTCCATATGTGTCCATGTAAGTTAACAGGTTGGTGATGGTAACCCATGACCAAGAGATGGTAACCCCAAAATATTGCGGTATTACCTATTATTACAATGCTCTTAAATCTTGGAAAAGGCGATACTGGTGTTTCGAAAGAAAAAAAACATTCTGTATGCTGCAGCAGAGCTACCAGTGTGGGGCCTTCCTTGATTTTAATGTGGACATGAACATTTCTAAAGCACTACCTTAAAGAGAAGGAGGATGATCACTTGGACATGGGAGGAGGAGGAGGCATCTCCCCGTTCCTCTTCATTGCTTGAGCAAAGCTGCCATGCTCCTGAATGAATAAAGGCACTGTAGAGGCCAAAGGAGGGAAGAGCATCAGGCCTTACCATATGGAGTTGGCCTCAGGGGGCCAGAAGACTAATCCTGGCAATGATATTGTTGATTTGATTTTGCACCAAGTATAGCTTCAATCTCAGTCTAACCATGGAATTAATATCGAGTTCCAACTCCACAGTTACAGTCAAGAAACCTTTATGCAAAGGTAATATCTATGGTGTTTAGAAGCCAGCTTATAAGTAGACTCTAACTCAAGAGAATTTGATTTTTAAATGAATAGTACTCATATTCCACAGCTATGTAGCTATATGTTAGGTATTTTCTCAGTGTGCACTCCTGACTTCAGGCATCGGTAGGGAAAATCCAGCTTCTCTGTAAATTATGTAGGTTTTAAAAGACCAAAATACTATTTCTTTAATTTTGCACAACACTTAGGTGCCCAAGAAAGTACATTGGACTTTTCTTTGGCAACAATGCATTCTGTGCAGCTGAGCTTTCAAAAGCAGGTTCAGAAGGTTCCAAGGATTTCAGACCAAAGCATAAATCAATATGTTTAGTATAATTTAACTAAACTACTGCCACCAGTTTATGTTCAGAGTCCCTTTGTCAGTGCCTTGACAGGAAACAGCAAAGCAAACTCATTGCCAAAGAATTGTCTGAACCAGAATGAGAAGGCAAAAAAATTCTCCATTCAGTTTCCTCATGTACTTCACCATCTCCATATAGGACAATACATTCATGTTAGAATAATATAAAAAAAAGTTCTATTCTTGGTTTAAACGATACATAAACAAGTATTCTCACAATTGCTTTACATTATACTTCAAGTCTAAATATTAGGTTAGATTTTGAAGGCTTTCTGTCCGAAGACAAAACTCCTTCAAAGTCCAGAGGATTTTGCAGAGTAGCAAAACTGTTAAAAATCTGAAGTCTGGTCCCAAAGCTTAACAGAAGTTCTAAAACATACCTAAGATCAAATCCGGGTTTATTTTTGCTGCTAGTGAGTGTTCACCTTTTCTTTTCAGTTCGTATCACAGAAAGAAGGGATCCCAGGTCCAGAGAGAACAAAGGGACTTTGTTTTTTAAATAGTATTGTTTGGAAGGAAGGCAAAGGAATTGGCATTGCTGTGATTTTATTTCTTTAACACTTATACTAAGTCAGCATTTGCAAGCAAACTGAATGGGTCTGTATTATCATATTATTACGCATTTGTGTTGTGATCACTCTAAAAGCCTGAAAACTTTCCTTGTGCTCTCTGAACAGACCAACAGTAATAAACTCAGTTTCTAATGGATTCATGGGTGATGTACATGTTTTAGCAGTCTATATTTAGCTTGATGCAGAACAGGTGTCTTTGTTATAGCAGGGATATAGGAGCTCTTTTTTTTTTCCAGTTTTTCAGTAAAACAAATTTAATTATCACATTCATAAGTTCCCAATAAGTTCCTTATTATCCTGGAGCACTAGGTTGGGATATCTGGGTTTTTTTGGCTGCCCCTTTTTTTTTATGGGGGGGGGGGGGCAGGG
>JANZLQ010000005.1:10228408-10238548 GCA_026212715.1 Elanus axillaris
GTTTTATTTCTCATTACCCTACTCGGTTTTGATTTGTAATAAATTGAGTTAATTTTCCCCAAGCTGAGTCTGTTTTGTCCGTGACAGTGATTGGTGAATGATCTCTCCTATCCTTATCCTGACCCACAAGCCCTTTGTTATATTTTTCTCTCCCCTGTCCAGTGAAGGAGGGGGAGTGATAGAACAGCTTTGTGGGCACCTGGCATTCAGCCAGGGTCAACCCACCACAGACAGCTTTTGAATTGTTCACCTGTTTCTTACCTCTGGAAGCAGCTGTTTTGTTTAACATTGCTCAGTGGAGTGCTGTACAAAAGCTCACAATAAACACATGTAAAGCTTAGACTGTGGCCCTGGAGTTTACCTTGTTGCACTCACTTATTACAGCAGTTTGCAAGGCCTGCTTTGTAGGGCTAAGAAATAGGTTGCAGGATGACTGGGGAAAGAACTGGCCCATGGCATTGTTTCTTCAGCTTCATTGGTACATAAATGGTAAAATAAGGAAAGAGTTATTAAAATTATTAGCTACTTTTTCTTCTTATTTTCTATATAAACAGCTATCCCAGAAGACTGGCTGTCATTGAAAATTGACATTTGATATTCTGCTGAAGTGAATGCAAGTCACTCACTCTCTGATAAATCCTCAGATAATAAAGATAATACAAAGTTTTCATACGAGCTTTGCAGGGATGTTCCTGGACAACTAAAGGTCCTCATCATTTTTGACATACTGCATATTTCCCCTAGCTCTAATCTTCTTTCTCTTACCTTGCATACACAGGTCTTCACTATATCTAGTAACTCAGCCATTATCTTTGTTAGAGATACAGGAACTCTGCTTCTATGAACGTGATATTAATCCTGGAGCTGTATTGAAAATGTTCTCAATCACCACCATTATAATCCTTGTGCACAGTAATTTATTGTGGTGGCTGTAGTCATCACATCATCAGTAGCATTTACACAGAAGAAGGCAATCTCACTTGTCTCACTATTGCATCTGTTGTTCTCTTTAGCAATTTCATTCTGTGTATCATGAGTGAAAGGCCTGTTGTGCAATGACAATATTACACCATGTTAGCTGGGGTATCCGTGAATAAAAAAGGTGCTTCAAATAATGTTTTCTTAAGCACCAAGATAAGTAAAGTACTATGGTTTGACTTAATCAGAGCAATACAAAAAAAGGAACATAAACCATTTAATATAACAAGCCAGACAGTGCCAGCAAACCAGTACATTTGTGGAGAGAAGAAATTGCCCCCTTTTTCTTTAAAAAAAAACCCAACACACAGAAGAACCTACATGATAGTCTGTGTAGTGTATATTCATAGACATTCTCTGATTATAACACATTGGCAGGACTGTATATGTAGTCTTACTAGCTGAAACCAAGAATTCCATAGATGTGAAAAACATAGTGTACTTTTTTGAACTTCAGAGACCATAAGGCTTGGACTGTATTTTTTTCTCATTTTGTGTAAGAAAACTCACAGAAGTTGAGAATGGAGATCAAAGTTTATGCTCCTTTTATTTTCAGCGTGGCCAGGATTTCTCTCTGATTTTGTGAATAAAATAGTTAAAGTGGTTTTAAACTTGTTTTCCTACTCATTTTGCTGATGTTTTAGGATAAAAATTCCCAACAGGTGTAGTATGATGGTCAGTGCATCTGCCCTGTAACCAGTCTAAATAGCCTGGAAAGAGTGAGGGACCCTGGGGAGTGGCATATCATGCATGACAGGTCCAGCAGCTGGTCATAGCTGTATTGGACAGAGTCAGGACTTCTCAGGGGGGTCTGTCACATGCCATCAACTTTAACACAGAAAATCATGTGCCTCAGGTATCAAAAGTTTGGGAAACATTGTCTATAGTATCTAGGTTAATCAATTAATCCTACTAACATGGATTAAAACATACAGCTCTGATTCTTTTCTTTGTGCAGTCTAGGATTTGTTCTCCTTTAAAAGAAAGTTCAATGTATTATCTATGTGTGTATGCCTGGGCATGTAAATCTTTCAACTCCCATATAGAAAACCTAACATATTTTAGAGAGCCTTCCTGGCCTCTTGTCCAGAACTGGAAGATTTGGGTCAACAGATCTTGACATCTGCATTCAGGTTCTAGTCCTTAGGGATCTGAAGACCTTTGAATAATTGAGTTGCCTGTTCATCTCCTCTTGTGGAAAGTTATCAGCAAGCAAACAATTCTGATGAAACATGGGGGGGGGAGAATAATAAAAAAATTGTACTGTACACATGCTGCTGTCAGTCAAAAGACACCCAGTCAAGCCTTTGCCACCCCACAACAAGCTGATGATTCTGTAGTTCCAATATTATCTTGGCTTATTTACAAAATCTAGTGAATTAAGTATTCACTGGTATGAAGAAATACATCTTCCTGTGAATATTTACATAGCTGACATAACTGAAGTAAAGCAGGGGTATCTGGTGCAAGTAAAAGGCTATTTCTTCAGTACAAAATTGTTTAAAGCATTTTAGAATCTCAAAGTGTATCATTCTCAAGAAGTGCTGAGTAAGTGCATGAAGGTTGATTATGTTACAAAATACGAATGCAAAACCTGCAACTAAAATACATTAGCATTCTCAAAAGCTGTGATACTTAAATCTAAAACACAGTAAGTTTGCAAATGAGATCTTAAACCTAATTAGAACTGGTCATAACTTATATAAAATATTTGCTTTGCATCTAGCCTTTTATTCTTTTATTATTTTTCCTGATTCCTGAATCAGTTGCTAAACAATCCTTAATTGCCTATGCAATTAGACTGGTTCCAATAGTTCTTAAGTAGACTAAACTTTTAAGAACATGGTTTTGCACATTAAGCCATCAGTTAAGGCATTAAATATAACATATTAGACAATCATTCACCATCTTTAAAATTATTTTTAATGGGAACAGCTATGGCAATTGCCCATAGTTGTGAGGACAAGTGAGGTTAAGATTGGTAGTAATACCAGTATTTTTTCTTTGTGGTCCTATGCATCTAATGTCTGTTTTACCACATAGATTGAAATTACTGAAAACAAAATAAAATCTGAAATCAAGACAAAGATATTTATGAGCATAATAGCAAGAAGAGCTGAAGACTGTAGAGCTCATTTGGCTTTTAAGTTATGCAAGTCTCATTTCCTGGGAAGCTCTTATATTTTACTGATGGGCAATTTAGAAAATTCTTAGATCATTTTTTTGTCACTGAGTGAGAGCCATTTAATTTATTCAGGCATATAAGAGATGCAAGTGTGGGAATTGCGTACTCTTAAGACAGTTAAGAATCAAGATGAAGAAGTTGGAGAAAAAGAGACCTAAATTTTCCCATGCCAGCCTGAGACTTCTTCAGGACTTTGATATGTCAATTAATTTATTTGTTTTAATTTGTTTTAAAACCAGGAATAATTATTTTTCTGTAGTTTAGAAGAGATTCTAAATTTAAGAGTGCTTATAAAGCCTTTGAGAGGCTTCATTGGTAGATGTTCTAAATTATCACTATGTACTTACAAATATGCTCTCATTTTCTTAAAGGTTGATACTTCCTGGCAGCATTAACTCAATATTTTCAAGGGACAGATTGCTAATTAATTTTCTAATATTGTGGAAGCACACTAAAGTTAATAAGCACAAATTACTTAACTCTTAACTTTTGCAATATTGTATATTGGTACATTTTTCATATTATAACTATCTAATTTAAAGTTTAAAAAAGATTACATATGAAGTCACATAAGGCATAATATGGAAAATAGGCAGGGAAAGCCCACTTCTACAGTTCATGGAATTATAGGAACCAGGTGATGGATGGTACTTTCTCCTCCCCTTCATGTCACCTCTATATGTTGCTTCCAGGAAAAAAACAAACAAACAAAAATCAAACCTCAAAAGTCCAAACCTCAACAGTAAAGCCATTTCACCATTCTGAAAACTTCCTGCAGCTCTGATTGAACAGTTCCTGTCACATGTGGTTTAGGTCCATCTTGCTATTGCTCCTTATTTAGACTCTTCACATCAGCTTTGTTTTGTAGTGTTATTATCTTCTCACTGTGTCCCATTCTTTTGCTTTTTTCAGCTGACAGCTAGTCTCTTCTAAATAAAATCCCTCACTGCTATCCAGTAATGGATAATTGTTACCTAAAGGAACTGCAGTTGGTGTTTGATGCCATTCTTGCCTTTCCATGCCTTCTGACTTTTCTCTCCCCTCATTTCTTGAAGTTAGAATGTGTGTTTAAGTAGTAGGAGAAGCATCTGATACTTTACGGAGGTTCATTCATTTCACTTAAATTTAGCAGATGTTTGTGTCTGAAGTAGTTCAGAAGACTAAAAAACTGCTATCATTAACATATTCTGTGTGGTCTCTATGGTAAACTCACCAGAGATTGCAAATAAGATAAAATGGAAGGTAGAGTGACTGCTTCTCAATAATATGTATTTAAAATGTAGCAGCTACCTTGAAAAGTTCAGGACTAGCAGGAAAACCATTTAATCTAGGAGGATATCCTGAGTAAAGATTAAATTAGGTTTGTAAACTGAGAGATCTAGGGAAGGGGAGTAGAAGTGTCTGCATTTGTGTTTCATGGCAATACCGCTTCAAGTTAAGTGTAAAAATGTGGGGGAGAAAGGAAAGACAATTGATTTGGAACAAAGAAAGGCAGCATAGCCTTCTCAGAGGCAGTTTCACCAAAGGAGGTGGGAGGGTCCTCTAACCGTTAAATCTGAAGTTTGTTCCTGAAAGCCACTGCCTAGAGGTAGACTGAGCCTAGATAACTATCTTGACTTCTACAGTCATATTAAACTTCAAGAAATTGTAAATGGCATCTAAAACAAGATGTTGGATACTAGGATTAAATGACAGGATGTATTTTCTTCTTTTATACTTTTCGTCCTTAACACCCTGCTCAATTTTGTAATCAAGAAGATGATGCAACTTTGCCAAAATAAAATGTCTCATTTTCATTTTAAGCTTGACTGGTATTTAAAATGTATTCAGGTAAATAACACACTTATCTGGTGTTCTTACTTCTCCAGAAGGAAAAAATCTAAACAATGGGATGTAAGAAAATACATCATCTCAGTGCCTAAATTCAAGCAGTTCTAAAATCTCAGGTGTTGTGTATATCCCATTCACGTATAGAAGTCAGACTGGTGCCTGATACCCATAGTGTGTGAAGCCTGCTCCTATATTTATGAGTGGCTCTGGGATTGAACAGATAGTGAAAGGACAACCTATGACTTGAGGAGAGCACATTTGCTTTTCAGAGTTATAAATTACTGGCTACAATTTCAATATAGAGCAGCAGGGTCTATTGAGTCCTCTCTACAATAGTTGAAAAATACCTTCTGAATTTATAATAATTTCCTTCATTTGTCAAATCCAGACCAATGATTTTCATGTAAAACAGGGACTTGTGTACACAGGAGTTCTTCTGAACAAACATGTAGCAAAAAATTTCAATTACCATCACAATTAGCAAGAAAAGGCCATTTGACTTCCACAGACTAGAATTTTGCTTATTTTTTTAAATGTTAGCTGCATCTTGTTTCCAAAGAATTACACTATTCAATAAATAAATTATCTCCATTGCAGTCTTATCTAATTAATAAATCGAAACCCTCACAGAGAAGGGACAGAAAAATGTTCATCTGACAATAGGACTTGCCTCTTCCTGGAGAAGAAAAAAAATCATATTTGAGGCTTGGCTTGTTGCACGCTGAGTTTTATTTTCAGAGAAGAGTAGGGCATGGTGGAAAAGCAGTTCAGAACCTTTAATGAGCTAGGTGGTTCAGGAAAAATTTGGAAGATACAGTGGCAAGGCCATAGTAGAAAAGCCTGCTTTTTTTCAGCACAAGTTTCTCACATCCTTTTTGAATATTGCAGTTTTCCAAGAAGAA
This sequence comes from Elanus axillaris, assembly GCA_026212715.1. Lineage (NCBI taxonomy): Eukaryota > Metazoa > Chordata > Aves > Accipitriformes > Accipitridae > Elanus > Elanus axillaris. The sequence continues at coordinate 10,234,304 of JANZLQ010000005.1, forward strand.
GCTTTGCACTTTTTTACCCATTCCCATTTGATGACAATAAAAACTGCATATAATCTACCTGTCAGATCACCCTTGTAACATGTGGTTTTCCTAAAAATGGTTTCATTTTGCTCAAAAAATTTGTTTTCACATGATGTTAATGACATAAAAAAATATATTCTGTAAATTCTTTACAAGATTTCAATAGAAACTTCAGCTACTATAATACTGATGTGCAAAAAAAAAAAAGGTCAAGGTTTTTTTTTAATTAGTGTTGTCATGCCCTCTGTTATGATTTTATCCTGAGTCTCATGCTTTTCAGTGTTCCATTTAAAGTTCTGTCTCTGGGAAGAATTTTGTTGGATGAAATTCTTAGTTTGTTCATGGGAACTAAGGCTTTAAATAAAACATTGCATGCAAAGAGATTCACAATGCTATCAATTCTCAAGATTTTATCTAGTCCTTTGCCCTCCAGGTTGTGGAGAAAAACCCAAGATCATCATTCTTACATGTTCAAATCAGATGGGAAATAAAAATAATCCAATCCATAAGATGTCTTAAAATTCATGAGTTCTTTTTTTTTTTTTTTAACCAGGTTCATGATTTATTGTGCCTGGCTTGTGATTTTTTGAGTGTCTGGCTTTGACAGTACAGTTAAATATAGAATGTTCATTCATTTTATTCAATTCAGTTTCTAAAACTTATCTGTCAAAATCTTTCTGCCAGTACATTCAGGTTTCTATTTGGCTAGCTGACCCCTTTTCAGAAAGACAATCAACCTATTACTTAGCACAGTGCTATAATTTAATTAAATTGTTATAAATACACTTTTTTTCCTAAAAAATATGTTTTATTTTGTTATAATAATGTTCAATACTCTTTGTAAACAGGATGATTATTTTTTCTGTATTTCTTTCTTGTACTCTGCTTAAAATCTTCACTTAACACCTGCTAAGACATTTTGTACTTCAGTATCCCTTTATCACTGAAACTATCGAGAGAAGAAGATGGAAATATCTAGGGTGTGTTTAAAAGTGAAAAGTTTATAGATATGCCAGGCTGGTGAGCAGCAGGAGGGGCTACTCATGACCACTGCTAAATCTTTGTAGAGAGGAAAATGCATAGTATTTAATATCATTTAGGAGGTAACACAGTTTAGGTAGACATGGCAGTATTTTTTTAAAATTCTTACCGTGATATCTGATCCACTAAGTATTCGTCTTAATTGTGAAGTGTTAAGAATACCCAAGGAAGGCAAAAAAATAATCCTTATTGCTGAATTGAAGTTACAAAGTCAGATTAGCATAGTGGGGAGTAAGATTCATCTACCTCCTCCTCTGCATGTGAAAGGGCTTTCTAATCTTTACAATCTTTCTCTGTTTATTAGTACAATATTTGATTTTGGTACACTCTTCATTTCTAAGCTGGTAATATAAGTATCCTTTATTATATCACTGAAATTGGCGTTTCTCTCTTGTTCTGATCAGAAAGTCATACCCATACTTTTACCCAGAATTTATCTCATATATAATCTATCCCACACTCAATCGAGGCACATTAGGATAAACAATCATGCAATTCAACAAGGGGAAGTGCAAAGTCCTGCACCTGGGGAGGAACAACCGCCTTAGGCACTAGTGTATGCTGGGGGCTGCTCAGCTGGAAAGCAGATTTGCAAAAAATGGACCTGTGGGTCCTGGTGGACACCTAGTTAAACATGAGCCAGCATGTGTCCTTGCAGCAAAAAAGGATAATGGTATCCTGGACTGCATTAGGAGTGTTACCAGCAAGTCAAGGAGGGAGATCCTTCCCCATTGTTCACTGCTAGTGAGGCCACAGCTGGAGTACGGTGTCCAGTTCTGGGCTCCTCAGTACAAGAGACACATGGACATACTGGAAAGAATCCAGTGAAGGGCCACAAAGATGGTTAAGAGCATTTTTTCTATGAGAATGTTGTGGTTTAACCCCAGCGAGCAACTAAGCACCACGCAGCCACTCACTCACTTCCCGCCTCCAGTGGGATGGGGAAGAAAATCAGGAAAAGAAGTAAAACTCATGGGTTGAGATAAGAACGGTTTAATAGAACAGAAAGGAGGAAACTAATAATGATAATGATAACACTAATAAAATGACAATAGTAATAATAAAAGGATTGGAATATACAAGTGTTGCACAGTGCAATTGCTCACCACCCACCGATCAACACCCAGTTAGTCCCTGAGCGGTGATCCCCACCCCCACAGCACCCAGTTATTTCCTGAATGTGACATCCCATGGTATGGAATACCCCGTTGGCCAGTTGGGGTCAGCTGCCCTGGCTGTGTCCTGTGCCAGCTTCTTGTGCCCCTCCAAGCCTTCTCGCTGGCTGGGCAGGAGAAGCTGAAAAATCCTTGACTTTATACTAAACATTACTTAGCAACAACTGAAAATATCAGTGTGTTATCATCGTTCTTCTTACACCTAACTCAAAACACAGCACTGTACCAGCTACTAGGAAGACAACTAACTCTATCCCAGCTGAAACCAGGACAGAGGAAAGGCTAAGTGAGCTGGAATTGTTCAGCCTAGAGAACAGAAGGGTCAAGGGGATCTTACCAATGTATATAAATACCTGAAGGGAGGTTATAAAGAAAATGGAGACAGGCTCTTTTCAAGGGTGCCTAGTGACAGGACAAGAGGCAATGAGCACACACTGAAACACTGGAGGCTCTGTCTGAACATCAGGAAACACTTTTTTACTGCGAGGGTCACCAAGCACTGGAACAGGTTGCCTTGGGAGGTTGTGGAGTCTCCCAATGTGGAGATATTCAAAAGCTGACATGGTCCTGGGCAACCAGCTCTGGTTGACCCTGTGTGAGCAGGGCAGTTGGACTAGATGATACCAGAGGTCCCTTCCAACCTTACCAGACTGTGATTCTGTGAAGTACTATTTTCAGCGGGTTTTACTGATACAGTATTTCCAAAATTTCATTTTTAACTAAATCTTGGTTTGGGAATTATATCCCACTGAATTTGAAGATTTGTAAAAAGTATGATGAAAATCACTCTCTTATGCCTCAGTGTCTACACTAAGTAAGACTGAACAGCGAAAAGTTTTTACAGTCAGTTTTGATTAGAGTTAGCTCCAATTCTATTTGAGTAAAGTAAAGATCTGGGAGACATTTTCTTTTTTTCTTCAGTGCTGGTTTTCCTTGGTAGTCATCTGTATCACCTGCATGTGCACAACTTTTGAAAACAGATCACTTATTACAGGGCTTAGACATATCTTCAGAGATAACTTTTAGTTACTTTATCTTAAAATAAATATCAATGCCCAGTATCTTTAGTGCTCTGTTGATTTATAGTCCTTAGAACAATTTTGCTGTCTTGCCAATAATTCATTCCTAGTATGTGTTTTAGGGGAATGTGTTTTAAAACATAACCTTTTAGATTAAAAGCATCAATTAAATGAGGCAAATGTGCTATAATTACAACAGAGATACATGGATATGTCTCAGTGAAAATTAACTTAAAAGCTAATTTTGAACACTTAAATGTCAGTTTAATTATTAATGGAAAATTTACTGTTTGTCACAGATGATAAAATACACCTCTAGATAGTAGTTATTCCTGTGAAAATTGGAAGGTGCCGCATATCTTGCTATTTGATGTCCTCTTGATTATGTATCTGGTCTACTCCAACGTGGAATTTCTCTGAAGCTGACTGATCCATCTTTATGCTATTTAATGTGTAGCATATCTACTTGGAATGCCATGACATAAACAGTTGTTTCCATTTAAGCAGAAATTCATGCTATGTATATTTCCATTGCAATGTATCTATCTTTAATTGCTGTATATCAGTGTCAAAAATGTGCATATTTATGTTTCATAAGAATTAGATCCCAACATTTGAATATACAGATATACATCTGTACTGGGTTTACATGGCAAGTTTTTGGTAGCGTGGGGTCTACAGGGTGGCTTCTGTGAGAAGCTGCCGGAAGCTTCCCCCGTGTCTGACAGAGCCAATGCCAGCCGGCTCCAAGATGGACCCGCTGCTGGCCAAGGCCCAGCCCATCAGTGATGGTGGTAGTGCCTCTGGGAGAACAGAGTTAAGAAGGGAAAAAGTTATTGTGCAGCCACAGCCAGAAGAGAGGAGTGACAACATGTGAGACACTAAGGCTGGTGAAGAAGGAAGAGGAGGAGGTGCTCCAGGCACCGGAGCAGAGATTCCCCTGCAGCCCGTGGTGATGAAGACCACGGTGAGGCAGGCTGTCCCCCTGC
>JANZLQ010000005.1:10238800-10260761 GCA_026212715.1 Elanus axillaris
GCAGGCTCCTGGCAGGACCTGTGGCCCCGTGGAGAGAGGAGCCCAGGCTGGAGCAGGTTTGCTGGCAGGACTTGTGAACCCATGGGGGACCCACGCTGGAGCAGGGGAAGAGTGTGATGAGTCCTGCCCCTGAGGAGGAAGGAGCGGCAGAGACAAGGTGTGATGAACTGACCCCAACCCCCATTATCCGTCCCCTGTGCTGCCTGGGGACAGGTGGTAGAGAAAACCAGGAGTGGAGTTGAACCTGGGAAGAAGGGAAGGGTGGGGGGAAGGTGTTTTACAATTTGTTATTATTTCTCATTATCCTACCTTGGTGTTAATTGGCAATAAATTAAACTAATTTCCCCAAGATGAATCTGTTTTGCCCATAATGTTAATTGATGAATGATCTCTCCCTGTCCTTATCTTACCCCATGAGCCCTTCATCATATCTTTTTTCTCCCACTGTCCAGTTGAGGAGGGGGAGTGATAGAGCAGCTTGGTGGGCACCTGGCATCCAGCCAAGGTTAACCCATCACAATGTCCCACAATTTTGTAATCTCATACTCTCCCTGAGGAGGGTAGCATCCTGTTTGTATTAGAAGATTTCTGGTTTTAGGATTCTTTTGAGTATATGTCTTGACTGGTGTCAGCTTTTCTTTAAAGGGTCCAAAAGACTGCTAGCAAATCAATATTTCGAAAAAAAGAGAAGAAGCATTATCAGCTCATGGTCAAAGTAGCCTAGTAGACTGGACTTTATTGAAAAGGATATTCTGAATGTTTAAATCCATCTCTTTCCTATCATGGACAACCATATCATACAATCCTTTTCATTACACTGATCAAGTGAATTTTTAATGCCTAGATTGGTTTTTCCCCACTAATTCCATTGAAATGTTGTTCCATAAATTCACTGTTCTCTGGCTAGAAACATTTTTCTAATTTCCAAGCTAAATTTATTAATGACCACTATATATCCATTTGTTCCTGTGTTGACATTGTCCTGTAGCTTCTCGCCTCCTGTGTTTATTTTTTGATGTATTTAGAGAGCACAATCATATCCTTTTCTCAGCCTTCATTTTACGAGGGTAAAAAGACCTAGGCTGGTTTAATACCCACTCCTAAAACAGGCTTTGTAGTATTCTTGGTTGAATTTCTTTTCTGTTTTGTTTCAAGTTAATTTCTGTTGAACCAGAATGACCATACTTGATATAAACAGTATTGTGGATGAGCGTAAGACCTTAAGGTCTTTTACAGTGACATTAAAAATTCTCTTTCTTCCCTGAAAATATAAAGCCTGAAACATTTTTAGATTGTCATTGCTGCTTTTCAGAACTTTCTCACATCCCTGGTTTCTAGTCATCTTGTAACAGATATATTTACCCATGTTCTTTTCCTCTGCTATTTCAGACTCACACTCTGGATTATGGCATCAATTCCTGTTGTTTAGCCTTACGTTCACAAGCTATTGAATTTCACTTCATTTCTATTATTACCATCCTCAAGGTCATCCAATTTTTCCTGTATGGAAGAGAATTTCCAATTCTTTTCTGTACGGACAATGACTCCAATTCTTTTTAATCAGAGAATCTCATTAACCCACTCCTCCACTTTGTGCCAAGGACATCAGAAAGCATAAGAGGATTAACCTCATGACCACTTCTAGAAAAGACCTACTTGCAAACACTCCCCAAACTTGTTCTTCTGCTCTTCAATGAGCTTTTTCATATTTCTTTCTTTCCAGTTCTCCACAAAACAGAATATCTCAACCTTATCCAATTTTCACCAGTGTGGCACTACCTCAGATGCTTAACTGATATCTAGATAGGTAAGATGTACCCAACTTTTATGCAAAATGAAAATGCAGTCTCTTATCCATGGAAATTTTATGTTAATCTAGACTGGAAAATCCATTCTTATGTAGTTTTATATAAGTGTATCATGATAAACCCAATTTTTTCAGTATGAAAATTTAAAGGTGCAAAAAGGTATTGGAGTGGTAAAACAATTTGATAGATGAAAGGCAGACTTAGAGTGTAACCTTGCTTTCTTTCTTCCTGACAGTGAAACATGTGGGAGAAATGTAAAATGGAATGTCTGTAGGGTTTTATTTGTGTATTGAGAGGTAGAAACTAATGACCTGCAGGAAAGATGTTACATTTGGAACCTAAAATGAGACAACCAGAATATCTTTCTGTGTGCTTTACACTGCTGGTCATCTTCTCTTAATCCTAGGTTTAAAGGAAGGATGAAATCAGTAATTGTTAGGCACCTAACTTGCTACATCTTAGAAAATGTAATTCCTGCCTATTGACATATCCAGGTGCCCATATGCTGTAGAAGATATTGCCCCTGGTCACTTATGGTTAAAAGAAATAACTACTAATTTTCCTTTAAAAGTAGCCAGCTGAACACATGTGAAGGGAAATCTCCTTTGATTCTCTTGTTCAATACACTTTAACTATTCCCTCCAATGTGCCTGACTGGAGAAGAAAAAGAAAAAGAAAAGAAAAAAAGAAGCAAGGGGCAAATCCCCAAAACACTTCCCAAAAATTAAGTCTTGTGGTGCTTAGGCTGTAGTATTAACTTTAGCTTAGCTCTGGCCTTTTATGAAATTCTGACTGCTTCATACTAGCAGCGTTAAATCATTAGCATTGCAGCCTTTCATTCTTAATATCACACACATGCAAACTAGCCTTGAAAGGCACATTGCAGCCCGAAAAGAAAAGGCAGTGCTTTCAGTGTGGAACCAAGCCATTTCAACTAGAACTACATAATTTGCTATTTTTTATTTCTGCTCTTTGCATACTACATCACTTTCTCTGCACAAAATCCCAAAATAAACTTTGCATGTCTTTCTGAAGACTTGGCTTTTTTTTTTCTTGTATTATCTAAAGCATTTCAAATCCTCTTTTAACCAACATTTCAAGGTTAAGAACAGCATTGGCTGTTGTTGAATATGGAATTTTTTTGTGAAAAATAAAAACATTACAATGGATGTTTTCTGTATACTGTCATCATAAAAAATATGATAAAGATTTAGAGATGGATAAATGTGAGCTTTCCTATGAGCTAAGCCTGTTCAGATGATGCATAGCTGAACTGGATTACTGAAATAAACTACAGAGGTTGACAAAATAGTGGACAACCATGTGGGTGTAAAAGAGAAGCAGAAAAGTATTTGTTAAGGTGGACTTCAACAGAAAAATCCTTTCTTTCTTCTCTGAGTGTGCTGTTGAGCTTAATTCCAGCTGTTTCTCAGTGCCACCTGCCTGGGGACACTGCCTGACCTGGTACTGACCAGCAGCTGGCTAATCAAGAAATGAAATGCCAGCCGAACTCACTCCTTTATTAAGTAAATTACCAAATAACAAGAACCTTATTCAGATGAACTTTATCAGTGGAGCACAGCTAATTCAGCACTTCAAATAGAAAGGAAGGTTCCTGATGAAATATATAAATTATAGTACGTATGACTTATGGAGCCTTCTCTTGTATTTTTTTCCCAAGGGCTCCAGAGCACAGTAAAATAAACTAACCTATTCCCCTGAGAGTTTTCAGACAGAAGAGCCTGTTTCTAGGTAAAGCAGACTAATGTTCCATCATTCTTGTTCCGTGAATTACCATAAAGAATAGGAACTGGTCTAGGAAGAAATCAACTCCTACATTAGATTTTTTTAGATGGTATTAATTGTTGTTTGGGCTGTTTGCATTGTGTTAAAATTACTTTGTCTGCAGTACTAAAACTGTTTTTTCACTGAAGTTGACACTTGTATGTTTATGGGTTTTCTCTGAACATTAAGGCATTTGTCTATGAAGAAGCAATAGGAGAATTTAGAAAGTTTTCTCAAGAAACTTACCATAACCGTTCATTTACTGTATGCAGTACCTTACCTCTGTAAACTTACATAAAGAAATAATTTCAGTGAAAACTTCTTCATGAACTTTCTATCTAACGTAGCTGTCATGACCTCTGTCTGCTGTTAGCATTTCTGTGCCCTGCTATAGAACACGGCTCAAGGAAAAAGGTACAGCAATCTTGGCTTCCTTAGGGAAAGAGAAGCCCTGGCACAAGGTAACTGTGTCATCTCAGTAATTTCTTTAGATAATGAAAATTGCAAGGGGTTATTTTTCCTGCATAGTAAAGGACAAGGTAAATAATTACAGCTGGAAAGTAGCTACAAGAAAAACTCTTTATTAAAGTAAAAAAAGGGTCCTCTTCTTTATGAAATTTTCCTTCTGTCTGCATTTTACACTTGAATCATTAGATTATAGAAGCTGAATACTTATGACCTTTAAATGGAGTTTGGAATAGACAGGTTAAATCTGCTTTTAAAATATTTTAACTCCTCCTGATGCTCCTTGCAGACTTCATTTTCATTTTCATTAATGTACTTATAAAAATAGTACATTAGATGTCTTTTTAAAAAGCGGTATAACTATAAGCAATATTTCTAGTAATTACAGTTCAGTTGGATGAAAGGTTGAAAAACATGGCAAAGTGTATGTAAAAGGGAACTTAAAAATAAACAAGCAAACAAAATGATCTTCTGAACACAGGGAACATTTCAGACCCGATCAAACCTATGCACTTTTCTTAAGGCTAGAGCTCTAAAGAACTCTTTTTTTCCTTACTTTCTTTCTTTTAAGTAAGTTTGTCATTATTTAAGTTCTTTCATCACTCTTAAGGAACTGAACATACTGTTCTCACAGATGACCATGCAGCCCTAGAAAAGGAATTACTTTTCTTCTCATTTATAACTACAAGACAATTAACAGTACTGAGTTTGGGAACATTCTATCTCCACTGCTAGAGAAAGTAATATATTTTCTCCAGAACTTGCCATATGAATCTCTGAATCATGTCTAGGAATATTCAGTGTATTTTACCCCAGTTTGGGGCAAACAAAACCTTAGATTTCTTTCTTCTGATAGTACAGTAGAAGTGGGAGAGCCATGCAAGAAATGGAGCTGATCCTGACTGAGATTAATCCACTGTATACTGTTACAGAAGGGTAAGTGAATTTGACAGCCAGTGGCAAAAGAAATTGCCTAAAGTATTAGGAGCAAGTAAATAAATTGCATTTACAGAAAAGTTTTTCCATTACAGGAAAACTTCAATCAAAGCTATATTACAATAAATTATAAATATGTTCTTACTCTTGGGAAGACAGAAAGGGATATTTTTTCAAGAGTTTGTTAACAAGGAGTTAAAATGTTTGGAGAGAGAAAAAGCATTTGTACTAACAGCACAAGCAGTTGTCTTGGTTTGATTCTGTTTATGCCCCTGGAAATGTCTAGGAAGCTTGCAGGCAATGGAAAGAAACATGATTTATAATAGATATAAAAAGCAAAGTTCCACCTTCAAGCTTGAGGGAAGGAAATAGGATTGTGACTGAGCATAAATGTACTTCACAATTCGTGCTTCATTTCTTCTGGTGCAGTCCCATTGGCATCAATGTGTAATCTATAGCGAAAGTTACCTCATAACTGGGTCCTGCAAATTGTGTGATTTCCTTTGAAGCTGAAGCTATAAGGCTGCTGAACAGATTCCAGTGTGTCTCTGAGTTAAAAATAATAGTTTCTTCTGTACAGAGTTATCTAATGTTTTATCACTGTATAGATTATAACTCCTTCCATAAACTGAGTACATGGGGAAAGTCCATGGACACTGGGCTGTGTACCAGGGCTCATAAATCCTGATCATGTTTATATGGTGTAACTCTTGATCCAGGACTAAAGAGAGTCAGTGGGACCTTGCCACTGATCAATGATTTGCAGTTGTAGACTTCTATCAAATTCAAAAGTTACCTGCTAGTGCGTCTCTTTTGGGAATATGTCAATCCAATTAACTGTTAAGAGGTTCAGTGCTTGGGATATGAATATGTTTAGTCAACATTATTTTGCTAGTACATATAGCGTCTCTGTTTCTTATTTTATGGTTAATTAGGAACTGTTTGGTGATACAGGGTATGCAAGTAAGTGCACTGTTCAAATATGCAGCAATGTTGGTTGGCATTTTTCTGATTTTTAAGTTCAAGTATTGAGACACATTATAAAAATAACACTAGAGATGGATGTTTAAAAATAAATATTAATCTCTTTGTAATTGTGAATTATTTACCAAAGTCATGTACATAGACTGAATGGCTGCTTGACATGTAGAAATAATAAATTAGAAAAGTATAAATTGTGTCTTCTTGGTTTTTTTTGCCAAAGTTCTTCAAAATTTAGACTAATCACTTGTATACTACATTTACGTAGATTACATACTTCCTACCCTAAATAAGTAGAAGGAAGAATAAATTAATTTGAGGAGGCAATGGAAAAAATCCTGGATGCACAAAAGTTAATGAAAAAAAAAAGACTTACTTCAAAGCATAACAATTTCATTCACTATGCTTTCTAGCTTCAACGGATGTTTGTGATTAAGTCTTGCTGAACAAAGAATAAAAATGGAAAATTGGTATTTAGATTAAAAATATAGAACACTTAAAAATATTAAAGTGGTTGAAGTGTGAAATTTTACTTCACGTTCTGATCATCAAAATTCTGAAACATTTCAACCAGCTTTATCACTTCATATGTTGGCAAGGAGATACCACACTTTAAATGTTACAGCTACATTCTTAGCTGAGATATCTTTGGAAGAGATTATCAATGAATATTGATTTTTTTAAAAGTATTATTATTATTTAATTTTAATGTTTTAAAGATATTTGGAACATCATGGAAAAGGTACACTGTTCAGGAGAGATACTTATTAATATGTTGGTTTTATGCATATAACTAAAAGACATAATAGCATCTGTTACTTAGAGGCCTACAAAACAGACTTTTTATACCTGTTATATGCAGTTTTCTGCGAGGTAATCCAACAGTTTTATCAGAGCCAATGCTAAAACATTAAAGCTGATTGTAGAAGGCTGTTTCTGCCAAATGACCCCCTACTTGTCCTGAAAAACCCTTCCTCGCAAGACTCAACAAGATCATTTTAGTACACAAGAATGGGAAAATGTCATATGAGACAACATATAGGAGATGAAAATTAAGTTGGCTACTGCAAGGTTCTTTAGTCGAAGTGCAAGGAGAGAGCAAAGTAATCACTGTACCTTGTGAAGGTGAAGCAATAGTTATCTTGGATTGGAAAGGATATTTTTAAAATTTGGAGGCAGAAACATAGCAGTTGCCTCAAACCTTGTATTCTCTCGCCATCTGTATCCAGACAGATAACTTTGCAGAAACGTTAGGACAAACGCTGAAGATAACATGGAACAACGTTTGCATACACAAAATTTCTGCTTTTATTTCTACCAGTATCAGAAATCTTGTATTCGGATGCCAGATACTTGAAAGATCTTCCTGTTTGCTTTCATGACAGATATTACAACTGAAAGCTGTTATATGTATAATTATAAAATAAAGAGTCTGGTAACCCCCTAGCCTCACAGCCACCAACTGCTCACAATAAGCAGTATGGGATGGATACTTTGTTTTGGAGTAGAAACGAGTTTACATGCATGGAGATGAATCCTGCTGCGTCAATAGGCACCAGTATTTTCTGTTTCGACTTGCTTTATATTATGTTTTAATGGACAGATGTGTAAATTTTGAAGTTAAATTTCTTGGACCCAAGTTACACAGAATGCGTAGATTCTGATCCGCTTTTGCTAACACAAAGTCTTCAGGATTTTGAAGGTACTGGATATGTTGTATTTGCAAATTTAACATGATTTCTGAATGGCATGTATCTACTGTGCATATACAATAGAAGCAGAACTGAAATTTTTAAACAAAAGTTCTGAGCTGAAGACAGAAGCTTATTTTTGCTGTTCTTGATTTCATGATTTGGAGTTTTTTTTCCCCACTTGTCTTAGTGGTCTGTTACAGCCATTGCAGTGAACATACAGACCTGAAGAAAATTGCTTTGACTCTGCAAAGTGTGACAGACTTGATTGCTAAACACAAAAAATTTGAACATGTCAAGGTGGCAGCCATTTCCCTTGCACTGAGCTGTAGTATTGATCCAGACCTGAGTCCAAGGAAATGCATAAAACTGCTTCAACAAACTCCAAAGACAGGAAATCAGCAGATCCTGAAAACCAATTTGAAGTTACTAGTTTCAACAGAAATGTAAGAAACTGACCAGGAGACTACTGAGGTGAAAACATGTCACCTAACGTTTCAGCTTGCCAATCCAAAGTTGATAGCTTCAGTCAATGAAGACAAGTAATCAATTGTCTGGCTTGTATAATGATGGGCTATCAGAAACTCTCTTCAAACTATTACTCAGCTGCTGAACTGTGTTAAAATGTGACATTACTAATGAATGCAGTGTGAATGATTTGGAAGAGCTGTTGCTCCCAGAGAGCAAGGACATCTCCCTTGCCTGATGTACATAAGTTTTAGCATTATTTATTTTGCATGTGGCTGCGGAATACATTGAAAGGTCACTATTAGAGTTAGAACAAAACAAAAGTAAGCATCTTTACACTGTTGCAGTCTAAAATAAGCTTCAACCATGTAATTATGTGATCAGGGAAAATATTATAACTTTTTATAGGAATTTTCACAATATTTACATTGTTTTATATATTAACAGATAATATGCTTGCACATGTGCATAGTGTGAACTTTTGTCTTCTGTGGGTGTACATACATATGGGTATATCTGGGCATAATCTAAAGCAGGGTCAGACTTTAAAGGCATTTCAGCAATAGGATATCTGTCTCTAAAGGATTAGGTACTGCTCACACAGACAGTTTTGTGTCACAGTAGAAACAGAAGCCACCTCATTTGAATCTCAGCTTCGGGACTGTCATTCTAGCACTATCTGTTTTTCTGTCTGTAGGAGCTTCGTAAGACCCACCTAGAATGTGTAACATCTATTATGGATTTGTAAGAGGGAGGTTGGTGAAAATAAAAAAAAGACAATTGTCACACTAAATTTCATTCCACTAGAAATACAAGTGCACAGAACAAACAATACATGCAAAACCACACTGAATAAGCTCACCCAAATGCTAAAGATACAGTAAAGAAATATAATCTGAACTCCTTATAGGCATTCACACAATCAGCACAGTAATCTTAATCTATAATCCTCATGTGATGTAATCTGCTTTGGTCTATTGGAAGCAATCATGCTAGGTCAGCTCATTCCAGCTATGGTTTGGGTTTGTTGGTTTCAATTCTATGAACTGAGAATTGAGGGGGAAAAAACCAAAGTGGGTGAAAAATATTAGACTGTGAATATTAAAAAGCTTTGCCCCTTCAATGAATTTAAGAGTTTGCAGAAGTTAGCAAATAATTTGGGGAAGTTATTGTGGAGAAAGCAAACATATTTTGCTACTTGTAGAACCATTAAAACATTTTTTTAAAAAAAATATGACACTGATAAAAACAGTCCACACAACTATGTTGCTAACTGAATGAGAAATCCCATCTCCCCCTGTAGCTTATTCCCTTAGCTTGCTTGAGGAATGGTGGTTATCAGTTATAAGAGAGCATTAGACAACAGCTCAGACAGGAGAGGTAAGTGTGCACTAGCAGTACTCCAGAGCTGGGTTTCTGTATGTGAGAGTAGGGCATGTGGCAAAAGGTTTTTGGATCAGGGCCAGCTGTGCTCTAAATCTTTTCTGTTCACGTGCTGCCTGTAACTGCATTAATGATATTATTGATAGTTCTCTAAGTTAAAAGGATTGTTTGAAACATTACATAATAAAATAGTCAAGGACACAATCAAAGGTATAACACTGGTATATTCCTGCCCTGAAAATAATGGTTTCCTTTGTAAAATATATCATGAATAGGCTGAATGTTATATAAGACGGTTACGTTATAAAACAGTATGTGGAAGCAAATTACTGTCCTGCTACACTGAATTGGAATCACTGATTTTGCAATCTGTGTTCAGTATTAAGAGCTACACAAAATACTCACTTGCGCCAGGGAGGATATGAAGAGATTAGAGAGACTAATATATCACAGACTAACCTCTTTGCTCTGGACATTCACAGGGACACAGGCAATTCTCATTCAACTGCTACCTGGACCCAATAGATAGGAAGACAAAAAAATCAAGATTGCAAGGAAAGCTGAAGTTTAAGGTAAGCAATTCTTTTATTAGTTTAAATTTTTCATGTTGAGCACCTTTTCCATATTGAATTGTGAAGGTAAGTACCATTTATAATTTTAAAAACAGAAGAATCTCAGGAACTGAACAGTTACTAGTAGCAGCTAACTAACCATATGTTTTAAATTTCTTTATTGGAATTCCTAATTGATAGTACTGTTGGTCCCAAGTTTATTTAAATTATAGTAAGGAAGATACTTCTAGCAGAGATAAAAATTAGTGTATTATTAGGAGTTCTTATTCCTTGAAAAATATCAAAAGTCTGTACAGGTACATAAAAATCACATGGTAGAAAACAGATAAGCATCACAAACACTTTTATCTTCATAGCAGTTTATAATACATTAAAAGGCATTGTAGTCTTATATAACATAATCTTTCATTATAATTCATTGGTTTATAAAATAGATTAATTGTAGATAATAAGTTATGATTAAATACTGCTTGTATGGCTTTTTTGCTTGTCTCAATGGGAAATATTATCAGCTAGATTGCTTTCTTAGTATTTTCATAATGTATACAAAATTTTTAGAGTTACGCTAAAAATTCTATTTCTTGTGTTTTTCAGCCTTTTTCTGGCTGTGTCCTCTAACAGTGGGATCAGTAGTTCTGTGAGGGGTTTTAGAACATCATGAATGCTAGCTGTACACAAAGAGTTAAACTGTAACTTCACACTATGGAGAGTGATGTTTCTCAGAGGTGTTCATAAACAAAAAATAATTATCTTTCAAATTTTTACTTGAGAAAAGGGAAAGAGAAAGAAGGAACAATTATCAGGACAAACAAGGATGGGAATTAAAGCTGAAGAAAAATAACTATTTCAACCCTACTACTACAGTCTTAACTGTTGTGTAATATTCTCTGTAAGTGTACATAGAAGGGTGCTATCCAACTTGTTATCTTGCTAAACGCTACTGTTTTGCATTCCTGAAGTTTCATGGACTTGGAAAAAATGGTCTTAAAAATACTGTCAAGTAAGGTACTTTGATCTTTTGGAAGTATTGTGAGCTGCTGGAGTGGGAGCCGGTCCTGGAGTAACGACTGAGTTTCAATGTGAGTATGATTGTTCTCCCTTTATTGCTCAAACAGGGTGCTTATATACCTTAAGCAATTAGTCACAAGCTGTCCACGCGCCTCTAGCTTTACTACGATTGGTTATCATAACATGTTCACGCGCACAAGCTAACTATACAGTTGGCTGCTAGCTCCTGTCCACAGTCCCTATCACAGGTTCTTAGATAATCCTCTTGTCAGTGAGCCTCATTGCTGAAGACAATTACTAATTCTAGAAATTTCTAGGATCTTGAAAATATCTGATGAAGAAGTATTCCATTTGCCATTTATTGTACTTATTAAGTAGTAAATTTGTACCACATATTCAGTCTCAATCAAAATTTATTAAAGGCACAAAGCCTTAGACTACTTACAATTAATTTACAGAAAAATTTCATAAATGTAAATATAAAATGAGAGTTTTAAATAGAAATCAATAGAAGCCGAGTGACAAGAGTAGGAGTTTGGAATTGAACTGGCCTTTGAAACTCTTATTTTAATGTTATATACAAGCCTGTTGACCCTGTAAAGGAAATTTATGCTTATGCCTACAGTGTTTTGTCCAAGAATATTAATTTTTTAGTTATCACTTTTTTGTGTACAAATATCTTTTTTTTTTTCCATCTGTTTTTTTTTTTCTTTTCTGCTCAAGCTTCCTATAGCTTTCCTTGTTGCCTATAGGAAATTTGAGAATGAGAATAGATAACTGCTCAGTTGATGTCCTAGGGAGTTTAGGGCAAAAATGCAACAAATAAGGCAAGTGGTAGTCCTCTTGTATTTGTGTGATCCCCATGGAAGCAAGGAAAACATTTCTATCAGCTGAATAATTCAGCACATCCATAGCTTTGCCAAAGGGAAGTGAGTGGGTCAGGAAGTTCTGCTGAGGAGTTAGGGAGGGACTCATCTAGGAAGAGATTTGAAAAAATAAAATACAATAGAAAAATGCAGCTAGATCTTAGGGAAGCACTGAGTCAGGATCACAGAAAGCTAGGAAGATACAGAAATAAATGTAAGTTCAAACCTGAGACTAGTGGCAGTTGTTAAAGCTTGGTCTCTTAAGAGTTTTGATTTGCTGCTCTGGATTTGTTTCTAGAAGGTGATATCTTTAACAAATGAGGAATCTTGGCTATATTATAGATTTCCTTAATCTTATTTTATTTTGTGAATTTTTAGGTCTTGGGTGCAGAGTTAATAGCAAACATGGCTGTACTAGAATTTGTCTATGAAATCTTGGTGTGTAAATGAAACTAGAAGAGAGTGACCTCTTTAACTGGGAGGAAAACATTTAAATTTGTAGACCTCTTCTTTCACTATGTTTTTGCTGCAGGCAAATTCAGAAAGTATCCTACTGGAAGGCCCAAAAAGGATCTAGACCATATTTTACAAAGATGAATCTTGATTTAAAAGTCACTTTTGTAGGTCAACAGGAAGAATGTGAAGGAAAGGAGAGAACATCCATTTATTTAGCATAGACCTTATAGGTGCATATTTACTCTAAGTCTTTGCATAAACCCATTATTTTTATGATAAAATGGTTTAGTCTTCTCTACGATCACAGGACTATCAAAGATGCTGTGGTAATGGGCAAAGTTGAGAACTCAGTAAGGTCATACTCCACCTTTCCTAACAGAACCCGGAGGGAGTGCTCTGCTACTCTTTGATTCTCTTCTTTCTGTGGCTTCTGAGTTATAGCTGATTATTTTTACTTGTATTTTTGTAAATGTAGTATGGGTATTAAGGGAATTACAGATAGACAGAATGATGACTTGTAGATACTTCAGGGCAGGGGAAGAGGGGGAGAAAGAGTGATTAGATTAAAGGGGGGAGAGGATCTGTGTGGGAAGGGAATATTTGCTTGCTTTAGCTGAAAATGTAGATTCGTCTGTCTTCATAGCCTCAGAACTTCTTTGTGTGAATTAGTCCAAAAGACTTTATAGACTGTTAAGAAACTTCACTAAATCTACTACAACTCCTAGCATCTCTGTGCTATATTGAGTGAGATCTTTTAAAGTGGAAATTCCATTTCAGCTGGCAAGAGCTGATCTGAGAGGCTAAAATCAATGGATGTAATAGAAAAAATAGTTAAGCCCATATGGGTGAAGTTTATTTTAAACTGGACTAGATTATAGTAGTATTTTACAACTCTTTGAGTTATGTTTTTAGCTAGATACTCATCCTGATGTAACAGTCAGGCTGGTAAGAGAAATGAGCTGGATATTTTTATTCATAGTGTGTTTGCTGCTGTTCCATAGTATGTTCTCTGAAGTGACTGTATTTTTTTTTTGTTGTTGTTACTGCTTTGGGAAACCCTGTAGCTGAATTAGATCACAGGCATGCTTGTGACTTTTGTGCTATATTATTGTGAAACATCAAGTTTTTTTAATGGTATTCCACTGAACTACTGGAATGCAGTGGAGTCTTCACCCTTGGAGGTATTCAAAAGTCGTCTGGACATGGTCCTGGGCAACTAGCTCTAGGTGGCCCTGCTTGAGCAGCGGAGTTGGGCCAGATGGTCCAGAGGTCCCTTCCAACCTCAGACAGTCTGTCACTCTGTCATACTGCAAACATTCCAACAAATCTGTAAAAATATGCTCCTGCCACCTGGCCCATGAGTGGCTTGATAATTTTTCAGAAGTAGTATTTGAAACAGTTCACACGCTCCTTTTCTTCCATGCCTCAAGCTGTTATAAAGACTTTCTGTGAAGCTTAGAATGTGTTCTTGAACTTAACTGCAGGTGTTATGTGCACTGGATGTATCTGCCAGGGGCTTGTACTGTAAGGGAAGAGAGCACTTATAAGAAAGGCTTACAAACTTTACCTTTCAAGAAGACACTTAAACTGAGATTCAGCTGAAGGCACAGGGACATGTAATTTTTAAGCAAGTTGGCTGTCTGGCTTCCCATTTAGTTAATGGAAGCTTATACCAAGCTGGTTAACTTTCTGAGGTATACACTGCTCCCTTGAGTCGTGTCCCCAGATAGATATGTAGTGCCATTTAATATGCCTTATGGTAGGGCTGGCAGATATGACTGAGAATGTATAAAATAAATTATGTCTTATAAAAGATCTCCATCTCTCTGCATTGGCAGCTGAAGTCTAAGTGGCATATAACATGTTTACACAACTGAATCCAATCTGTTATTCACCTGACTCCCCCTTTATGTTTTATGGACTGGCTCTCCTCCAACTACAAGGGGAGTCTGAATGCTTAGCTCACATGTAGTGTCTGTAGGTACTTAAATGTAGGCATTCCAATTTAGTTAAATCCTACCCTAGAATCTAATGGCTTAGTGGAAAAATGCTGATAAGGACTCTGATAATCTGAATGATTATTTATAGAGAGCAAAAACTGTTAAAAGAAGTGGAATTCAGAACCCAAGGGAGTTTTCTTCCCAGTCCACTAAGGCTAAAGGTGCTGTGGTTCCCTGTTTGAAGTCCACCCAGTAGCAAGGCCAAGCATGTGTCATCAGTACAAACACACACACACATACATTCAATTACTCCCTTAGTACAGATGAACAGACAGAAAGACTGTGCCTTTGTATGTGTTGCATACATACAACCAGCTCTGATCGAAACATGAAGAAAGGGCTTGATCCTGTTCTTACTTGGCAGATAATGAGGTTTAAAGATTTCTAGCATGTCACACAAACACCCTCACATGTGCTGTCACACAAGTCTCTCCTAGCTGGTGAGATCTATAGACAGTCCAGTATGCAACTTCGGGATCTTCTGTTTTACTTGACAGTGAGCCCATGTTGATGTTAGCTATTGTCTTGCAGACAAAACAGTGCGCTCACAAAGAAAAATACGAATACAGCATAGTAAGGTATCAAGGAGGATCAGCTCAGTGATGTTCTGAGTAATCTCAATATCTACATGTCCATGGGACTGGGAGGGATGCATCTGTGAGTACCGAGACATTTGGCCAATGTCATAGTGAGGTCATTCTCAGATGTCCTTGAAAGGTTGTGGAGATTGGGGAAGTTTTCTGATGACTGGGGAAAAGAAAATGCTGCAAACATCTTCAGAAAGGGCAAGAATGATACCAGTGAACCAAGGGCAGGTCAGCCTCCCCTTGGTACCTGGAAAAATCATGGAGCGAGTCCTCTTATAAACTATTTCTGGGCAAAGGAAGGAGAAGGTGGTGAATGGAAATAATCCAGTATAGATGTACAACAGGTAAATTATGCTTTGGCCAAGTTGATTGCCTTTTATAATTAAAAAACCCCTAAATCTGCATGAGGGGAGACAGTAGTAGAGGTCTTCAATCTTTATTTTAGACAGTCTTTCAGCATGGTCTCCTATGAATCCTGATATCAACACTGGGACTTTAGATGGGTAGAAAACGAAAGTGATGAAAATCTGTCTGGAACACTGGGTTCAAAGGATCCTGGGAAATGATTTGTACTCTTTCTGGAGGTATGATCAAGGAAATTCTTCTGGGGTCTGTCCTGGGACTTACCCTGTTTAATATATTTATCAATGATCCGGAGGAAGAGAAGGAATGGAACCTCATCAGGTTTGTGCATGATACTAAATTGGCAGGTGAAGTCAATGTGCTCTGTGGCAGGGCTGGCATTCAAGGAGACCTAGTCAGGCTGGAGGAATGGGCTGACATGACTCTCATGAAATTCAGGAAGGCCTTGTGCAAAGTCCTGCATTTCAGATGGTCAACACTATATTGGGCTGTATCATAGCCAAGAGACTGAGGGAATTGATTATTCCTTTCTACTCAACATTTGTTATATTGCATCTGGAGTGCTGTGGCCAAGTTTGGGTTCCTCAGCATAAGAAAGAGATTGACAAACTGGAACAAATCCAGTGGAGAGTTGTCCAGACTGTTAAGAGACTGGAGCACCTGACCTAAAAGGAGAGGCTGAGAGAGAGAGGTTTGTTCAGCTTTATGAAGAGAAAGCTCAGGGTGAATCCTATTGACATCTTCAAGTTCCTAATGGGAGGAGACAGAGAAAATAGACCCTTACTCATTCCCGAGGTGCATAGCTAAAAGATGAGAGGTAGTTGAAGCAAGTTGCAACAAAAGGAATTTAGATTAGATATGAGGTTGCCCAGAGAGACTGAAATCTCTATCCTTGGAAATAATCAATTTGACTGAAAGCTGGTCTGAGCAACCTCATCTATGTTGGCCTTGTTTTGAGAGAGGGGTTGGACCAGGTGATCTCCAGAGGTTCCTTCCCACCCATTCTCAGATTGTTTTTGGACTAAATGAGAAAATTAAGGTATTTGGGATGTAGCTCTGTTTCTGTATGTTCCTTTATGAACTAGGAGCTATTTCTAGTGTCAAGAGTATAAACCTCTAAGTACATACCCGAAGAGAAGTGTAAACTTTCTTAGTTCTGAATAGATATACTTTCTGGGATAAAGACTGTTGTTTATTTTACATGAAATGAGCAGTATCCAAAACCCATTCTAAGAAGGACTTTATAGATCAAAGATAAACCTTTTCTTTTTTCTTTTTTTTTTCCTCTTTAATTCTACCGCCAGAAAACATAGTTAATATGTGTTTAACCCGGTCTACAATATGCCACTTAATACATGGAAAGCAACCAGCAGTACCCACTGGAATTGTGTGCTCTGCATCCCTGTTTATCATTCTACATGTGAGCTCCTAAAGAAGGACTCAGATGCTTAGCTTTAATCACTTATCCTTGGAAATGGTGGCCTTGGCCAATATTTAGTTATATATGAGACTTATGAGTCAGGTTTCATCTCGACAATCCTATTTTAAGTAAGATCCAAATAAACTATTTTTGATAGTCCTAATGAATCTTAACATACACTCCCATCTCTCCCCCATGGATTAACTAATTTAGAAGGGAAAAAAAAAAAAAAGATTGTCTTTAAAGTGAAAACCTGTGCTCTGTGGCACAGGCAGGACCTGAACATGTAATCTAAATATGTAGTTCACTAACAAGACTTTCCTCTGTTTAGGCTAAGCTGAAGTTGTCAGTTTAAGTACCTATTGTGTTCTGGGCATGAAGGAGATAACTGCTAGGGGAATTAAAACTTTCAACACTCTTATTTTACTAATAACAGTCCTAAGAGAAAGATCCTGAGACTCTCACTGTTACATGTACTTATGCAAACCCAACTGAATAAAGTGAACAGTTACTTTATTCTAATATGATCTACCATAATTTCATGCTAGTGATCGTTCAATCTTTCCCTAGGTTCTTCCTAATTGGCTAATTTTGCTCTTGAATTGTAATAATCCCAGCTATGACAGTTTCACTGTACAACCAAAGAGAAATTGAGCCCTTTGTGTACCACTATTAGTTGTACTCAACTGCTGCAGGTGGATAAACTCAAATTAGAGAAAGTAAATGGAGTACAACAGGACAAAACTATTTTTATTTTTATTTTTATTTTTTTATTATATTGCTGTTGTTGCAAGTGGTTTAGGATACAGATTTTGAGATTAAGGGCTTTTTTTGTCCCATTCTTCAGTTTAGGATGCAAATCACTATTTGTGTACTAGAAACACTGATTGCAAATAAACATAAGATTTTTAACGTTGTGACTAATCTATACTGTAGGAGTCCATATTGTGAGCATATAAGCACTGCTGTGCTGTAGGCAGTTGGCAGACCTTCTTGTTTTGTTTAAGCAAGTAAATCTGTTTGTGAGATTGCTAGGATAGCTTAGACAGGTGTCTATGCACTGGCTATTCACTGGGATAAGGTGCATGTACTAATTCTCTTTCGATTGGGTTGATGATAATGAGGCTAAAATTTCTTTAGTGGCTGTTCAAAAGTGATTTGTTTAATAATAAATAGGACACTGTAACATTAATGATATGGCATCAGAGTGCATGGTATCCCCAAACCCCAGACATTCAGGAACTCTGGAACACTGCAAATAATTCTGCCCAGGGTGTTTTCTCTTACCTGGGAGTTTGAATGCTATATTCAGTCTTTATTTTTTTCTTCCTTAAGTAGGTGATTTTGCAGGATCTTTGGAATAGGGTAATTCACTGTTCCAATGGTTTCTCAACCTGCATGTACAAAGGGATGGAATAGAAAATTCTGTGTAGAGAAAAGTAATATGTCTTTGAATAGAAGAGCAATGCACAATGCTTTGCAAGGTACCTTTTTATCACCCTTTACTGGTTATTTTGGTGACTAGTCAGTCAGATGAGACTGGAGGTTCATTATGATCTTGAATGTTTGCTGTGCAGTCCTCATGTAGGTATATAGGTAAGAGAAGTTTTGATACAGAATTAGTACTTGTGAGAGAAGAAGCCTTACTCTCCTGTGTGCTTGTTTTAGAGCATACAGCCATTTAGTGCAGACTGTGTATGCATTTGTTTTCACTCCTTAATAGGTATTTCATATAACCTGCACCAGTGAGCTGCCTAGTACACTAGTGCAACAGTGGCACATACAGGTGCACATGCAAAGGTAGGTAAAAGCATCATGTGCTTTTGGCTTATGCATTTCTATAGACATAGCTTATGTCGTATTTGAAATTATTACTTCCTAGGTGTTGCACATTTGTCCACAAAACAGTTTCATACTCTTTTATTTCATCCTTTAAAAACTTAATCAAGTTTTTTGTATTGGATGAATTCCACTCACTACATTGATTCAACGTGATTTTGGTGTGTTCCTCCCATTTAATCTCTGGTGCAGTGTGCTCACTTGCATTCTGAGATGGTGAATAGGAGAGGACAGCAAGCATAGCTGGGCAACCAAGTGCAGTGTGGTATTCTGTATTTTCCTTTATTTTTATATATTTAAATATATTTATCAAATGTATTGTTTTAAGTGTCTGGAAAGAGCTATCATTAAAAGGCATTGCTCATTCTGTATAGCTGATGGACTGAACTGTTGGATGCATCTTAGCTGTGTCTTTTAAACTCAAAATACCCTCCACAGTCTCTGTATCTCTGAAATGGGGTAGGTAAAAGTGATAGGAGCACTGTAACATTTTGCTTGGTATTTGTACAAATTGCAATATGAAATCATTAATGGGTAAAGTGTTATAAATATGTTTATGCAAATTCTAGCTCCTCTTTAACTTTACATTCCTTTGTAGTACTGATTAGTACAGCCTCTGTTCATTGTTAATGATTAACACATATTCTTCTTCCTTCACTTTTATCTGGGCATAATGCCAGGCATATTATTAAGATATGTTTTCCTTCCCCTCCCATTTTGCCAGCTCATGCCAAGGTTTTATTGACTTCTTATCCCTTTCTTCTGATGATCTTAGCATTAATTCTCCAAATTCTATGCACTTAATGGCTTTTTTTCCCCTTTAAAATGTAAAGAGTACATCTGTACTAAGTAGCTTACTGATGATAAGGTTGGATGTCTTCAGTGTTGTTAACCAGTAAATTAACTTGAATCACTCATTTTAGTGCTAAAGATACACACTTAACTGAGATTCACTTGCCCCAGATCAGATTCAGCACTAGCAAAAGGTGAACTACCGTCCTTGTGCTGCTTCTGCCTACTCAGCTCTTGGACTGGCTCCTTTGGAGATCTGATGCATCTTGTTTGCATACCAGACTGGCCAGGCCTAGATGAAAGTACTGTGTTAATGATATAGCACAGTCCTTAGCCTGAATGAAGTTATATCACTTCAAATACACTGTGCCTTTTTTTTTTTTTTTTTTGCAGGGATAATAATACCATGCATGGACTTAATGTTGTAAAATATATAAATGTTTGTGTATTGTGCTGATCTATTTTGGATTCAGATACAACAAAAATTTTACAAAAACTGTTAGCAAGCCCTCAAAGGGTAGTTGGATTTGCCTCTGTTCATGATTATCCTTTTTATATTACCTAGTATCTAAGGGAAGGCAACTTGCTTCTATATCTCTGCCTCTAAATTTACACAGAGTTCTCATTTGCATGCACTTTTTAAAAGACTGTTTTATCTCTGAAGGGTTTTAATCATATTTTTTCACTGCCAGTGATTAAGATTTTTTTTTTAATAAGGGTATTTAGCCTGACATCACCAAGCTGTTTCTTGCAAGCTAGACATTATGACTTTCAAGAAAAAGGCTGATTAATTTGATAACTCTTCTTTCCTTGCTACAACAGAATGTTATACCTCCATAGTTTGTGAGTTCCATCGGTAACACCAAAATGAGAGAGTTGGTGTCACTTTTGGATGGAATGTGAAGTATATAGGGAGAAAGATGTGGAAATTATGGGATGTAGGGAAAACAGGCCTGCAGTGGGACTTCTGGGACAGATAACTATTGCTTTCATGCTGTTTCATAAGAAAAGGTAAATGTCACAGAACTGTGAAAAGAGCCAGTTTCCACAAAAATCCCTAAGATATTTGCAATCATAACCATTTTAAGGTGACATCCTTGGCTCCAGGGAAGCCAATGGCAAACTTCCCACCGCAGGTCATTTCTCGTCTTGTGCCTCCATTTGGGCTCAGCTTACTTTGTTAGGCATTGTATGTCTCTTTCCTCCTATCTTCTATCTCAGGACATGTTAACAATGAAATAGGAACAGTGCATATAGTTTTGATCAGTAAGCTCTAGAACTGCTATTTCTCCAGTTTTAACTGTTTCATTGAATGAATTTAATATGTTTTGTTCTCAATTGTTTTGTCTGCATCTATATCTGACATATGCCATCTGTTCTTAAGCATAAGATGACTTCTAGGCCCAAGTCAAAAGCTCTAGTTACTTACTTGGCTTTGAATAAAGAAACATAGGTGGTTGGTTTGTGTAGAAAAATTACATTTTGGAACTTCATAAACTTCCAGACTACCCACCTAAAGGACAAGAATACTACCCTCCACAGAGTATTTAAGTATATGTGTATTTTTAAGTGCCTATTAACCATTACTATGCATGAGAAAAACAAATGCTTTCAATGATTAAATCCCTCTTTCCCTGTCTTTGCTGTGCATCTGCCTTCTTCCATACAGCAGCACTTTGCACATCTATTCGTACCTAAATACATGATGTTCACTTGTGCTAAATGAATAGGGATGTGTATTTGCCTCTTTCTAAAACCCTTAACTGGAATTTTATCTTTCATTCACATGTTCAGTGAATCCACCTTCATTCAGGTGTGACTGTGTTGTGTGTTACCTCTTCCAAAGGCCTCTCTGATGTCTTTACCTAGAACATCATGTCAATAGGCACCCATTTCTGTCATGCTAATCCATTTAAAGGATTTTCTCTCCGTGCTTTATCATGTTCTCTGCTGAGCTGTTCATTTGATATGTAACTTAAAGTCACTTGAGAGAAAAGTATGTGTGGTGGGTTGACATTGGCTGGATACCAGGTGCCCACCAAAGCCTCTTATCACTGCCATCCTCAGCTGGACAGGGGAGAGAAAAGATAACAAAAGGCTCATGGGTCAAGATAAGGACAAGGAGAGATCACTCACCAATTACCATCACGAGCAAAACAGACTCAACTTTGCGGAAAATTAATTTATTACCCATCAAATCAGAGTATGATGATGAGAAATAAAACCAAATCTTAAAACACCTTCCTCCTACCCCTCCCTTCTTCCCACAAACAACTCCACTCCCAATTTTCTATCCCTCCTCCCCACCAGTAGTGCAGGGGGATGGGGAATGGGGGTTGGGGTCAGTTCATCACACATTGTCTCTGCTGCTCCTTCCTCCTCAGGGGCAGGAATCCTCACTCTTCCCCTGCTCCAGCATGGGGTGCCTCCCACAGAAGACAGCCCTCCACCAACTTCTCCAACGTGGGTCCCTTCCCCAGGCTGCAGTCCTTCAGGCACAGACTGCTCCAGCGTGGGTCCCCCACGGGGTCACAAGTCCTG